>CM033644.1:159684585-159751755 GCA_019512145.1 Engystomops pustulosus | reverse complement strand
ACTTTGGTCCCCGGGTGCATTGATCAGCTGTAAGATGTCTGTAATGACGTTTTTATTGATAATCCTTGGCCCCATTGCAGCTAAAATTTTGAAAATCCAATTGTCACTGGGGCAAAAAAAAAAAAAATTTGGTCTGGAACTTCAATTATAAAATATACAGTTTTGACTTAAACTTAAGAACAAACCGATGGACCCTATCTTGAATGTAATCTAGGGACCACCTGTATATCAGTACAGGGGGTCCTACAAGGTCCTGTATTACCCATATCAGTACAGTGACCTGTGCACCCAAATTTCAGTACAGAGGGATTATGCAGGGTCTTGCATCCCAAAATATCAGTACGGGGGGGGGGGGGGGGGAAATGACGCCCCCCCCCCCCCCCCGTACTGATATTTGGGGATGCAAGACCCTGCAGAATCCCTCGTACTGAAATTTGGGTGTCCAGGTCACTGTACTGATATGGTCATACGGACCTTGTAGGAACCCCCACCCCCTGTCACTGCTTACAGGTGTCCTATATTACATTCAAGATAGGTCCACGGTTTGTTCTTAATTTAAGTCAAATGTATATTTTATAATTGAAGTTCGAGACCAAATTTTTTTTTTTTTTTTGCCCCAGTGACAATTGGATTTTTCACAAATTTTAGCTGCAATGGGGCCAAGGATTATCAATAAAAACGTCATTACAGACCTCTTACAGCTGTCAAGTGCACCCGGGACCAAGAATTATCCAGAGAGCTTCACCAGAGGTCCCAGTGGGCAGAGAGGTCCATCTTAACTAGGGTCATCTGTAAGTCTAGTGTCCTTAGTAGGGGGACCACCTGAATCTTGTACATGACCCTATATACCCTTACCCCCTGTACTCATATGTGGGTTGAGGCGACCTTCTAAGCCTCCCCACTATACCCCTTAGCATTCTAGTTGCAACCATAACACTAAATCCCTTCAGGCATGTTGTTATTATTGCCATGAACAACAGACTCTCTCACTCTCACTGATGGGATAAGGCTGAACATTTGTTTACAACGAGGACAACATAGAGCTCATCTGTCACATCATCTCTTAGGAGAACAGACTCGCCAAGCTTCGCGACGCCATTTTTATGAAGCACAAAACTGTCCTGCTGCCCCATAGACTTCCCCAAGCAGTGTCGTCACTAGGGTCAAAAATCCGGGGTCCAAGTGCCCAGATCTGTTTGGCCTTAGCTCCGGATTTCCCTGGGTCAAAGCTGACATATGTCCCGCTATAACCCGGCATTCCCTCCCCCCTCTCATCATCACGATCAAGTGTCTTCAGGGATCATAGATCGGATGAGAAGTGCACACTCTGCTTCTCCTGCAGATCTGCCAGCCTCTGGGGAGGATATTACTACACCCGAGGCGGCAAGACCTGTGATTGATGTCATGATCACATGACCTGCAAGTGGAAGCAGTGTACAGTGCTGCCATGAATTAAAGAAAGGGAGAAATAGGGTAATCTGTTGGGGCACATTTTGAGGGATTTACATGGGGGATTGGTGAGGGACATTACTGGTGGAATATTACATGGGGGCTGTGTGGGAGAAATTACATACCGGGGGGCTGTGTGTGAGACATTACTAGGGACTTACAGGGATGTGTGTAGGCACTTATACTGGACATTACAAAGGCGTGTGGGGCACATCACTGGAGGCATTACAGGGTGATCTGTGTGTGACATTACTAAGGGACCATTATAGGGGTGCTGTGTTGGGGCAGCATTACTAGTACATTACAGAGGAGGCCTGTGGGGATATTACTAAGTAGACATTACAGTGGAATATGTGTGAGGGACATTACCTAAGGGACATTACAGGGGCTAGTGTGGGCAACCATGACTAGGACATACAATAGGGCTGTGTGGGGCACATGTACTAAGGTACATAAAATGAGCTGTGTGGGGTCACATTACTACGGGACATTAACATTGGGCTGTGTGGGTCACATTACTTGGGGGACATTACTAGGGGAATGTGTGGAGCACCTTACTAAGGGACATTACTACTTGGGGAGAAGTGTAAGACCATTACGTGGGATCATACTGGGAGATGTGGTCTTGCACAATCAACTGTGGTACATACTGGGGATGTGTTTGGCCATTACTTAGGGACTACTTGGGGGCTTGTGTGAGGACATTACGGGAGGCTGTGTGGGGGAAATTAATAGGGGGCTTGTTTTGTTTGGGGGTGACAGTACTGAGTGGGCTGTCTGGTGGACATTACTGAGGGGGCTGTGTTTGGGCACATTACTGGGGGGGCTGTGCGGTTTCTTTGTGGCTCTCGTTTTTATTACAGCTTTAATTCTGTGCTCCACATTACACTTCCTCCTCCTCTTTATTCTTTGGGTCAAGACGATACAAGGGATACCAAACTTATACAGTTTTTTTTTTAGGTTTTAGTACATTTTCAAATTTGCAGTACATCTGAGGTTTTTATTTGGGTGCTCCTTTTCCGTTAGAGTGGGTTCATTTGCTGGAAAAAATCTTTTTTATATTTTAATAGAACAATCATTTTGGTTCGTGGGGAGACTAACATTTTTATGATTTTTGCTGTTTTTTAATTTTAAATTTTTATATTGTCTAGGAAAGAGAGGTGGGTGATTTTTAAACTTTACTCTTTTTTACTATTTTTTTAAAATATTTTTTTTTAACTATTATTTTCACACACTCTAGGGTACTTTTGCACTTCAGTATGATCTTGCATCATATGATATCGATAACTCATACCATATACTGCAATACTAAACTAACTTGTAATTGCGCATATAACACTTTTTCTGGAAGGACATCTCTAATACTGAGATCACTATACATTGCAGCCTTCAAGTCTCAATGAGACTGGTAGGTGCCCAGGCAAATCAACCCTCCGATGACGTCACAGGGGGGAGGTATCAGCCATCAATATGGCGGTGCCCCCGCAATCAGCAGTGGATGGTAAGTGCTGTAGTCGGCCATAGCAACAGGTCAACTGTGGCGCCAGCCTCTGTGCCGCTTTGTCCGCAGAAGAGCTCATCAGCCATTGAGTTATCTCCATACAACTTCCCTGCAAACCTTTAATCTCCCCCTTATAAATATTGTGACCCTCTCATCTTCTCCCATAGTCTTGTTGTGCCATCCCTCATCCCCCCTCATATTGGTGGCCCATGTGGCCCGACCCTCATCTCTCCTTCCTATTGTGGTTTTCATTTCCCTCTCATATGTTTCGCATTAATATTGTTCCATTAATTATCTCTCCCTCACTTGTCCCTCCCGCCTCATCTACCTTTCGATTTTTGGCTTCTTCAATGTGCGCTCTCCCTGTTTTCCTCCCTGTTTCCCCTTGTTCTGCTTCGTAAAAAAAATATTAAACATGCGCTAATTTTTGCGCCTCTTGGGCCGAGTCTGCCTCAGTAGAATCCTAGTAAAACTCCATTGCCGATGTGTGATGAACCACTGTGACAAAACGTCCCCATACGGCGTGTGCATGAGCCCCTAAGATCACACATAAGGATTTGTGTTGGCCACAAATGGTGGTGGTCCGTGCACAACTCTTAGACTAACTTAAAGACTTACAACACTCAAACACGGCCACTTTATTAGGTACAACCTGGGGGTGCTCAATGCTCGTTACACTTATTTCTAATCAGCCATCACTGAATCACCTGGCGGCAACCTCATTCAATGCATTTAGGCATGTAGACATGGTCACGACCATCTCCTCTTCAGTTTTTCAAAAACCACGAGTGTCAAACAAACACGACATTCAGTATGGGGAAGACAGCTGATTTGAGTGCCTTTGACCTTGGTGTGGATTTTGTTGGTCCATAGGGCTGGTGGTCTGAGTATTTTCAGAAACTGCTGATCTCTACTGGTAATGTTTATACATTACGCACAACCATCTCTAGGTTTACAGCGAATGGTCCGAAAAAGAAACAAAACAAAGTCCAATGAGCGGACGGCTCAGTTCTGTGGGCGGAAATGCCTTGTTGATTTGCAAAAAGTTAGAGGAACTGGTCAGGAGGCTAAAATTCCCTGTTTCGGCTGATAGAAAGGCAACAGTGACTCACATCGCCACCCGTTACAACCACAAGGTATGCAGAAGAGCATCTCTGAATGAACGCACAGTAACTTGTCGAACTTTGAGTCAGATGGGCTACAGCAGGCAGTAATACCACACCCGTTTGCCACAATGACTCTTTGAGCTATACCGGTAAACTGAGTGCTAACAAGTTGCACCAAGCTCATCGACATTGGACAGTAGAAGATTGAAAAAACGTTGCCTGGTCCTGATGAGTCTCTTCTGTTCTCGTTTTCGCTGCCGACATTCAGATGGTAGGGTCAGAATTTGGCGTCAACAACATAAAAGCAATGTATCCCATCCTGCCCTTGTATCAACGGTTTCACTGCTGGTGGTGGTGGTGTCATGGTGGGGAATATTTTTTGCACTTCTTTGGGGCCCCTTGGTTGGTACCAAATTGTGGCAATCGTTGGCAAAATTGAAAACGCCCCATCCCTAACCTGAGATCGTTGCTGACCATGGTCCATAACCCTTTATTACACAAATTTACCCCATCACCCAACATCTGCTGGCTACTTTCACAGCTGATAATATGCGCCTGTCATAAGCGGGAATATTCAGACTGGTTGCTTTCTTCTTGAACATGACATGAGATCACTGGTACTACGTCAAAATGGCCTCCACAGCTACAACATATCTCAATCCAGAGACATCTTTGGGATGTGGTGGGAACGGAGATTCGCATCATGGATGTGCAGACCGACAAATCTTTCTGCGGCCACTGTGTGATACCCTCATTTCAATAATGGACCAAAATCCTCTGAGGAGAGGAATGCTTCCATCATACTTGTTGAATCTTGCCAAGGCCACCGAAAATTGATGCATTTCTGAAAGGCAATAGGGGGTCCACCGTTACTCTAGAATGGTGTACCTAAAATAAAGATGGCCAGTTGAATTATTAAGGCAAGAACGCTCACACAAACCCAGTGAGAGCCGAAACATATAAACAATCCCCCCCACCTAACTCCACATTAAAAAAAGAACTTCTACGTGGGCCCAGTTAAATCTACACTACCACTTTATATACGAGAATATCTTTATTCACCATCATATTTTTTTCCCGTGAATTCTTGTGCAACTCCATAAATAACATTAAAAGATCCATGAGGTTGGTCACTTACTATACATATTTCTATATGAGAATTTCTGAATTTACTACTACTAAATATAAATATTTTCTATAATATTAGAAAAAGAGCAATAAACAAAGAGCCATCCCGTTCACTTCATCTACTCCCTTACAGATACACTGACACTTTATTTCTCCCCCTGTAGTCAGACATATTAAAAGGGTTAATTTTCAGAATTTCTGTGTCAGATAGATGTGCTGATGTCATATTCACATTTCTGACAGACGGACACTTAAACTGACACTATCAAATCAAATTCATACTCCCGCAAATACATCCGCACCCCCAAACCCACCTTAACTGGCTCTCCGCACACACCCACCTTAACTGGCCATTAGGAGCCGACATCATGCTGCCGCAGGGCACCGCCCACCCATGCCTTCATTATAATATCTGTGCCGGATCAATAGGGCGGGCACGGGTGGGAGGCGTCTAGGCGTGAAGACGTGGATTTATTTATGTTCCCTCCCCCTGGACCTACGGCACCCTGGATATCTGGATCCCTGGACGTTTGGAGCCTTGAACCCCTGGATGTGTGGCTCCTGGCGTATGAATCGGGGACCCCTTGATTTTGGACCTCCTGGAAGTATGGATCTTGGACCCCTGGAGGTGACCCCTGGACCTCTGGATACCCGACTACTTTGGTGACAGATATTATTGGCATTAACCCTCAAGCCCGAGGAGGGCAATCCTTCAGCCATGGGTCCCCTAGAGGTTTTCCTCCACAGGGGGTTTTTCCTCTCTGAGTGCTGAAGGGTACTCTTTCGTAGAGTCGTGTGTCTGCCATTGGATGGGATTCTACAAAATATTTTGGTATTTAATAATTAATAATTCCCAATTTTTGTCCTTTTGTCTATTTATTCGGTCTATTTTTCTTTCCTTTAATTTTTCTTGGGGGGGGGGGGGGAGGTGGATAGGTAGAATACAAGGTCGGACACATCACACATCTTCACAGGGTTATAAGGAAAACACATGATGATGACAGCATGTCCAGTAACTGAAACCAATAGGTTTTTTTCCAGTACTGCCCGTATGGATTCATCTACCACCCCCTGGTTTCCTTTAATCCTTCCTTAACATACTGCACAGTTGTAACTTGTACACACTACGTCCCCCCGAAGAACGGGGGTGAGAACGGAAAACGGGGCTTATAACATTTTCTCATAACTGGGTCCTGTTACCACTCCCATCAGCACACCAAGTCTCACCTCACAGCGCAGCTTTTCATTCCAAATAGATCTCTCTAAAATTAAAAGCTGATCTGTGATTGTTTGCCAATTGATATAGTAACGAAATTTTCCCAACACGCAACGATTGAAACAAACACTCTTCATTAACCATTGAGCAAAAGTTGTCCGCAAGGCATGCAATACACTACCTTCCTCGCAGTTCCAAAAAGACTATTTCCCCAGGGCGCCAGAGTCACAACATGGCAATGCACCGATCCTGGGATTTTTGTAAAACAACAAGATTGATTTTTATTTACTTAATAAACAACCAATTAAATACAGACAGAAAAAAAAAACGCGTTTCGCATTCCTCAATTGTTGTCTGTATTTTAAAAATACAATAGGTTTTACTTAGATTAAATACATGTATCTGTTTTAACCAAAATCCCTCCGTGTGCTCCCAAATAGTCTTTTTTTTTCGGACCTGCGAGGAAGGTAGTTGTATCTCCTGCCTTGCTGACAACTTTTTGCTCTTGCCGCCCGTGGCATAACGTCTCTGGTGTGGACTATGCATCACCCGATGTGTTCTACTACCAGTTGTGTGCCTCAATGCCAACTCCTAAAGGTAGGTGATCGTGATACCCTTTAATCTATAAAGAAAGAAAGACGCACGTTGTGGGGGGATATTCCAACATTTTAATTGCATTGCACCAAACCAACCCATGGTAGCGCCTTTTTGTTTTCCTTCTTTGTTTTAAAATAAAGTATTAACCTATTGATTTCGTGTGATACATCCATCACGGACTGAGAGGTATCAGAAGGGCCGGGGTGTCATCTCCTCATCTTGCTGCACTAACTGAACTGCTGCACCTAGTGACTGTGCCTCTTTCCTGGGTGTTCTGATTCGCTGCTATGGGCAACACTGAGGTCCGAGTCTTACAGAAGGATCTGTATACTACACTGTACAGATATTATGGGGTGTACAGTACCACCTGTATAATAATCAACCCTTTGTATTGCATATGTGGTGTACAGGACCCTGTCATGACCTTCCTGTACTAATTAATTGGTGGCATGTAACTGACCCTATATGACTCCCTGGGTACACTGATATGAGGCTGTACAGATCCTGTATGACTACACAGGTACAGATATGTGGGTGTACCTAACCCTGTATATACCCTTTGTATTGATATGTGGGTTGTACAGGACCCTATATGCGCCAACTACCCCTGCACTAATATGATGGGGGTACAGGACCTATCTGACTACTATATGACTAATATTACCCGTTACTATATGGGGTGTAACATGATACTGTAGCTAATAAATAACCCTGTAATGATATGTGTGATTATGGTGGGTGCAGATGATACTGTAAAGATGCGCTGGTACTGTTTTGTGGGTGTTCTGGAAACCCCTGTATATGACTACCCTGTACTAATATGAGGCTGTATCGGTTTCGTGTAGAAGATCTTTTTATATTTTATATAAAAGTAAAAAGCATAACAATATATATAACATATATAACACATAACAACAAACCAAACCTGATATCAATATATACCAAATCATACAGTAACTTACCTGCAGGTCCAAAACCCCTTCACAACTTTTTCAACACCTAGCAAAACAATACTTAAAATACATTTAAATAAATACAACCAAATGAATAAACACGAAATACCACACACATACCAACAAACCCCCCCACCCACACCGATTACAAAACTACATTCCGATTATCACAACAATCCTAAAAAACCACAACTCCATAAACAACGACAAAGCCACACTCCACAATAACACATAAATGACACAAAAACCATCCTTTCCTTTACCGATCCTTTCCTTTCCTCTCTGTATATCGACGACGATGTCCACCCCCCCCTGGTGCTGATATGTGGTGTACAGAAACACTGGTATGACTAACCCTCTACTGATGATGTGGTGTACGAACACCATACGAAACCCTATATACACTATGTGGGTGAAGATGATCCTGTATGTTCCTTTCCTCCCCCTTGAATTATGTTCCTCCTTGACTGAATATTTTGGGTACAGGACCCCTTCTAAGAAGACCGCCGAGAGACCCCAAGACCCAACCCCCCCCTTTAAAACGATTTTGTGGGTGTAATATTATAATCCTGTATGCAGCCCTCCCTACTGATATTTTGTGTACAGAGTACCCTTTATCATCCTATCCTATACACCATGTTCTGAGATATTACACTCCCCCCCTGGTACATTATGTGGGGTGAACACACCCTGCACTGACCCTCAATCTGATATGGTTGAGTATCCAGAACCCGTAGGAACTACCCCTACTCTGATATGTGGGTGTACATAACAACACCATAAGAAACCCTATAATACAGATATGTGGAGTGGCAGATGATCCTGTTATTTCCATCCTTTAACTTATATGTGGGTGTCCAGGACCCTCTATGACACTCCCCTGTAATTCATATGTTTGTTGCACAGCACCCTCACGACCCTGCCTATACTGTTTTTGGGAGTACAGGAACTCGGTGTTGACCGCCACTGTACTGATATGTGGTGCTATGTGACCCCTGTATGACCCACCCACGTACTGAATATTTTGGTGCACGTGACTCTTCATGATGACCCGACCCCCCTGTACTTATTGTGGGGATACAAAACACCTGCCTGCCCCCCCTTCTGATATTTAGTTTCAAGAGTCCCCTGTATGAACACCCCCCCAATACGATATGTGGGGATGCAAGACCCGGCATTATCCCTCTGTCTGAATTTGGGTGCAACCGGTCCCTGTCTGATAATGGGTATACAAAGGACCTTGTCGGACCCCCTCTGTACTGAATGATCAGGTGGTCCCTAGATTACATACAGCTTAGGGGGTCCATCGGTTGTCTTATTTAAGTTGAAACATGTAATATTTATACTTGGTTCCTCACCAACTTATTTTTTTTTTTGCCCCATTGACCCACGTGGCTTTTTTAAAATTTAGCTGCAGCAATGGGGCCAAGTAATTATCCTTAAAACAATCATTACACAGAGACATCTTACAAGCTGATCAATGCACCCGGGACCAAAGTAAATTATCCAGAGAGCTTCATCATCATCAACCAGAGTCACAGGGATATAGGGAATCCATCTTTAACCTAGGGTCATTGTAATTCTGGTGTAGGGGACCACCTGAATAGTTTGTGTTAGCATACCCTATATTACTAACCCCTGTACTCATATGGGGTGAGGCGAACCTTCTAGCCGCCCACTATACCTTAGCATCTGATCCTGCAACCATACATAAATTAAATCCCTTCAGCATGTGTTTCTATTGCCATTACAGACTCTCTCTCTCACTCCCATCACCATTTCTCTCCCTCCGCACTGATCTGATTGGATAAGGACACCTGAGGACAAACCATAGAGCTCCATTCTGCACAGCAGCTTCTTAGGAAGAACAAACAACTCCGCACAGCTCCGCATGTTATGAAAGACGCAAAACTGTCTGCAAAGTCCCCATAGACTGTCCCCCAGCAGGGGCAATCAGCTAGGTCAAGATCCGGCCGGGTTCTGTGCCTCAAGATTTTTGGCCGTAGTTTCCGAATTTCCTTCCCCGGATCACAGGACATATGTCCCCTTATAAAAACCAAAAACCACGGCCAATTTCCCCTCGTTCCCTAATTTCCCCTTAATACATTCATTCCCCCTCTCATTCTTAATTAACGATCAGTGTCCTACGGATATGAGAAAGAGTGCACCACTGCTTCTCTGCAGGACCTGCAGCTACGGGAGGATATTCCTTCTTGGAGGCTGGCAAGACCTGTGATGAATGTCACATGACCCTTCAGGGGGAAGCAGTGCACAGATCTGCATGAGTGAGCTGGAGGGAGAACTATGGGGATCTTTGTGGGCAGCATTCCTAGAGAGAACATTACAGGGGGGATGGGTGAGGGAACGTTTCTGGGGGAACATTACAGGGGGGCTGTGGGGAACATTACAGGGTGCTGTGTTGGCCAGACCATATAAGGGAACATAACAGGGATCTGTGTGGGGCAATATTACTAAGGGACATTACGGGGGGATTTGTTTGGGGCCACAACATTACTAAGGGACATTATTACACTGGGTAATTGTGTGTGGCATATTACTGGAGGAACATTACTGGGTGGATGTGTGGAGCACTTACTTAGGGACATTCATGGGGACTGTGTGGGGGGACAGTACTGGGGAACATACTGGGGTGCGTGGGGCACATTACTACTGGAGGTGCTGTCTGTGGCACATTACTGGGGCTGTGTGGAGTGACATTCCTGGGGCTGTGCGGGGCATTACTGGGGAATGTGTGGGTACTTACTGGGGAACTGGGGAAAAATGGTTGTGAGGTACTACTCTTACTGGGGAATATGTGGGGACATTACTGAGGGAATTTGTGGGGGACAGTACTGGGGGCTTGTGGTGACATACTTACTGGGTATGCGTTGGGGACATTACTAGGGGTGAGGGGGGACATTACTACACGTCATACAGGGACCCTTGCTCCTAAATAAGACCCTTGCACTAAGTAAAGGGGGGTCATGCAGGGTTTTGTATCCCCACATATAAGTACACTTATATGTGGGGATACAAAACCCTTCAATGACCCCCCTTTACTTAGTGCAAGGGTCCTTATTTAGGAGTCAAGGGTCCCCCCTGTATGAAAATGACGCCCCCCCCCCCCCCCCGTACTGATATTTGGGGATGCAAGACCCTGCAGAATCCCTCGTACTGAAATTTGGGTGTCCAGGTCACTGTACTGATATGGTCATACGGACCTTGTAGGAACCCCCACCCCCTGTCACTGCTTACAGGTGTCCTATATTACATTCAAGATAGGTCCACGGTTTGTTCTTAATTTAAGTCAAATGTATATTTTATAATTGAAGTTCGAGACCAAATTTTTTTTTTTTTTTTGCCCCAGTGACAATTGGATTTTTCACAAATTTTAGCTGCAATGGGGCCAAGGATTATCAATAAAAACGTCATTACAGACCTCTTACAGCTGTCAAGTGCACCCGGGACCAAGAATTATCCAGAGAGCTTCACCAGAGGTCCCAGTGGGCAGAGAGGTCCATCTTAACTAGGGTCATCTGTAAGTCTAGTGTCCTTAGTAGGGGGACCACCTGAATCTTGTACATGACCCTATATACCCTTACCCCCTGTACTCATATGTGGGTTGAGGCGACCTTCTAAGCCTCCCCACTATACCCCTTAGCATTCTAGTTGCAACCATAACACTAAATCCCTTCAGGCATGTTGTTATTATTGCCATGAACAACAGACTCTCTCACTCTCACTGATGGGATAAGGCTGAACATTTGTTTACAACGAGGACAACATAGAGCTCATCTGTCACATCATCTCTTAGGAGAACAGACTCGCCAAGCTTCGCGACGCCATTTTTATGAAGCACAAAACTGTCCTGCTGCCCCATAGACTTCCCCAAGCAGTGTCGTCACTAGGGTCAAAAATCCGGGGTCCAAGTGCCCAGATCTGTTTGGCCTTAGCTCCGGATTTCCCTGGGTCAAAGCTGACATATGTCCCGCTATAACCCGGCATTCCCTCCCCCCTCTCATCATCACGATCAAGTGTCTTCAGGGATCATAGATCGGATGAGAAGTGCACACTCTGCTTCTCCTGCAGATCTGCCAGCCTCTGGGGAGGATATTACTACACCCGAGGCGGCAAGACCTGTGATTGATGTCATGATCACATGACCTGCAAGTGGAAGCAGTGTACAGTGCTGCCATGAATTAAAGAAAGGGAGAAATAGGGTAATCTGTTGGGGCACATTTTGAGGGATTTACATGGGGGATTGGTGAGGGACATTACTGGTGGAATATTACATGGGGGCTGTGTGGGAGAAATTACATACCGGGGGGCTGTGTGTGAGACATTACTAGGGACTTACAGGGATGTGTGTAGGCACTTATACTGGACATTACAAAGGCGTGTGGGGCACATCACTGGAGGCATTACAGGGTGATCTGTGTGTGACATTACTAAGGGACCATTATAGGGGTGCTGTGTTGGGGCAGCATTACTAGTACATTACAGAGGAGGCCTGTGGGGATATTACTAAGTAGACATTACAGTGGAATATGTGTGAGGGACATTACCTAAGGGACATTACAGGGGCTAGTGTGGGCAACCATGACTAGGACATACAATAGGGCTGTGTGGGGCACATGTACTAAGGTACATAAAATGAGCTGTGTGGGGTCACATTACTACGGGACATTAACATTGGGCTGTGTGGGTCACATTACTTGGGGGACATTACTAGGGGAATGTGTGGAGCACCTTACTAAGGGACATTACTACTTGGGGAGAAGTGTAAGACCATTACGTGGGATCATACTGGGAGATGTGGTCTTGCACAATCAACTGTGGTACATACTGGGGATGTGTTTGGCCATTACTTAGGGACTACTTGGGGGCTTGTGTGAGGACATTACGGGAGGCTGTGTGGGGGAAATTAATAGGGGGCTTGTTTTGTTTGGGGGTGACAGTACTGAGTGGGCTGTCTGGTGGACATTACTGAGGGGGCTGTGTTTGGGCACATTACTGGGGGGGCTGTGCGGTTTCTTTGTGGCTCTCGTTTTTATTACAGCTTTAATTCTGTGCTCCACATTACACTTCCTCCTCCTCTTTATTCTTTGGGTCAAGACGATACAAGGGATACCAAACTTATACAGTTTTTTTTTTAGGTTTTAGTACATTTTCAAATTTGCAGTACATCTGAGGTTTTTATTTGGGTGCTCCTTTTCCGTTAGAGTGGGTTCATTTGCTGGAAAAAATCTTTTTTATATTTTAATAGAACAATCATTTTGGTTCGTGGGGAGACTAACATTTTTATGATTTTTGCTGTTTTTTAATTTTAAATTTTTATATTGTCTAGGAAAGAGAGGTGGGTGATTTTTAAACTTTACTCTTTTTTACTATTTTTTTAAAATATTTTTTTTTAACTATTATTTTCACACACTCTAGGGTACTTTTGCACTTCAGTATGATCTTGCATCATATGATATCGATAACTCATACCATATACTGCAATACTAAACTAACTTGTAATTGCGCATATAACACTTTTTCTGGAAGGACATCTCTAATACTGAGATCACTATACATTGCAGCCTTCAAGTCTCAATGAGACTGGTAGGTGCCCAGGCAAATCAACCCTCCGATGACGTCACAGGGGGGAGGTATCAGCCATCAATATGGCGGTGCCCCCGCAATCAGCAGTGGATGGTAAGTGCTGTAGTCGGCCATAGCAACAGGTCAACTGTGGCGCCAGCCTCTGTGCCGCTTTGTCCGCAGAAGAGCTCATCAGCCATTGAGTTATCTCCATACAACTTCCCTGCAAACCTTTAATCTCCCCCTTATAAATATTGTGACCCTCTCATCTTCTCCCATAGTCTTGTTGTGCCATCCCTCATCCCCCCTCATATTGGTGGCCCATGTGGCCCGACCCTCATCTCTCCTTCCTATTGTGGTTTTCATTTCCCTCTCATATGTTTCGCATTAATATTGTTCCATTAATTATCTCTCCCTCACTTGTCCCTCCCGCCTCATCTACCTTTCGATTTTTGGCTTCTTCAATGTGCGCTCTCCCTGTTTTCCTCCCTGTTTCCCCTTGTTCTGCTTCGTAAAAAAAATATTAAACATGCGCTAATTTTTGCGCCTCTTGGGCCGAGTCTGCCTCAGTAGAATCCTAGTAAAACTCCATTGCCGATGTGTGATGAACCACTGTGACAAAACGTCCCCATACGGCGTGTGCATGAGCCCCTAAGATCACACATAAGGATTTGTGTTGGCCACAAATGGTGGTGGTCCGTGCACAACTCTTAGACTAACTTAAAGACTTACAACACTCAAACACGGCCACTTTATTAGGTACAACCTGGGGGTGCTCAATGCTCGTTACACTTATTTCTAATCAGCCATCACTGAATCACCTGGCGGCAACCTCATTCAATGCATTTAGGCATGTAGACATGGTCACGACCATCTCCTCTTCAGTTTTTCAAAAACCACGAGTGTCAAACAAACACGACATTCAGTATGGGGAAGACAGCTGATTTGAGTGCCTTTGACCTTGGTGTGGATTTTGTTGGTCCATAGGGCTGGTGGTCTGAGTATTTTCAGAAACTGCTGATCTCTACTGGTAATGTTTATACATTACGCACAACCATCTCTAGGTTTACAGCGAATGGTCCGAAAAAGAAACAAAACAAAGTCCAATGAGCGGACGGCTCAGTTCTGTGGGCGGAAATGCCTTGTTGATTTGCAAAAAGTTAGAGGAACTGGTCAGGAGGCTAAAATTCCCTGTTTCGGCTGATAGAAAGGCAACAGTGACTCACATCGCCACCCGTTACAACCACAAGGTATGCAGAAGAGCATCTCTGAATGAACGCACAGTAACTTGTCGAACTTTGAGTCAGATGGGCTACAGCAGGCAGTAATACCACACCCGTTTGCCACAATGACTCTTTGAGCTATACCGGTAAACTGAGTGCTAACAAGTTGCACCAAGCTCATCGACATTGGACAGTAGAAGATTGAAAAAACGTTGCCTGGTCCTGATGAGTCTCTTCTGTTCTCGTTTTCGCTGCCGACATTCAGATGGTAGGGTCAGAATTTGGCGTCAACAACATAAAAGCAATGTATCCCATCCTGCCCTTGTATCAACGGTTTCACTGCTGGTGGTGGTGGTGTCATGGTGGGGAATATTTTTTGCACTTCTTTGGGGCCCCTTGGTTGGTACCAAATTGTGGCAATCGTTGGCAAAATTGAAAACGCCCCATCCCTAACCTGAGATCGTTGCTGACCATGGTCCATAACCCTTTATTACACAAATTTACCCCATCACCCAACATCTGCTGGCTACTTTCACAGCTGATAATATGCGCCTGTCATAAGCGGGAATATTCAGACTGGTTGCTTTCTTCTTGAACATGACATGAGATCACTGGTACTACGTCAAAATGGCCTCCACAGCTACAACATATCTCAATCCAGAGACATCTTTGGGATGTGGTGGGAACGGAGATTCGCATCATGGATGTGCAGACCGACAAATCTTTCTGCGGCCACTGTGTGATACCCTCATTTCAATAATGGACCAAAATCCTCTGAGGAGAGGAATGCTTCCATCATACTTGTTGAATCTTGCCAAGGCCACCGAAAATTGATGCATTTCTGAAAGGCAATAGGGGGTCCACCGTTACTCTAGAATGGTGTACCTAAAATAAAGATGGCCAGTTGAATTATTAAGGCAAGAACGCTCACACAAACCCAGTGAGAGCCGAAACATATAAACAATCCCCCCCACCTAACTCCACATTAAAAAAAGAACTTCTACGTGGGCCCAGTTAAATCTACACTACCACTTTATATACGAGAATATCTTTATTCACCATCATATTTTTTTCCCGTGAATTCTTGTGCAACTCCATAAATAACATTAAAAGATCCATGAGGTTGGTCACTTACTATACATATTTCTATATGAGAATTTCTGAATTTACTACTACTAAATATAAATATTTTCTATAATATTAGAAAAAGAGCAATAAACAAAGAGCCATCCCGTTCACTTCATCTACTCCCTTACAGATACACTGACACTTTATTTCTCCCCCTGTAGTCAGACATATTAAAAGGGTTAATTTTCAGAATTTCTGTGTCAGATAGATGTGCTGATGTCATATTCACATTTCTGACAGACGGACACTTAAACTGACACTATCAAATCAAATTCATACTCCCGCAAATACATCCGCACCCCCAAACCCACCTTAACTGGCTCTCCGCACACACCCACCTTAACTGGCCATTAGGAGCCGACATCATGCTGCCGCAGGGCACCGCCCACCCATGCCTTCATTATAATATCTGTGCCGGATCAATAGGGCGGGCACGGGTGGGAGGCGTCTAGGCGTGAAGACGTGGATTTATTTATGTTCCCTCCCCCTGGACCTACGGCACCCTGGATATCTGGATCCCTGGACGTTTGGAGCCTTGAACCCCTGGATGTGTGGCTCCTGGCGTATGAATCGGGGACCCCTTGATTTTGGACCTCCTGGAAGTATGGATCTTGGACCCCTGGAGGTGACCCCTGGACCTCTGGATACCCGACTACTTTGGTGACAGATATTATTGGCATTAACCCTCAAGCCCGAGGAGGGCAATCCTTCAGCCATGGGTCCCCTAGAGGTTTTCCTCCACAGGGGGTTTTTCCTCTCTGAGTGCTGAAGGGTACTCTTTCGTAGAGTCGTGTGTCTGCCATTGGATGGGATTCTACAAAATATTTTGGTATTTAATAATTAATAATTCCCAATTTTTGTCCTTTTGTCTATTTATTCGGTCTATTTTTCTTTCCTTTAATTTTTCTTGGGGGGGGGGGGGGAGGTGGATAGGTAGAATACAAGGTCGGACACATCACACATCTTCACAGGGTTATAAGGAAAACACATGATGATGACAGCATGTCCAGTAACTGAAACCAATAGGTTTTTTTCCAGTACTGCCCGTATGGATTCATCTACCACCCCCTGGTTTCCTTTAATCCTTCCTTAACATACTGCACAGTTGTAACTTGTACACACTACGTCCCCCCGAAGAACGGGGGTGAGAACGGAAAACGGGGCTTATAACATTTTCTCATAACTGGGTCCTGTTACCACTCCCATCAGCACACCAAGTCTCACCTCACAGCGCAGCTTTTCATTCCAAATAGATCTCTCTAAAATTAAAAGCTGATCTGTGATTGTTTGCCAATTGATATAGTAACGAAATTTTCCCAACACGCAACGATTGAAACAAACACTCTTCATTAACCATTGAGCAAAAGTTGTCCGCAAGGCATGCAATACACTACCTTCCTCGCAGTTCCAAAAAGACTATTTCCCCAGGGCGCCAGAGTCACAACATGGCAATGCACCGATCCTGGGATTTTTGTAAAACAACAAGATTGATTTTTATTTACTTAATAAACAACCAATTAAATACAGACAGAAAAAAAAAACGCGTTTCGCATTCCTCAATTGTTGTCTGTATTTTAAAAATACAATAGGTTTTACTTAGATTAAATACATGTATCTGTTTTAACCAAAATCCCTCCGTGTGCTCCCAAATAGTCTTTTTTTTTCGGACCTGCGAGGAAGGTAGTTGTATCTCCTGCCTTGCTGACAACTTTTTGCTCTTGCCGCCCGTGGCATAACGTCTCTGGTGTGGACTATGCATCACCCGATGTGTTCTACTACCAGTTGTGTGCCTCAATGCCAACTCCTAAAGGTAGGTGATCGTGATACCCTTTAATCTATAAAGAAAGAAAGACGCACGTTGTGGGGGGATATTCCAACATTTTAATTGCATTGCACCAAACCAACCCATGGTAGCGCCTTTTTGTTTTCCTTCTTTGTTTTAAAATAAAGTATTAACCTATTGATTTCGTGTGATACATCCATCACGGACTGAGAGGTATCAGAAGGGCCGGGGTGTCATCTCCTCATCTTGCTGCACTAACTGAACTGCTGCACCTAGTGACTGTGCCTCTTTCCTGGGTGTTCTGATTCGCTGCTATGGGCAACACTGAGGTCCGAGTCTTACAGAAGGATCTGTATACTACACTGTACAGATATTATGGGGTGTACAGTACCACCTGTATAATAATCAACCCTTTGTATTGCATATGTGGTGTACAGGACCCTGTCATGACCTTCCTGTACTAATTAATTGGTGGCATGTAACTGACCCTATATGACTCCCTGGGTACACTGATATGAGGCTGTACAGATCCTGTATGACTACACAGGTACAGATATGTGGGTGTACCTAACCCTGTATATACCCTTTGTATTGATATGTGGGTTGTACAGGACCCTATATGCGCCAACTACCCCTGCACTAATATGATGGGGGTACAGGACCTATCTGACTACTATATGACTAATATTACCCGTTACTATATGGGGTGTAACATGATACTGTAGCTAATAAATAACCCTGTAATGATATGTGTGATTATGGTGGGTGCAGATGATACTGTAAAGATGCGCTGGTACTGTTTTGTGGGTGTTCTGGAAACCCCTGTATATGACTACCCTGTACTAATATGAGGCTGTATCGGTTTCGTGTAGAAGATCTTTTTATATTTTATATAAAAGTAAAAAGCATAACAATATATATAACATATATAACACATAACAACAAACCAAACCTGATATCAATATATACCAAATCATACAGTAACTTACCTGCAGGTCCAAAACCCCTTCACAACTTTTTCAACACCTAGCAAAACAATACTTAAAATACATTTAAATAAATACAACCAAATGAATAAACACGAAATACCACACACATACCAACAAACCCCCCCACCCACACCGATTACAAAACTACATTCCGATTATCACAACAATCCTAAAAAACCACAACTCCATAAACAACGACAAAGCCACACTCCACAATAACACATAAATGACACAAAAACCATCCTTTCCTTTACCGATCCTTTCCTTTCCTCTCTGTATATCGACGACGATGTCCACCCCCCCCTGGTGCTGATATGTGGTGTACAGAAACACTGGTATGACTAACCCTCTACTGATGATGTGGTGTACGAACACCATACGAAACCCTATATACACTATGTGGGTGAAGATGATCCTGTATGTTCCTTTCCTCCCCCTTGAATTATGTTCCTCCTTGACTGAATATTTTGGGTACAGGACCCCTTCTAAGAAGACCGCCGAGAGACCCCAAGACCCAACCCCCCCCTTTAAAACGATTTTGTGGGTGTAATATTATAATCCTGTATGCAGCCCTCCCTACTGATATTTTGTGTACAGAGTACCCTTTATCATCCTATCCTATACACCATGTTCTGAGATATTACACTCCCCCCCTGGTACATTATGTGGGGTGAACACACCCTGCACTGACCCTCAATCTGATATGGTTGAGTATCCAGAACCCGTAGGAACTACCCCTACTCTGATATGTGGGTGTACATAACAACACCATAAGAAACCCTATAATACAGATATGTGGAGTGGCAGATGATCCTGTTATTTCCATCCTTTAACTTATATGTGGGTGTCCAGGACCCTCTATGACACTCCCCTGTAATTCATATGTTTGTTGCACAGCACCCTCACGACCCTGCCTATACTGTTTTTGGGAGTACAGGAACTCGGTGTTGACCGCCACTGTACTGATATGTGGTGCTATGTGACCCCTGTATGACCCACCCACGTACTGAATATTTTGGTGCACGTGACTCTTCATGATGACCCGACCCCCCTGTACTTATTGTGGGGATACAAAACACCTGCCTGCCCCCCCTTCTGATATTTAGTTTCAAGAGTCCCCTGTATGAACACCCCCCCAATACGATATGTGGGGATGCAAGACCCGGCATTATCCCTCTGTCTGAATTTGGGTGCAACCGGTCCCTGTCTGATAATGGGTATACAAAGGACCTTGTCGGACCCCCTCTGTACTGAATGATCAGGTGGTCCCTAGATTACATACAGCTTAGGGGGTCCATCGGTTGTCTTATTTAAGTTGAAACATGTAATATTTATACTTGGTTCCTCACCAACTTATTTTTTTTTTTGCCCCATTGACCCACGTGGCTTTTTTAAAATTTAGCTGCAGCAATGGGGCCAAGTAATTATCCTTAAAACAATCATTACACAGAGACATCTTACAAGCTGATCAATGCACCCGGGACCAAAGTAAATTATCCAGAGAGCTTCATCATCATCAACCAGAGTCACAGGGATATAGGGAATCCATCTTTAACCTAGGGTCATTGTAATTCTGGTGTAGGGGACCACCTGAATAGTTTGTGTTAGCATACCCTATATTACTAACCCCTGTACTCATATGGGGTGAGGCGAACCTTCTAGCCGCCCACTATACCTTAGCATCTGATCCTGCAACCATACATAAATTAAATCCCTTCAGCATGTGTTTCTATTGCCATTACAGACTCTCTCTCTCACTCCCATCACCATTTCTCTCCCTCCGCACTGATCTGATTGGATAAGGACACCTGAGGACAAACCATAGAGCTCCATTCTGCACAGCAGCTTCTTAGGAAGAACAAACAACTCCGCACAGCTCCGCATGTTATGAAAGACGCAAAACTGTCTGCAAAGTCCCCATAGACTGTCCCCCAGCAGGGGCAATCAGCTAGGTCAAGATCCGGCCGGGTTCTGTGCCTCAAGATTTTTGGCCGTAGTTTCCGAATTTCCTTCCCCGGATCACAGGACATATGTCCCCTTATAAAAACCAAAAACCACGGCCAATTTCCCCTCGTTCCCTAATTTCCCCTTAATACATTCATTCCCCCTCTCATTCTTAATTAACGATCAGTGTCCTACGGATATGAGAAAGAGTGCACCACTGCTTCTCTGCAGGACCTGCAGCTACGGGAGGATATTCCTTCTTGGAGGCTGGCAAGACCTGTGATGAATGTCACATGACCCTTCAGGGGGAAGCAGTGCACAGATCTGCATGAGTGAGCTGGAGGGAGAACTATGGGGATCTTTGTGGGCAGCATTCCTAGAGAGAACATTACAGGGGGGATGGGTGAGGGAACGTTTCTGGGGGAACATTACAGGGGGGCTGTGGGGAACATTACAGGGTGCTGTGTTGGCCAGACCATATAAGGGAACATAACAGGGATCTGTGTGGGGCAATATTACTAAGGGACATTACGGGGGGATTTGTTTGGGGCCACAACATTACTAAGGGACATTATTACACTGGGTAATTGTGTGTGGCATATTACTGGAGGAACATTACTGGGTGGATGTGTGGAGCACTTACTTAGGGACATTCATGGGGACTGTGTGGGGGGACAGTACTGGGGAACATACTGGGGTGCGTGGGGCACATTACTACTGGAGGTGCTGTCTGTGGCACATTACTGGGGCTGTGTGGAGTGACATTCCTGGGGCTGTGCGGGGCATTACTGGGGAATGTGTGGGTACTTACTGGGGAACTGGGGAAAAATGGTTGTGAGGTACTACTCTTACTGGGGAATATGTGGGGACATTACTGAGGGAATTTGTGGGGGACAGTACTGGGGGCTTGTGGTGACATACTTACTGGGTATGCGTTGGGGACATTACTAGGGGTGAGGGGGGACATTACTACAAGTACAGGGGGTCATGCAGGGTCCTGTGCACCAACATATCAGTACAGTGGAGTCACACAAAGTCCTGTACTCCCACATATCAGTATAGGGGGGTCATGCAGGGTGCTGTGCACCCAAATATCTTTACAGGGGGAGTCATAGAGGGTCCTCTACACCCATAATACACATCAGTACAAGGAGGATCATAAAGGATCATCTGCACCCACATATCTGTATAGGGTTTCTTACATTGTTCTGTACACCCACATATCAGTAGAGGGTAGTCATACAGGGTTCTGGATACTCACATATCAGATTAGAGGGTCATGCAGGGTGCTGTTCACCCACATATAGGTACAGGGGGGTCATATATCAGAACAGGGGGTAGGATACAGGGTCCTGTACACCCACATATCAGTATGGGGAGGGCTCTCCTGTACACCCACATATCAGTATGGGGAGGGCTCATACAGGATAATCTACACCCACAAATCAGTAAAGGGGGTCTTACAGTGTTCTGTACACCCACATATCAGCACAGGGGGGGGGCGTACAGGACAGGATTTATGGTCATTTATGTTTATTTGTGGGTTTGGCTTGTCTTTGTTTATTGGCTTGGTTTAGGATGTGATAATCCGCTGTAATCGGTTGGGTGGGGGTTGTGGTATTTAGTGTTTATTCATTTTTTACACCGGATTATCAACTCCTAAACCAAACCATAAACAAAGACAAGCCAAAACCCACAAATAAATATAAATGACCATAAATCCTGTCCTGTATGAACCCCCACCCGCCACCCCCTGACCCCCCCCCCCCGTGCCTGAAATGTGGGTGTACAGAACACTGTAAGACCCCTTTCCTGATTTGTGGGTGTAGATTATCCCTGTATGAGCCTCCCCAACTGATATGTTGGTGTACAGGACCTGTATCCTATCCCCTGTTCTGATATATACCCCCCCCCCTGTAACCTATATGTGGGTGACAGCACCCTGCATTACACTCTAATCCCCCTGATATGTGAGGTAATCCAGAACCCTGTATATGCTAACCCTCGTACGATATGTGGGTGTACAGAACACAATGTAAGAACCCATACGATATGTGGGGGGCAGAGTGATCCTTTAGATCCTCCTTGTACTGATGTGTATTATGGGTGTAGAGGACCCACCCCCTCTATGACTCCCCCTGTAAAGATTTTGGGTGTCACAGCACTCCTGCATGACCCCCCCTATACTGATCTGTGGAGTACAGACTTTGTGTGACTCACTGTACTGATATGGTTGGTGCACAGGACCCTGACCCATGACCCCCTGTCTTATATGTGGGGATACAAAACCCTTCAATGACCCCCCTTTACTTAGTGCAAGGGTCCTTATTTAGGAGTCAAGGGTCCCCCCTGTATGAAAATGACGCCCCCCCCCCCCCCCCGTACTGATATTTGGGGATGCAAGACCCTGCAGAATCCCTCGTACTGAAATTTGGGTGTCCAGGTCACTGTACTGATATGGTCATACGGACCTTGTAGGAACCCCCACCCCCTGTCACTGCTTACAGGTGTCCTATATTACATTCAAGATAGGTCCACGGTTTGTTCTTAATTTAAGTCAAATGTATATTTTATAATTGAAGTTCGAGACCAAATTTTTTTTTTTTTTTTGCCCCAGTGACAATTGGATTTTTCACAAATTTTAGCTGCAATGGGGCCAAGGATTATCAATAAAAACGTCATTACAGACCTCTTACAGCTGTCAAGTGCACCCGGGACCAAGAATTATCCAGAGAGCTTCACCAGAGGTCCCAGTGGGCAGAGAGGTCCATCTTAACTAGGGTCATCTGTAAGTCTAGTGTCCTTAGTAGGGGGACCACCTGAATCTTGTACATGACCCTATATACCCTTACCCCCTGTACTCATATGTGGGTTGAGGCGACCTTCTAAGCCTCCCCACTATACCCCTTAGCATTCTAGTTGCAACCATAACACTAAATCCCTTCAGGCATGTTGTTATTATTGCCATGAACAACAGACTCTCTCACTCTCACTGATGGGATAAGGCTGAACATTTGTTTACAACGAGGACAACATAGAGCTCATCTGTCACATCATCTCTTAGGAGAACAGACTCGCCAAGCTTCGCGACGCCATTTTTATGAAGCACAAAACTGTCCTGCTGCCCCATAGACTTCCCCAAGCAGTGTCGTCACTAGGGTCAAAAATCCGGGGTCCAAGTGCCCAGATCTGTTTGGCCTTAGCTCCGGATTTCCCTGGGTCAAAGCTGACATATGTCCCGCTATAACCCGGCATTCCCTCCCCCCTCTCATCATCACGATCAAGTGTCTTCAGGGATCATAGATCGGATGAGAAGTGCACACTCTGCTTCTCCTGCAGATCTGCCAGCCTCTGGGGAGGATATTACTACACCCGAGGCGGCAAGACCTGTGATTGATGTCATGATCACATGACCTGCAAGTGGAAGCAGTGTACAGTGCTGCCATGAATTAAAGAAAGGGAGAAATAGGGTAATCTGTTGGGGCACATTTTGAGGGATTTACATGGGGGATTGGTGAGGGACATTACTGGTGGAATATTACATGGGGGCTGTGTGGGAGAAATTACATACCGGGGGGCTGTGTGTGAGACATTACTAGGGACTTACAGGGATGTGTGTAGGCACTTATACTGGACATTACAAAGGCGTGTGGGGCACATCACTGGAGGCATTACAGGGTGATCTGTGTGTGACATTACTAAGGGACCATTATAGGGGTGC
The DNA here is from genome assembly GCA_019512145.1 of Engystomops pustulosus. NCBI lineage: Eukaryota > Metazoa > Chordata > Amphibia > Anura > Leptodactylidae > Engystomops > Engystomops pustulosus. The sequence goes on along the minus strand of CM033644.1, from coordinate 159,727,434 downwards.
TGTGTTGGGGCAGCATTACTAGTACATTACAGAGGAGGCCTGTGGGGATATTACTAAGTAGACATTACAGTGGAATATGTGTGAGGGACATTACCTAAGGGACATTACAGGGGCTAGTGTGGGCAACCATGACTAGGACATACAATAGGGCTGTGTGGGGCACATGTACTAAGGTACATAAAATGAGCTGTGTGGGGTCACATTACTACGGGACATTAACATTGGGCTGTGTGGGTCACATTACTTGGGGGACATTACTAGGGGAATGTGTGGAGCACCTTACTAAGGGACATTACTACTTGGGGAGAAGTGTAAGACCATTACGTGGGATCATACTGGGAGATGTGGTCTTGCACAATCAACTGTGGTACATACTGGGGATGTGTTTGGCCATTACTTAGGGACTACTTGGGGGCTTGTGTGAGGACATTACGGGAGGCTGTGTGGGGGAAATTAATAGGGGGCTTGTTTTGTTTGGGGGTGACAGTACTGAGTGGGCTGTCTGGTGGACATTACTGAGGGGGCTGTGTTTGGGCACATTACTGGGGGGGCTGTGCGGTTTCTTTGTGGCTCTCGTTTTTATTACAGCTTTAATTCTGTGCTCCACATTACACTTCCTCCTCCTCTTTATTCTTTGGGTCAAGACGATACAAGGGATACCAAACTTATACAGTTTTTTTTTTAGGTTTTAGTACATTTTCAAATTTGCAGTACATCTGAGGTTTTTATTTGGGTGCTCCTTTTCCGTTAGAGTGGGTTCATTTGCTGGAAAAAATCTTTTTTATATTTTAATAGAACAATCATTTTGGTTCGTGGGGAGACTAACATTTTTATGATTTTTGCTGTTTTTTAATTTTAAATTTTTATATTGTCTAGGAAAGAGAGGTGGGTGATTTTTAAACTTTACTCTTTTTTACTATTTTTTTAAAATATTTTTTTTTAACTATTATTTTCACACACTCTAGGGTACTTTTGCACTTCAGTATGATCTTGCATCATATGATATCGATAACTCATACCATATACTGCAATACTAAACTAACTTGTAATTGCGCATATAACACTTTTTCTGGAAGGACATCTCTAATACTGAGATCACTATACATTGCAGCCTTCAAGTCTCAATGAGACTGGTAGGTGCCCAGGCAAATCAACCCTCCGATGACGTCACAGGGGGGAGGTATCAGCCATCAATATGGCGGTGCCCCCGCAATCAGCAGTGGATGGTAAGTGCTGTAGTCGGCCATAGCAACAGGTCAACTGTGGCGCCAGCCTCTGTGCCGCTTTGTCCGCAGAAGAGCTCATCAGCCATTGAGTTATCTCCATACAACTTCCCTGCAAACCTTTAATCTCCCCCTTATAAATATTGTGACCCTCTCATCTTCTCCCATAGTCTTGTTGTGCCATCCCTCATCCCCCCTCATATTGGTGGCCCATGTGGCCCGACCCTCATCTCTCCTTCCTATTGTGGTTTTCATTTCCCTCTCATATGTTTCGCATTAATATTGTTCCATTAATTATCTCTCCCTCACTTGTCCCTCCCGCCTCATCTACCTTTCGATTTTTGGCTTCTTCAATGTGCGCTCTCCCTGTTTTCCTCCCTGTTTCCCCTTGTTCTGCTTCGTAAAAAAAATATTAAACATGCGCTAATTTTTGCGCCTCTTGGGCCGAGTCTGCCTCAGTAGAATCCTAGTAAAACTCCATTGCCGATGTGTGATGAACCACTGTGACAAAACGTCCCCATACGGCGTGTGCATGAGCCCCTAAGATCACACATAAGGATTTGTGTTGGCCACAAATGGTGGTGGTCCGTGCACAACTCTTAGACTAACTTAAAGACTTACAACACTCAAACACGGCCACTTTATTAGGTACAACCTGGGGGTGCTCAATGCTCGTTACACTTATTTCTAATCAGCCATCACTGAATCACCTGGCGGCAACCTCATTCAATGCATTTAGGCATGTAGACATGGTCACGACCATCTCCTCTTCAGTTTTTCAAAAACCACGAGTGTCAAACAAACACGACATTCAGTATGGGGAAGACAGCTGATTTGAGTGCCTTTGACCTTGGTGTGGATTTTGTTGGTCCATAGGGCTGGTGGTCTGAGTATTTTCAGAAACTGCTGATCTCTACTGGTAATGTTTATACATTACGCACAACCATCTCTAGGTTTACAGCGAATGGTCCGAAAAAGAAACAAAACAAAGTCCAATGAGCGGACGGCTCAGTTCTGTGGGCGGAAATGCCTTGTTGATTTGCAAAAAGTTAGAGGAACTGGTCAGGAGGCTAAAATTCCCTGTTTCGGCTGATAGAAAGGCAACAGTGACTCACATCGCCACCCGTTACAACCACAAGGTATGCAGAAGAGCATCTCTGAATGAACGCACAGTAACTTGTCGAACTTTGAGTCAGATGGGCTACAGCAGGCAGTAATACCACACCCGTTTGCCACAATGACTCTTTGAGCTATACCGGTAAACTGAGTGCTAACAAGTTGCACCAAGCTCATCGACATTGGACAGTAGAAGATTGAAAAAACGTTGCCTGGTCCTGATGAGTCTCTTCTGTTCTCGTTTTCGCTGCCGACATTCAGATGGTAGGGTCAGAATTTGGCGTCAACAACATAAAAGCAATGTATCCCATCCTGCCCTTGTATCAACGGTTTCACTGCTGGTGGTGGTGGTGTCATGGTGGGGAATATTTTTTGCACTTCTTTGGGGCCCCTTGGTTGGTACCAAATTGTGGCAATCGTTGGCAAAATTGAAAACGCCCCATCCCTAACCTGAGATCGTTGCTGACCATGGTCCATAACCCTTTATTACACAAATTTACCCCATCACCCAACATCTGCTGGCTACTTTCACAGCTGATAATATGCGCCTGTCATAAGCGGGAATATTCAGACTGGTTGCTTTCTTCTTGAACATGACATGAGATCACTGGTACTACGTCAAAATGGCCTCCACAGCTACAACATATCTCAATCCAGAGACATCTTTGGGATGTGGTGGGAACGGAGATTCGCATCATGGATGTGCAGACCGACAAATCTTTCTGCGGCCACTGTGTGATACCCTCATTTCAATAATGGACCAAAATCCTCTGAGGAGAGGAATGCTTCCATCATACTTGTTGAATCTTGCCAAGGCCACCGAAAATTGATGCATTTCTGAAAGGCAATAGGGGGTCCACCGTTACTCTAGAATGGTGTACCTAAAATAAAGATGGCCAGTTGAATTATTAAGGCAAGAACGCTCACACAAACCCAGTGAGAGCCGAAACATATAAACAATCCCCCCCACCTAACTCCACATTAAAAAAAGAACTTCTACGTGGGCCCAGTTAAATCTACACTACCACTTTATATACGAGAATATCTTTATTCACCATCATATTTTTTTCCCGTGAATTCTTGTGCAACTCCATAAATAACATTAAAAGATCCATGAGGTTGGTCACTTACTATACATATTTCTATATGAGAATTTCTGAATTTACTACTACTAAATATAAATATTTTCTATAATATTAGAAAAAGAGCAATAAACAAAGAGCCATCCCGTTCACTTCATCTACTCCCTTACAGATACACTGACACTTTATTTCTCCCCCTGTAGTCAGACATATTAAAAGGGTTAATTTTCAGAATTTCTGTGTCAGATAGATGTGCTGATGTCATATTCACATTTCTGACAGACGGACACTTAAACTGACACTATCAAATCAAATTCATACTCCCGCAAATACATCCGCACCCCCAAACCCACCTTAACTGGCTCTCCGCACACACCCACCTTAACTGGCCATTAGGAGCCGACATCATGCTGCCGCAGGGCACCGCCCACCCATGCCTTCATTATAATATCTGTGCCGGATCAATAGGGCGGGCACGGGTGGGAGGCGTCTAGGCGTGAAGACGTGGATTTATTTATGTTCCCTCCCCCTGGACCTACGGCACCCTGGATATCTGGATCCCTGGACGTTTGGAGCCTTGAACCCCTGGATGTGTGGCTCCTGGCGTATGAATCGGGGACCCCTTGATTTTGGACCTCCTGGAAGTATGGATCTTGGACCCCTGGAGGTGACCCCTGGACCTCTGGATACCCGACTACTTTGGTGACAGATATTATTGGCATTAACCCTCAAGCCCGAGGAGGGCAATCCTTCAGCCATGGGTCCCCTAGAGGTTTTCCTCCACAGGGGGTTTTTCCTCTCTGAGTGCTGAAGGGTACTCTTTCGTAGAGTCGTGTGTCTGCCATTGGATGGGATTCTACAAAATATTTTGGTATTTAATAATTAATAATTCCCAATTTTTGTCCTTTTGTCTATTTATTCGGTCTATTTTTCTTTCCTTTAATTTTTCTTGGGGGGGGGGGGGGAGGTGGATAGGTAGAATACAAGGTCGGACACATCACACATCTTCACAGGGTTATAAGGAAAACACATGATGATGACAGCATGTCCAGTAACTGAAACCAATAGGTTTTTTTCCAGTACTGCCCGTATGGATTCATCTACCACCCCCTGGTTTCCTTTAATCCTTCCTTAACATACTGCACAGTTGTAACTTGTACACACTACGTCCCCCCGAAGAACGGGGGTGAGAACGGAAAACGGGGCTTATAACATTTTCTCATAACTGGGTCCTGTTACCACTCCCATCAGCACACCAAGTCTCACCTCACAGCGCAGCTTTTCATTCCAAATAGATCTCTCTAAAATTAAAAGCTGATCTGTGATTGTTTGCCAATTGATATAGTAACGAAATTTTCCCAACACGCAACGATTGAAACAAACACTCTTCATTAACCATTGAGCAAAAGTTGTCCGCAAGGCATGCAATACACTACCTTCCTCGCAGTTCCAAAAAGACTATTTCCCCAGGGCGCCAGAGTCACAACATGGCAATGCACCGATCCTGGGATTTTTGTAAAACAACAAGATTGATTTTTATTTACTTAATAAACAACCAATTAAATACAGACAGAAAAAAAAAACGCGTTTCGCATTCCTCAATTGTTGTCTGTATTTTAAAAATACAATAGGTTTTACTTAGATTAAATACATGTATCTGTTTTAACCAAAATCCCTCCGTGTGCTCCCAAATAGTCTTTTTTTTTCGGACCTGCGAGGAAGGTAGTTGTATCTCCTGCCTTGCTGACAACTTTTTGCTCTTGCCGCCCGTGGCATAACGTCTCTGGTGTGGACTATGCATCACCCGATGTGTTCTACTACCAGTTGTGTGCCTCAATGCCAACTCCTAAAGGTAGGTGATCGTGATACCCTTTAATCTATAAAGAAAGAAAGACGCACGTTGTGGGGGGATATTCCAACATTTTAATTGCATTGCACCAAACCAACCCATGGTAGCGCCTTTTTGTTTTCCTTCTTTGTTTTAAAATAAAGTATTAACCTATTGATTTCGTGTGATACATCCATCACGGACTGAGAGGTATCAGAAGGGCCGGGGTGTCATCTCCTCATCTTGCTGCACTAACTGAACTGCTGCACCTAGTGACTGTGCCTCTTTCCTGGGTGTTCTGATTCGCTGCTATGGGCAACACTGAGGTCCGAGTCTTACAGAAGGATCTGTATACTACACTGTACAGATATTATGGGGTGTACAGTACCACCTGTATAATAATCAACCCTTTGTATTGCATATGTGGTGTACAGGACCCTGTCATGACCTTCCTGTACTAATTAATTGGTGGCATGTAACTGACCCTATATGACTCCCTGGGTACACTGATATGAGGCTGTACAGATCCTGTATGACTACACAGGTACAGATATGTGGGTGTACCTAACCCTGTATATACCCTTTGTATTGATATGTGGGTTGTACAGGACCCTATATGCGCCAACTACCCCTGCACTAATATGATGGGGGTACAGGACCTATCTGACTACTATATGACTAATATTACCCGTTACTATATGGGGTGTAACATGATACTGTAGCTAATAAATAACCCTGTAATGATATGTGTGATTATGGTGGGTGCAGATGATACTGTAAAGATGCGCTGGTACTGTTTTGTGGGTGTTCTGGAAACCCCTGTATATGACTACCCTGTACTAATATGAGGCTGTATCGGTTTCGTGTAGAAGATCTTTTTATATTTTATATAAAAGTAAAAAGCATAACAATATATATAACATATATAACACATAACAACAAACCAAACCTGATATCAATATATACCAAATCATACAGTAACTTACCTGCAGGTCCAAAACCCCTTCACAACTTTTTCAACACCTAGCAAAACAATACTTAAAATACATTTAAATAAATACAACCAAATGAATAAACACGAAATACCACACACATACCAACAAACCCCCCCACCCACACCGATTACAAAACTACATTCCGATTATCACAACAATCCTAAAAAACCACAACTCCATAAACAACGACAAAGCCACACTCCACAATAACACATAAATGACACAAAAACCATCCTTTCCTTTACCGATCCTTTCCTTTCCTCTCTGTATATCGACGACGATGTCCACCCCCCCCTGGTGCTGATATGTGGTGTACAGAAACACTGGTATGACTAACCCTCTACTGATGATGTGGTGTACGAACACCATACGAAACCCTATATACACTATGTGGGTGAAGATGATCCTGTATGTTCCTTTCCTCCCCCTTGAATTATGTTCCTCCTTGACTGAATATTTTGGGTACAGGACCCCTTCTAAGAAGACCGCCGAGAGACCCCAAGACCCAACCCCCCCCTTTAAAACGATTTTGTGGGTGTAATATTATAATCCTGTATGCAGCCCTCCCTACTGATATTTTGTGTACAGAGTACCCTTTATCATCCTATCCTATACACCATGTTCTGAGATATTACACTCCCCCCCTGGTACATTATGTGGGGTGAACACACCCTGCACTGACCCTCAATCTGATATGGTTGAGTATCCAGAACCCGTAGGAACTACCCCTACTCTGATATGTGGGTGTACATAACAACACCATAAGAAACCCTATAATACAGATATGTGGAGTGGCAGATGATCCTGTTATTTCCATCCTTTAACTTATATGTGGGTGTCCAGGACCCTCTATGACACTCCCCTGTAATTCATATGTTTGTTGCACAGCACCCTCACGACCCTGCCTATACTGTTTTTGGGAGTACAGGAACTCGGTGTTGACCGCCACTGTACTGATATGTGGTGCTATGTGACCCCTGTATGACCCACCCACGTACTGAATATTTTGGTGCACGTGACTCTTCATGATGACCCGACCCCCCTGTACTTATTGTGGGGATACAAAACACCTGCCTGCCCCCCCTTCTGATATTTAGTTTCAAGAGTCCCCTGTATGAACACCCCCCCAATACGATATGTGGGGATGCAAGACCCGGCATTATCCCTCTGTCTGAATTTGGGTGCAACCGGTCCCTGTCTGATAATGGGTATACAAAGGACCTTGTCGGACCCCCTCTGTACTGAATGATCAGGTGGTCCCTAGATTACATACAGCTTAGGGGGTCCATCGGTTGTCTTATTTAAGTTGAAACATGTAATATTTATACTTGGTTCCTCACCAACTTATTTTTTTTTTTGCCCCATTGACCCACGTGGCTTTTTTAAAATTTAGCTGCAGCAATGGGGCCAAGTAATTATCCTTAAAACAATCATTACACAGAGACATCTTACAAGCTGATCAATGCACCCGGGACCAAAGTAAATTATCCAGAGAGCTTCATCATCATCAACCAGAGTCACAGGGATATAGGGAATCCATCTTTAACCTAGGGTCATTGTAATTCTGGTGTAGGGGACCACCTGAATAGTTTGTGTTAGCATACCCTATATTACTAACCCCTGTACTCATATGGGGTGAGGCGAACCTTCTAGCCGCCCACTATACCTTAGCATCTGATCCTGCAACCATACATAAATTAAATCCCTTCAGCATGTGTTTCTATTGCCATTACAGACTCTCTCTCTCACTCCCATCACCATTTCTCTCCCTCCGCACTGATCTGATTGGATAAGGACACCTGAGGACAAACCATAGAGCTCCATTCTGCACAGCAGCTTCTTAGGAAGAACAAACAACTCCGCACAGCTCCGCATGTTATGAAAGACGCAAAACTGTCTGCAAAGTCCCCATAGACTGTCCCCCAGCAGGGGCAATCAGCTAGGTCAAGATCCGGCCGGGTTCTGTGCCTCAAGATTTTTGGCCGTAGTTTCCGAATTTCCTTCCCCGGATCACAGGACATATGTCCCCTTATAAAAACCAAAAACCACGGCCAATTTCCCCTCGTTCCCTAATTTCCCCTTAATACATTCATTCCCCCTCTCATTCTTAATTAACGATCAGTGTCCTACGGATATGAGAAAGAGTGCACCACTGCTTCTCTGCAGGACCTGCAGCTACGGGAGGATATTCCTTCTTGGAGGCTGGCAAGACCTGTGATGAATGTCACATGACCCTTCAGGGGGAAGCAGTGCACAGATCTGCATGAGTGAGCTGGAGGGAGAACTATGGGGATCTTTGTGGGCAGCATTCCTAGAGAGAACATTACAGGGGGGATGGGTGAGGGAACGTTTCTGGGGGAACATTACAGGGGGGCTGTGGGGAACATTACAGGGTGCTGTGTTGGCCAGACCATATAAGGGAACATAACAGGGATCTGTGTGGGGCAATATTACTAAGGGACATTACGGGGGGATTTGTTTGGGGCCACAACATTACTAAGGGACATTATTACACTGGGTAATTGTGTGTGGCATATTACTGGAGGAACATTACTGGGTGGATGTGTGGAGCACTTACTTAGGGACATTCATGGGGACTGTGTGGGGGGACAGTACTGGGGAACATACTGGGGTGCGTGGGGCACATTACTACTGGAGGTGCTGTCTGTGGCACATTACTGGGGCTGTGTGGAGTGACATTCCTGGGGCTGTGCGGGGCATTACTGGGGAATGTGTGGGTACTTACTGGGGAACTGGGGAAAAATGGTTGTGAGGTACTACTCTTACTGGGGAATATGTGGGGACATTACTGAGGGAATTTGTGGGGGACAGTACTGGGGGCTTGTGGTGACATACTTACTGGGTATGCGTTGGGGACATTACTAGGGGTGAGGGGGGACATTACTACATGTAATCGGTTGGGTGGGGGTTGTGGTATTTAGTGTTTATTCATTTTGGTGTATTTTAAGTTATTGTTTTTGCTAGGTGTGAATGGGGCTGGACCTGCAGGTAAGTTACTGTATAGATTTTGTATATATTGTATATTATGTTTGGTTTGTGTTATATATTGTTATATATTGTTATGTTTTTTACTTTTATATAAAATAAAAGATCTACACGAACCTGTACACCCTCATATTAGTACAGGGTAGTCATACAGGGTCCTGTACACCCACAAATCAGTACCAGGGGCGTCATACTCTGACGACCCTGTAAATAATATGAGGGTGTACAGGTTCGTGATAGATCTTTTATTTTATATAAAGTAAAAAACATAACAATAATACCACTATATAACACAAACCCAACATAAGATACAATATATCAAAATATATACACAGTAACTTACTGCAGTTTCCAACCCATTACACCTAGCAAAACAATAACTTAAATAAACCAAAGAATAAACACTAATACCCAACCCCCCCCAACCGTTACACCGGATTATCAACTCCTAAACCAAACCATAAACAAAGACAAGCCAAAACCCACAAATAAATATAAATGACCATAAATCCTGTCCTGTATGAACCCCCACCCGCCACCCCCTGACCCCCCCCCCCCGTGCCTGAAATGTGGGTGTACAGAACACTGTAAGACCCCTTTCCTGATTTGTGGGTGTAGATTATCCCTGTATGAGCCTCCCCAACTGATATGTTGGTGTACAGGACCTGTATCCTATCCCCTGTTCTGATATATACCCCCCCCCCTGTAACCTATATGTGGGTGACAGCACCCTGCATTACACTCTAATCCCCCTGATATGTGAGGTAATCCAGAACCCTGTATATGCTAACCCTCGTACGATATGTGGGTGTACAGAACACAATGTAAGAACCCATACGATATGTGGGGGGCAGAGTGATCCTTTAGATCCTCCTTGTACTGATGTGTATTATGGGTGTAGAGGACCCACCCCCTCTATGACTCCCCCTGTAAAGATTTTGGGTGTCACAGCACTCCTGCATGACCCCCCCTATACTGATCTGTGGAGTACAGACTTTGTGTGACTCACTGTACTGATATGGTTGGTGCACAGGACCCTGACCCATGACCCCCTGTCTTATATGTGGGGATACAAAACCCTTCAATGACCCCCCTTTACTTAGTGCAAGGGTCCTTATTTAGGAGTCAAGGGTCCCCCCTGTATGAAAATGACGCCCCCCCCCCCCCCCCGTACTGATATTTGGGGATGCAAGACCCTGCAGAATCCCTCGTACTGAAATTTGGGTGTCCAGGTCACTGTACTGATATGGTCATACGGACCTTGTAGGAACCCCCACCCCCTGTCACTGCTTACAGGTGTCCTATATTACATTCAAGATAGGTCCACGGTTTGTTCTTAATTTAAGTCAAATGTATATTTTATAATTGAAGTTCGAGACCAAATTTTTTTTTTTTTTTTGCCCCAGTGACAATTGGATTTTTCACAAATTTTAGCTGCAATGGGGCCAAGGATTATCAATAAAAACGTCATTACAGACCTCTTACAGCTGTCAAGTGCACCCGGGACCAAGAATTATCCAGAGAGCTTCACCAGAGGTCCCAGTGGGCAGAGAGGTCCATCTTAACTAGGGTCATCTGTAAGTCTAGTGTCCTTAGTAGGGGGACCACCTGAATCTTGTACATGACCCTATATACCCTTACCCCCTGTACTCATATGTGGGTTGAGGCGACCTTCTAAGCCTCCCCACTATACCCCTTAGCATTCTAGTTGCAACCATAACACTAAATCCCTTCAGGCATGTTGTTATTATTGCCATGAACAACAGACTCTCTCACTCTCACTGATGGGATAAGGCTGAACATTTGTTTACAACGAGGACAACATAGAGCTCATCTGTCACATCATCTCTTAGGAGAACAGACTCGCCAAGCTTCGCGACGCCATTTTTATGAAGCACAAAACTGTCCTGCTGCCCCATAGACTTCCCCAAGCAGTGTCGTCACTAGGGTCAAAAATCCGGGGTCCAAGTGCCCAGATCTGTTTGGCCTTAGCTCCGGATTTCCCTGGGTCAAAGCTGACATATGTCCCGCTATAACCCGGCATTCCCTCCCCCCTCTCATCATCACGATCAAGTGTCTTCAGGGATCATAGATCGGATGAGAAGTGCACACTCTGCTTCTCCTGCAGATCTGCCAGCCTCTGGGGAGGATATTACTACACCCGAGGCGGCAAGACCTGTGATTGATGTCATGATCACATGACCTGCAAGTGGAAGCAGTGTACAGTGCTGCCATGAATTAAAGAAAGGGAGAAATAGGGTAATCTGTTGGGGCACATTTTGAGGGATTTACATGGGGGATTGGTGAGGGACATTACTGGTGGAATATTACATGGGGGCTGTGTGGGAGAAATTACATACCGGGGGGCTGTGTGTGAGACATTACTAGGGACTTACAGGGATGTGTGTAGGCACTTATACTGGACATTACAAAGGCGTGTGGGGCACATCACTGGAGGCATTACAGGGTGATCTGTGTGTGACATTACTAAGGGACCATTATAGGGGTGCTGTGTTGGGGCAGCATTACTAGTACATTACAGAGGAGGCCTGTGGGGATATTACTAAGTAGACATTACAGTGGAATATGTGTGAGGGACATTACCTAAGGGACATTACAGGGGCTAGTGTGGGCAACCATGACTAGGACATACAATAGGGCTGTGTGGGGCACATGTACTAAGGTACATAAAATGAGCTGTGTGGGGTCACATTACTACGGGACATTAACATTGGGCTGTGTGGGTCACATTACTTGGGGGACATTACTAGGGGAATGTGTGGAGCACCTTACTAAGGGACATTACTACTTGGGGAGAAGTGTAAGACCATTACGTGGGATCATACTGGGAGATGTGGTCTTGCACAATCAACTGTGGTACATACTGGGGATGTGTTTGGCCATTACTTAGGGACTACTTGGGGGCTTGTGTGAGGACATTACGGGAGGCTGTGTGGGGGAAATTAATAGGGGGCTTGTTTTGTTTGGGGGTGACAGTACTGAGTGGGCTGTCTGGTGGACATTACTGAGGGGGCTGTGTTTGGGCACATTACTGGGGGGGCTGTGCGGTTTCTTTGTGGCTCTCGTTTTTATTACAGCTTTAATTCTGTGCTCCACATTACACTTCCTCCTCCTCTTTATTCTTTGGGTCAAGACGATACAAGGGATACCAAACTTATACAGTTTTTTTTTTAGGTTTTAGTACATTTTCAAATTTGCAGTACATCTGAGGTTTTTATTTGGGTGCTCCTTTTCCGTTAGAGTGGGTTCATTTGCTGGAAAAAATCTTTTTTATATTTTAATAGAACAATCATTTTGGTTCGTGGGGAGACTAACATTTTTATGATTTTTGCTGTTTTTTAATTTTAAATTTTTATATTGTCTAGGAAAGAGAGGTGGGTGATTTTTAAACTTTACTCTTTTTTACTATTTTTTTAAAATATTTTTTTTTAACTATTATTTTCACACACTCTAGGGTACTTTTGCACTTCAGTATGATCTTGCATCATATGATATCGATAACTCATACCATATACTGCAATACTAAACTAACTTGTAATTGCGCATATAACACTTTTTCTGGAAGGACATCTCTAATACTGAGATCACTATACATTGCAGCCTTCAAGTCTCAATGAGACTGGTAGGTGCCCAGGCAAATCAACCCTCCGATGACGTCACAGGGGGGAGGTATCAGCCATCAATATGGCGGTGCCCCCGCAATCAGCAGTGGATGGTAAGTGCTGTAGTCGGCCATAGCAACAGGTCAACTGTGGCGCCAGCCTCTGTGCCGCTTTGTCCGCAGAAGAGCTCATCAGCCATTGAGTTATCTCCATACAACTTCCCTGCAAACCTTTAATCTCCCCCTTATAAATATTGTGACCCTCTCATCTTCTCCCATAGTCTTGTTGTGCCATCCCTCATCCCCCCTCATATTGGTGGCCCATGTGGCCCGACCCTCATCTCTCCTTCCTATTGTGGTTTTCATTTCCCTCTCATATGTTTCGCATTAATATTGTTCCATTAATTATCTCTCCCTCACTTGTCCCTCCCGCCTCATCTACCTTTCGATTTTTGGCTTCTTCAATGTGCGCTCTCCCTGTTTTCCTCCCTGTTTCCCCTTGTTCTGCTTCGTAAAAAAAATATTAAACATGCGCTAATTTTTGCGCCTCTTGGGCCGAGTCTGCCTCAGTAGAATCCTAGTAAAACTCCATTGCCGATGTGTGATGAACCACTGTGACAAAACGTCCCCATACGGCGTGTGCATGAGCCCCTAAGATCACACATAAGGATTTGTGTTGGCCACAAATGGTGGTGGTCCGTGCACAACTCTTAGACTAACTTAAAGACTTACAACACTCAAACACGGCCACTTTATTAGGTACAACCTGGGGGTGCTCAATGCTCGTTACACTTATTTCTAATCAGCCATCACTGAATCACCTGGCGGCAACCTCATTCAATGCATTTAGGCATGTAGACATGGTCACGACCATCTCCTCTTCAGTTTTTCAAAAACCACGAGTGTCAAACAAACACGACATTCAGTATGGGGAAGACAGCTGATTTGAGTGCCTTTGACCTTGGTGTGGATTTTGTTGGTCCATAGGGCTGGTGGTCTGAGTATTTTCAGAAACTGCTGATCTCTACTGGTAATGTTTATACATTACGCACAACCATCTCTAGGTTTACAGCGAATGGTCCGAAAAAGAAACAAAACAAAGTCCAATGAGCGGACGGCTCAGTTCTGTGGGCGGAAATGCCTTGTTGATTTGCAAAAAGTTAGAGGAACTGGTCAGGAGGCTAAAATTCCCTGTTTCGGCTGATAGAAAGGCAACAGTGACTCACATCGCCACCCGTTACAACCACAAGGTATGCAGAAGAGCATCTCTGAATGAACGCACAGTAACTTGTCGAACTTTGAGTCAGATGGGCTACAGCAGGCAGTAATACCACACCCGTTTGCCACAATGACTCTTTGAGCTATACCGGTAAACTGAGTGCTAACAAGTTGCACCAAGCTCATCGACATTGGACAGTAGAAGATTGAAAAAACGTTGCCTGGTCCTGATGAGTCTCTTCTGTTCTCGTTTTCGCTGCCGACATTCAGATGGTAGGGTCAGAATTTGGCGTCAACAACATAAAAGCAATGTATCCCATCCTGCCCTTGTATCAACGGTTTCACTGCTGGTGGTGGTGGTGTCATGGTGGGGAATATTTTTTGCACTTCTTTGGGGCCCCTTGGTTGGTACCAAATTGTGGCAATCGTTGGCAAAATTGAAAACGCCCCATCCCTAACCTGAGATCGTTGCTGACCATGGTCCATAACCCTTTATTACACAAATTTACCCCATCACCCAACATCTGCTGGCTACTTTCACAGCTGATAATATGCGCCTGTCATAAGCGGGAATATTCAGACTGGTTGCTTTCTTCTTGAACATGACATGAGATCACTGGTACTACGTCAAAATGGCCTCCACAGCTACAACATATCTCAATCCAGAGACATCTTTGGGATGTGGTGGGAACGGAGATTCGCATCATGGATGTGCAGACCGACAAATCTTTCTGCGGCCACTGTGTGATACCCTCATTTCAATAATGGACCAAAATCCTCTGAGGAGAGGAATGCTTCCATCATACTTGTTGAATCTTGCCAAGGCCACCGAAAATTGATGCATTTCTGAAAGGCAATAGGGGGTCCACCGTTACTCTAGAATGGTGTACCTAAAATAAAGATGGCCAGTTGAATTATTAAGGCAAGAACGCTCACACAAACCCAGTGAGAGCCGAAACATATAAACAATCCCCCCCACCTAACTCCACATTAAAAAAAGAACTTCTACGTGGGCCCAGTTAAATCTACACTACCACTTTATATACGAGAATATCTTTATTCACCATCATATTTTTTTCCCGTGAATTCTTGTGCAACTCCATAAATAACATTAAAAGATCCATGAGGTTGGTCACTTACTATACATATTTCTATATGAGAATTTCTGAATTTACTACTACTAAATATAAATATTTTCTATAATATTAGAAAAAGAGCAATAAACAAAGAGCCATCCCGTTCACTTCATCTACTCCCTTACAGATACACTGACACTTTATTTCTCCCCCTGTAGTCAGACATATTAAAAGGGTTAATTTTCAGAATTTCTGTGTCAGATAGATGTGCTGATGTCATATTCACATTTCTGACAGACGGACACTTAAACTGACACTATCAAATCAAATTCATACTCCCGCAAATACATCCGCACCCCCAAACCCACCTTAACTGGCTCTCCGCACACACCCACCTTAACTGGCCATTAGGAGCCGACATCATGCTGCCGCAGGGCACCGCCCACCCATGCCTTCATTATAATATCTGTGCCGGATCAATAGGGCGGGCACGGGTGGGAGGCGTCTAGGCGTGAAGACGTGGATTTATTTATGTTCCCTCCCCCTGGACCTACGGCACCCTGGATATCTGGATCCCTGGACGTTTGGAGCCTTGAACCCCTGGATGTGTGGCTCCTGGCGTATGAATCGGGGACCCCTTGATTTTGGACCTCCTGGAAGTATGGATCTTGGACCCCTGGAGGTGACCCCTGGACCTCTGGATACCCGACTACTTTGGTGACAGATATTATTGGCATTAACCCTCAAGCCCGAGGAGGGCAATCCTTCAGCCATGGGTCCCCTAGAGGTTTTCCTCCACAGGGGGTTTTTCCTCTCTGAGTGCTGAAGGGTACTCTTTCGTAGAGTCGTGTGTCTGCCATTGGATGGGATTCTACAAAATATTTTGGTATTTAATAATTAATAATTCCCAATTTTTGTCCTTTTGTCTATTTATTCGGTCTATTTTTCTTTCCTTTAATTTTTCTTGGGGGGGGGGGGGGAGGTGGATAGGTAGAATACAAGGTCGGACACATCACACATCTTCACAGGGTTATAAGGAAAACACATGATGATGACAGCATGTCCAGTAACTGAAACCAATAGGTTTTTTTCCAGTACTGCCCGTATGGATTCATCTACCACCCCCTGGTTTCCTTTAATCCTTCCTTAACATACTGCACAGTTGTAACTTGTACACACTACGTCCCCCCGAAGAACGGGGGTGAGAACGGAAAACGGGGCTTATAACATTTTCTCATAACTGGGTCCTGTTACCACTCCCATCAGCACACCAAGTCTCACCTCACAGCGCAGCTTTTCATTCCAAATAGATCTCTCTAAAATTAAAAGCTGATCTGTGATTGTTTGCCAATTGATATAGTAACGAAATTTTCCCAACACGCAACGATTGAAACAAACACTCTTCATTAACCATTGAGCAAAAGTTGTCCGCAAGGCATGCAATACACTACCTTCCTCGCAGTTCCAAAAAGACTATTTCCCCAGGGCGCCAGAGTCACAACATGGCAATGCACCGATCCTGGGATTTTTGTAAAACAACAAGATTGATTTTTATTTACTTAATAAACAACCAATTAAATACAGACAGAAAAAAAAAACGCGTTTCGCATTCCTCAATTGTTGTCTGTATTTTAAAAATACAATAGGTTTTACTTAGATTAAATACATGTATCTGTTTTAACCAAAATCCCTCCGTGTGCTCCCAAATAGTCTTTTTTTTTCGGACCTGCGAGGAAGGTAGTTGTATCTCCTGCCTTGCTGACAACTTTTTGCTCTTGCCGCCCGTGGCATAACGTCTCTGGTGTGGACTATGCATCACCCGATGTGTTCTACTACCAGTTGTGTGCCTCAATGCCAACTCCTAAAGGTAGGTGATCGTGATACCCTTTAATCTATAAAGAAAGAAAGACGCACGTTGTGGGGGGATATTCCAACATTTTAATTGCATTGCACCAAACCAACCCATGGTAGCGCCTTTTTGTTTTCCTTCTTTGTTTTAAAATAAAGTATTAACCTATTGATTTCGTGTGATACATCCATCACGGACTGAGAGGTATCAGAAGGGCCGGGGTGTCATCTCCTCATCTTGCTGCACTAACTGAACTGCTGCACCTAGTGACTGTGCCTCTTTCCTGGGTGTTCTGATTCGCTGCTATGGGCAACACTGAGGTCCGAGTCTTACAGAAGGATCTGTATACTACACTGTACAGATATTATGGGGTGTACAGTACCACCTGTATAATAATCAACCCTTTGTATTGCATATGTGGTGTACAGGACCCTGTCATGACCTTCCTGTACTAATTAATTGGTGGCATGTAACTGACCCTATATGACTCCCTGGGTACACTGATATGAGGCTGTACAGATCCTGTATGACTACACAGGTACAGATATGTGGGTGTACCTAACCCTGTATATACCCTTTGTATTGATATGTGGGTTGTACAGGACCCTATATGCGCCAACTACCCCTGCACTAATATGATGGGGGTACAGGACCTATCTGACTACTATATGACTAATATTACCCGTTACTATATGGGGTGTAACATGATACTGTAGCTAATAAATAACCCTGTAATGATATGTGTGATTATGGTGGGTGCAGATGATACTGTAAAGATGCGCTGGTACTGTTTTGTGGGTGTTCTGGAAACCCCTGTATATGACTACCCTGTACTAATATGAGGCTGTATCGGTTTCGTGTAGAAGATCTTTTTATATTTTATATAAAAGTAAAAAGCATAACAATATATATAACATATATAACACATAACAACAAACCAAACCTGATATCAATATATACCAAATCATACAGTAACTTACCTGCAGGTCCAAAACCCCTTCACAACTTTTTCAACACCTAGCAAAACAATACTTAAAATACATTTAAATAAATACAACCAAATGAATAAACACGAAATACCACACACATACCAACAAACCCCCCCACCCACACCGATTACAAAACTACATTCCGATTATCACAACAATCCTAAAAAACCACAACTCCATAAACAACGACAAAGCCACACTCCACAATAACACATAAATGACACAAAAACCATCCTTTCCTTTACCGATCCTTTCCTTTCCTCTCTGTATATCGACGACGATGTCCACCCCCCCCTGGTGCTGATATGTGGTGTACAGAAACACTGGTATGACTAACCCTCTACTGATGATGTGGTGTACGAACACCATACGAAACCCTATATACACTATGTGGGTGAAGATGATCCTGTATGTTCCTTTCCTCCCCCTTGAATTATGTTCCTCCTTGACTGAATATTTTGGGTACAGGACCCCTTCTAAGAAGACCGCCGAGAGACCCCAAGACCCAACCCCCCCCTTTAAAACGATTTTGTGGGTGTAATATTATAATCCTGTATGCAGCCCTCCCTACTGATATTTTGTGTACAGAGTACCCTTTATCATCCTATCCTATACACCATGTTCTGAGATATTACACTCCCCCCCTGGTACATTATGTGGGGTGAACACACCCTGCACTGACCCTCAATCTGATATGGTTGAGTATCCAGAACCCGTAGGAACTACCCCTACTCTGATATGTGGGTGTACATAACAACACCATAAGAAACCCTATAATACAGATATGTGGAGTGGCAGATGATCCTGTTATTTCCATCCTTTAACTTATATGTGGGTGTCCAGGACCCTCTATGACACTCCCCTGTAATTCATATGTTTGTTGCACAGCACCCTCACGACCCTGCCTATACTGTTTTTGGGAGTACAGGAACTCGGTGTTGACCGCCACTGTACTGATATGTGGTGCTATGTGACCCCTGTATGACCCACCCACGTACTGAATATTTTGGTGCACGTGACTCTTCATGATGACCCGACCCCCCTGTACTTATTGTGGGGATACAAAACACCTGCCTGCCCCCCCTTCTGATATTTAGTTTCAAGAGTCCCCTGTATGAACACCCCCCCAATACGATATGTGGGGATGCAAGACCCGGCATTATCCCTCTGTCTGAATTTGGGTGCAACCGGTCCCTGTCTGATAATGGGTATACAAAGGACCTTGTCGGACCCCCTCTGTACTGAATGATCAGGTGGTCCCTAGATTACATACAGCTTAGGGGGTCCATCGGTTGTCTTATTTAAGTTGAAACATGTAATATTTATACTTGGTTCCTCACCAACTTATTTTTTTTTTTGCCCCATTGACCCACGTGGCTTTTTTAAAATTTAGCTGCAGCAATGGGGCCAAGTAATTATCCTTAAAACAATCATTACACAGAGACATCTTACAAGCTGATCAATGCACCCGGGACCAAAGTAAATTATCCAGAGAGCTTCATCATCATCAACCAGAGTCACAGGGATATAGGGAATCCATCTTTAACCTAGGGTCATTGTAATTCTGGTGTAGGGGACCACCTGAATAGTTTGTGTTAGCATACCCTATATTACTAACCCCTGTACTCATATGGGGTGAGGCGAACCTTCTAGCCGCCCACTATACCTTAGCATCTGATCCTGCAACCATACATAAATTAAATCCCTTCAGCATGTGTTTCTATTGCCATTACAGACTCTCTCTCTCACTCCCATCACCATTTCTCTCCCTCCGCACTGATCTGATTGGATAAGGACACCTGAGGACAAACCATAGAGCTCCATTCTGCACAGCAGCTTCTTAGGAAGAACAAACAACTCCGCACAGCTCCGCATGTTATGAAAGACGCAAAACTGTCTGCAAAGTCCCCATAGACTGTCCCCCAGCAGGGGCAATCAGCTAGGTCAAGATCCGGCCGGGTTCTGTGCCTCAAGATTTTTGGCCGTAGTTTCCGAATTTCCTTCCCCGGATCACAGGACATATGTCCCCTTATAAAAACCAAAAACCACGGCCAATTTCCCCTCGTTCCCTAATTTCCCCTTAATACATTCATTCCCCCTCTCATTCTTAATTAACGATCAGTGTCCTACGGATATGAGAAAGAGTGCACCACTGCTTCTCTGCAGGACCTGCAGCTACGGGAGGATATTCCTTCTTGGAGGCTGGCAAGACCTGTGATGAATGTCACATGACCCTTCAGGGGGAAGCAGTGCACAGATCTGCATGAGTGAGCTGGAGGGAGAACTATGGGGATCTTTGTGGGCAGCATTCCTAGAGAGAACATTACAGGGGGGATGGGTGAGGGAACGTTTCTGGGGGAACATTACAGGGGGGCTGTGGGGAACATTACAGGGTGCTGTGTTGGCCAGACCATATAAGGGAACATAACAGGGATCTGTGTGGGGCAATATTACTAAGGGACATTACGGGGGGATTTGTTTGGGGCCACAACATTACTAAGGGACATTATTACACTGGGTAATTGTGTGTGGCATATTACTGGAGGAACATTACTGGGTGGATGTGTGGAGCACTTACTTAGGGACATTCATGGGGACTGTGTGGGGGGACAGTACTGGGGAACATACTGGGGTGCGTGGGGCACATTACTACTGGAGGTGCTGTCTGTGGCACATTACTGGGGCTGTGTGGAGTGACATTCCTGGGGCTGTGCGGGGCATTACTGGGGAATGTGTGGGTACTTACTGGGGAACTGGGGAAAAATGGTTGTGAGGTACTACTCTTACTGGGGAATATGTGGGGACATTACTGAGGGAATTTGTGGGGGACAGTACTGGGGGCTTGTGGTGACATACTTACTGGGTATGCGTTGGGGACATTACTAGGGGTGAGGGGGGACATTACTACACATACAGGGTCCTGTACACCCACAAATCAGTACCAGGGGCGTCATACAGGATCATCTGCACCCACATATCAGTACAGGGTAGTCATACAGGATCATGTACACCCTCATATCAGTACAGGGTCGTCATATAGGGTCCTGTACACCCACATATTAGTACAGGGTAGTCATACAGGGTCTTGTACACCCACATATCAGTACCAGGGGCGTCATACAGGATCATCTGCACCCACATATCAGTACAGGGGGTCATACAGGATCATGTACACCCTCATATCAGTACAGGGTAGTGATATAGGGTCCTGTACACCCACATATTAGTACAGGGGGGTTATACAGTGTACTTTACACCCACATATCGGTACATGGGGGGGGAGGGTCATACAGGGTCCTGTACACCCTCATATCAGTACAGGGTAGTCATACAGGGTTCTGTACACCCACATATCAATACAAAGGGTTTATACAGGGTCCTGTACACCCGCATATCAGTACAGGGGGTCCTTTGGGGTCCTCTGCACCCCATATCAGTAGACTTTTTTATTAGTCCAACTTGAACAAATAATCTTCAGTTTGCTTGTTCATTATTATACCCAGCAGTACTGATGTATTGCAGGTTATTATCACTGTCATCCTAAGCATAGGCTGACACCGAGACTGAAAGATCCTTTCTGTAAGATCGGACCTCAGGGTTGCCACAGCAGCGATCAGCACACCCAGAAAGCGACACAGATGACACCCCGCCTTCCTGATACCGGCTTAGCTCCGTGATGGATGTATCCTTCACTGAACATCAATAGGTTAATGAAGTGTTTTTTTTCATATTTATTACTTGTTGTGGAAAATTCTTTTACTGTATATCAATTGGCAACCAATCACAGAGCAGCTTTCATTTTCAGAGAGAACTTTTAGGAATGAAAGCTGCGCTGTGATTGGTTGCTATGGGTTACCAGGACAGTTATGACCTATGTTAGACCCCATTCTTCAAGGGATGTGTGTACACGTGATACCTGTGCAGTATGAAAAGGGCAACCAGTGGGGTAGATGCATCCATAGGGGCAGTTACTGGACTATGTTTCATCATGTGTTTTCCTTATGACCCTGAGAGATGTGATGTGCCCTTACCTTGTATTCACCTGCCCAACCCTACCCCCCACCAAGAAAAATTAATTAAAGCAAAGAAGACCCAATAAATAGACAAAAGACAAATAATTGGGAATTAAATAACCAAATATTTATTTATAATCCCATCCCATGGCAGACCCACGACTCACGAAGAGTCACCCTTCAGCACTCAGGAGAGGAAAAACCCCCTGTGGAGGAAACCTCTAGGGAACCCATGGCTGAAGGATTGCCCTTCCTCTGGGCTTAGAGGGTTACTGCCAATAAATATCTGTCACCCAAGTAGTCGGGTATCCAGAGGTCCAGGGGTCCATACATCCAGGGGTCCACGATCCATACGTCCAGGAGTCCACACATCCAGGGGTCCACGATCCATACGTCCAGGAGTCCACACATCCAGGGGTTCAAGCTCCACACGTCCAGGGATCCAGATATCCAGGGTTCCGTCGGTCCAGGGGACATAAATAAATCCACGGTTCTTCACACCTCGACGTCTCACCACCCAGTGTCTGTCCCTATTGACCGGCACGGATATTTATACTTGAGGCAGGTGGGCGTGGCAGCATGATGTGGCTCCTGATTGGCCAGTTCAGGTGGGTGGGGCTGTATTATCTTGCTTCTGATTGGTCAGTTTAAGTGTCAGTCTGTCAGAAATGGGAATTATGACATCAGCACATCTATGACACAGAATTCTGAAGAATTAACCCTTTAATGTCTGACTACAGGGAGAAATAAATTGTCCTTGTCTCTTGTACTGTAGTAAATTCATGAAATTCCCTAATGTATAAATATTTATAAGTGACAGCCTCATGGATCTTTTAATGTTATTTATTGGAGCACACAATAATTCAAGGAAAAAATATGATATGTGTGAATAAAGATTATTATATGATATATGGCTGTAGATTTATCTGGGACCACGTAGAAGTTCTTTCTTGTAATTGTGGGGTTTATTTTTGGGGGACTTGGTGTGAGCTTTTCTTTCCTTCATAAGTATTTAAGTTAGTCCTATGAGTTGCTGGGCGGACCACCACCATTGTGGCCAATCCTATGTGATCTTAGGGCTCATGCACACAGACATGATATGGCCACGTGTCAGTGGTTATCACACATCGCAATGTATTTCTATGGATTCTACTGAGCCGACTGCCGAGAGGCGCAAAAGATAGCGCATGTTTAATATTTTTTTTACTAAGCAGCAACAAGGGGAAACAGGGAGGGCACATTATGAAAGGAGCCAAAATCGAAAGGTAGATGAGGGAGGACAATGTGAGGGAGAGATGAAGGGAAACAATATGAGAGGGGAAATGAGACACCACAATATGAAGGAGAGATGAGGGGCCACAATATGAGGGGGAGATGAGGAGGCACAAGACGATGGGAGATGAGAGGGTCCACAATATAAGGGGGAGATTAAAGGGTTGCAGGGGTTGTATGGAGATAGCTCACTGGCTGAGCTCTCTGCGTACACAGCGGCACAGAGCTGGCGCCAAAGTTGACCTGTTCTATGGCCTGACTACAGCACTTACCATCACTGCTGATGGGCACCGCCATCTTGGATGGCTGATCATCTCCCCCCCGTGACATCATCGGAGGGTGATGCCATGGCAACCTACAGTCTCATTGAGACTTGTAGGCTTGCAATGTATAGTGATCTCAGGTATTAGAGATGATCAGTAAAATTGTTATATATTGCAATACAGTAGTATTGCAGTATATGGTATGAGTTATCTATATCATATGATATATCATATGATGCAATATCATACTGCAGTGTCAAAGTACCCTAGAGTGTGTGAAATAATAGTTAAAACTATATTTAAAAAAATAAAAAATAGTAAAAGTTTAAATCACCTCCTCCTTTCCCTAGAACACATATAAAAATTAAAAAAACAGCAAAAATCATAAACATGTTAGGTATCCACACACACCAAAATGCTTGTTCTATTAAAAACGGAAAAGAGCACCCAAATTAAAACCTCAGCATGTACTGCAAATTTTTAAAAATGTACTAAAACCTTAAAAAAAAACTGTATAAGTTTGGTATCCCTGTATTGTATTGACCCAAAGAATAAAGAGGAAGTGTAATTTGGAGCACAGAATAAAAGCTATAAAAACAGAGCCCACAAGAAACCGCACAGCCCCCCAGTAATGTGCCATGTATTTCTATGGATTCTACTGAGCCGACTGCCAAGAGGCGCAAAATATAGGGCATGTTTAATATTTTTTTACTAAGCAGCAACAAGGGGGAACAAGGAGCGCACATTTTGAAAAGAGCCAAAAGCAAAAAGGTAGATGAAGGAGGACAATGTGAGGGAGAGATGAAGGGACACAATATGAAAGGGGAAAGGAAACGCCACAATATGAAGGAGAGATGAGGGGCTACTATATAAGGGGGATATGAGGAGGCACAAGATGATGGGAGATGAGAGGGTCCACAGTATTGCAGTATATAGCATGAGTTATCTATATCATATGATATATCATATGATACTATATCATACGGCAGGGTTAAAGTACCCTAGAGAGTGTGAAATAGTTAAAAAAAAAATGATTAAAGTAAAACTTTAAATCACCCCCCTCGAAGTTCCCCAAAAGTGCATTGTCCTGTGAGAATGCATTTTACTGCGATTCAATAAGATCATGCACCCGATATCCAGCATCTGTTGCTTCCCTGCTCAGGTCCAACAGAGTTCACCTTCTTTTTTGTGGTGCATGTAAGTGCATTGTCTTGCAACATAATTTGAAAGTAACAACGTTGGCAAGTCCGATGAAAGTGCACACGCGAACCCTTAGTAAATAAGCCCCAATGTGTTTGCCTTGTGATTCAAAATGCATTGGGCAAAATATTTCATCACATGTAAATACATTTTCTGCGTGTGTCACATTGTTAGTCATCAGTATTAATGTAAAAGACACAGATGCAATTTATGCATTTTGCAAACACATCATCAGAATGCAGCCCCAGGCTGTGTTCACACTCTGCCCTTGAATTACATTTAGGAAGGTAATTCCAGCATAGTGGGGAGGAGCTTATCTCGATCGCATCTGCGTTCACAGTGAAATATTTGTGATGGGGAACATGTTTTGCATTGGGCACATGTGATTAGGAGAAACTTATCCACATTGAGCATGAATTGTGTTCCTAAATGACCGTAACCACTGATAACCTAAATGTGCCCACTAATCCTAAACCAACTAAACCTAGGCCAATAAGCCCTAAGCTATTTACCCACTGGTATATACAGTACCATCCATAATTAAAGGGGTTGTCCTGGTTTTTGAGCAGGGGGGGTGTCCCGTGGGTCATGCATTGTCCTGTCTGCCCCTGCTGCCTCCTCTCTGTTTCAAAAAAAAAAACATACTTACCTTTCCATCGTTCCCACGCAGTCCTGTTTTTCTCCTCCTCTGAGATGACGGCTAAAGGGGGCAGAGGTAGTTCTGCCCCTATACTGGCCCTGCCCCCTCCTCTGAGTCATCTATGAGCTTAAGGGAGAACCAGGAATGCAGGGGAACGGATTGAAAGGTAAGTTGTTGTTGTTGTTGTTATTTTAAATACCTTGGAGACAGAAGCCACAATATAAGTGAAGACGGAGGTCAGGGGGCCACAATATAAGTGAGGATGGAGAACAGGGGGCCACAATATCCAGCATATGGAGGAGGAAGGTCAAAATATAAAAGAGGATGGAGGTCACAATATGAGAGGAGTGTAG
This sequence comes from Engystomops pustulosus, assembly GCA_019512145.1. Classification (NCBI taxonomy): domain Eukaryota; kingdom Metazoa; phylum Chordata; class Amphibia; order Anura; family Leptodactylidae; genus Engystomops; species Engystomops pustulosus. The sequence goes on along the minus strand of CM033644.1, from coordinate 159,701,689 downwards.
GAGGAAGACCACCATATGAGGGAGGAGGAAGACAACAATATGAGGTAGATGGAGGAGGAAGGCCACAATATGAAGACGATAGAGGCCACAATTTGAGCGAGGATGGAGGACAAGAGGCCACAATAGTGATAATTGACTTTGTGGAACTTTCTCCCATCTCCCTACTGCATCTCCAGAGCTCAGCCACAGTGATCTTAGGTTTATTTTAGTGCCTCTCTCACCAAGGCACTTCTCCCACTATTGCTTAGTTTTGCTGGATGCCCAGATCGAGGGAGAGTTGTGGTCATCTCATACTTTTTCTATTTAAGGATTATGGAAGCCACTGTGCTCTTAGGGACCTTTAGTGCCGCAGAAATACTTTTGTAACCTTGGCCAGATCTGTGCCTTGCCACAATTCTGTCTGTGAGCACCTTGGTCAGTTCCCTAGACCTCATGATCAGCCATCAATTTTTTTCCTGACATACACAGTGGAAGTTGAACTGATCAATCATTCCCATTTATTTGTCACACCCTACAGATATAACTGGGGGGGAAGAGGCTGTATATAGATGTATTACTGGGGGAAGGAGACTGTATATAAATATGTATTGCTGGGGGAGGAGAAGTCTGTGCAAAGATGTATTACTGAGGGGGAGGAGGCTGTATAAATATATGTATTACTGGGGGCTGTAGTAGATTAAGTATGCATTATGTAGTATGCTACATTCAGTGGGGGCCTCCACCTGATTTTGTGTCAGAGGCCCCCCCAACCTTAATCCGGCCATGAACATATGAGACATTCATGATCACTATATGGTCACAATATTTCATTATGCTACATTAGTTAGATGTTGCTAATCTGATATTAAGATGTAGAGCTCACAGGACTTGTTTTATTCTGCACTCCATTCTTAATACAGAACATAACAATGAAGACTTCACAGAACAACATGTTCATGTAGCAATTTATGTCTCATTAGTAATATTGGCAATGACAAGACCCATTTCATCACTGAACAGACTGTGCGATGGCATCATGCTGGCATATTCAAAAAACAGTAAAGGCTATAGTAAAGGACTAATGCAAGTGGGCGCCTTCATAACAACAGGGTCATATTTTAAGAACATCTCTTACTAATTTGGGAGTGGAGTGCAATTAAGGAGCATTGTTAATGCCTTGTTTAATTAAGTTAAAGGGACATATCATGTCTAAATATAAAAAAAAACTTTTATTAACCCCTTAACGCTCTGCGCCGTAGCTCTACGGCGCAGAGGTATAAGGGCTGTATGAAGAGGGCTCACGGGCTGAGTCCTCTTCATACAGAGGTGGGGGTTTTGCATATTGCACAAACCCCCACCCTAATAACCGCGGTCGGTGCTTGCACCGATCGCGGCTATTAACCCTCTAAACGCCGCCCGCAAAGTCGGGGCGGCGTTTAAAAGACGCGGCGCGTGGGCGCCGCCATCTTTTTTTCGATCGCCACGCCCCGAACGTCTCGGGGGCGGCGATCGGTTGCTATGGTAGCCTCGTGTCTTCTTTGACACGAGGCTATCTGGCACTGCATATTCGTTACAATGAGCCAGTGGCTCATTGTAATGAATGTGCTGCAAAAATGCCATATATTGCAATACAGAAGTTTGCAGTATATGGTAGGAGCGATCTGATATCTAGGGTTAATGACCCTAGATGGTCTAAAAAAGTGAAAAAAAAAAATAAAAAAAAAGTTTTAAAAAATAAAAAAAATATAAATAATAAAGTTCAAATCACCCCCCTTTCCCTAGAACGGATATAAAACATAATACCAGTAAAAATCACAAACATATTAGGTATCGCCGCGTCCCAAAATGCCCGATCTATCAATATAAAAACGGTTACGGCCGGCGGTGACCTCCGAGGCGGGAAATGGCGCCCAAATGTCCGAAATGCGACTTTTACACCTTTTTACATAACATAAAAATGAAATAAAAAATGATCAAAATGTCGCACAACCTCAAAATGGTAGCAATGAAAACGTCGCCTCATTTCGCAAAAATGACCCCTCCCCAGCCCGTGCGCCAAAGTATGAAAAAGTTATTAGCGTCAGAAGATGGCAAAAATTTTTTTTCTTTTTTGTACACATTCGTTTAATTTTTTAAAATGTATTAAAACACATAAAACCTATATAAATTTGGTACACCGCGATCGCACCGAACCAAAGAATAAAGTAGGCGTATTATTTGGAGCGAAGAGTGAAAGTCGTAAAAACTGAGCCAAAAGAACGTGACGCACGTGGGTTTTTTTTTCAATTTTTCCACATTTGATTTTTTTTTCAGCTTCGCAGTACACGGCATGTTAATAAATAACATTATGGGAAAGTAAAATTTGTTACGCACAAAATAAGCCCTCAACAGGTCTGTCACACGAAAAATAAAAAGTTATGGATTTTGAAGTTGGAGAGCGAGAAATGAGCCGGAAAACCCTCCGTCCTTAAGGGGTTAAAGTAACTAACCAAGACCAGTAACTCCATCAGGTCAATAATGATGATTTGTAATGATAATGATGATGATGATGATAATGTAATGATTTTAATATTGGTAATAATATTATGCAAGTCGTGTGATAATACAATACGATAGGATAGTACTTGATTGACCCCCTGGGGGAAGAAAAAACGTAATAAACTTTACAGTTATGCTTTAAGATTGTCGTTGTAGAGATTGAAGCTTTCATCTTCTCTCATCTACACACAAAAATATGAATGATAAAAATCTGAGTGCAAATTCCACTTCCCAGGCCGGTGACATGATAATTTTTTACATGGCCTTGTGACCAAGCGCAGCCGGATAATAGAGATATAATAGAGGGGAGTCCTGTATTCATCTAGCATTTCATCTGTGACACTGGCATAGACAGTGGGGCTCATTTACTAAGGGTCCACGGACCACACTATCGTCGGAATATCCAACGATTTCTGATGTGCGCCACATTTAGAAGGGTTTTTTGGTGCACGCGATCGTATTTCGGGCATCGTCTTTCATGCGACACAGATTGGGAGGAGGGCCGTCTGATGATCTGACGGATACGGACTACGCACTAGATTTAACTATTCAAATTGTGACGCGAGACATGCACTCACATACACCAGGAAGGTGAACTCCGACGGACCTGAGCCGGAAAGGGACACATGCAGGATCTCAGGCGCATGATCTTCATGAATCGCGGCAGACTACATCATCGTCGGACAACGCACCTCGGGGATCGCGTAAATGTGCCCCAATGTGCAGTGTTTTATACCTACCATGGACAATGTGTACTTTTTAGTGGCACAATTTAATATTCCATGCAATGTACTGGAAAGCTTGAAAAAAATGTATTGGAAAGCTGGAAAATAATTGACAAAACACATTTGTGGCAATATCTTGTGGGCTCTGTTTTATGGCTTTCATTGTGCACTCTAATTTACTCCTCCCCTTTATTTTTTGGGCCAAATTAATACAGGTTTTAGTAGCTTTTAAAATATTTTATTTTCTTTTTTCATTTATATCAATTTTGGACTTCTATGATCATTTTTATTCAAATATTTATGGATGGAAAAAAGTGGCGATTCTGACATTTGGGCGCTACTTTATGTTATGGTGTTCACAGCTGGGAATAACCATTTATATATTTTGATAGAATGGGCATTTTGGGACATGGCGATACCAAACATGGATTTGCAGCCAGATCTTGTTGCAGTGAACACAGCGGATTATTGTGGCAAATAACGAGTGTGCAAGCTTTGTGGCGAGTGTGCATTGATCCTAAGTGTGTGCAGTGTCCAAAGTGGGAGTTAGGATTAAGGGAAGGAGTATTTTTTGGATCCAGCAACAAACAGATACGTGCATTTACCTTTTATTTATATTCATTTGTGTGGGTTTTATTGCAACCAAGTATTTTACTTGCATAATCTATATATTTTGTGAGGGGTATAGTACTGGTTAAAGGAAACCTACCACATGAAATGGTAGGTATAAGCTGCAAATACCGAGCACCAGCTCAGGGTGAGCTGGTGCCGCAGCTTATTTTCGTTAGTGTCATAAATCGCTGTATCGCAGTTTAAACACTTGGTTTAAGCAGCTTCGGCGGAACAAGGTGAAGGTCCTAAGAATGTACCAAGCAGGGATTCACCAGAGTTGTGTGGCCCAATAATACTTGACCAGGTCCGGGACTGACAAACCACCCTTGCTTTTATGTTGCAGCAGTACTGATTTAGACACTCTATGGCACTTGTGGGCCCATATGAAGTGGAGTATTGAAGCTTGCAGAGAGTGTAGGGCACTAAGGGGAATTGGCACTGGAAGGGTCTTAAAAAAATACAGGAGTTTGGGTAAGACTCATATCTTTATTGCATTAATCCTACCAAAAAGTGTGAGGGGGAGGCTATGCCATTTATTGACGAGAGTATTTGTGTTGTTAAGCAGGTTTGCAAGTTGGTTTAGGAGATTAGGGGCTGAGTTATGGTAAGGAGCACGTCATTTGCAAACAAAACTTGAAACTCTTTTTTACCCGGACCTTAACAACATGTATATTGGGATCTAGGTATATTATAGCCTCTAATGGCTTGATGCAGAGGATAAACAAAGAATCCCTGTCTTGTTACGTTCCTAATAGAGATCGGGGTCAATGAGGGATGGGGGAGTTTAATGGTGGCAGTGGGACTTGAGTGCGCAAACAAAAGGACCCCGCAACCCCATTGAATTAAGAAACCGAAACATGAAGGCAATTGAGGAGATAAATTCCTTCTCTTCTTTTAACTTAGCAGTCCTAAACTCTTTTTATTGAATTTTTCATAGTTTCAGATAGTCTCACCAATCACAGAGTTTTAGGTGTGACAGATATGTTTCACCTTGCTTACATTTATACACATATATATTCACAATATTTATCTGCAGCTCATTTGCAACAGGTTTTTTTAAGCCATATAGTTTGACAGGTCAGGTGGGGGGTAAGGTTAGGTGAGATCTGATACTGTCCCTGCTTACTTGACAACTATTCCATAGAACAGCTCACCCTGCAGCATCCCCACCGAGGGCACAGTGGTTGGCTTGATGACAACTAAACTGCAGATGTCAGAGGAGCCTTTAGTCCAAGCGTAGGCCTCAGGAAGAAGAGGGAGAGACTGCATAACAATGAAGGTTCCCTCTGGGGCACCAGCAGATGGTAATGAGGGAGACCCGGGATGGAAGTGGCAGGCCAGGTTCACACACAGCAAGCAGAGAAAACAGCTCATAGTTTCATTTTTAGTGTAACTGTACCGCAGCAGGGCTGTGAATAGGCTGACAGTGGGAAAGTTCATGGCTAACAGGAATCTCAGCCTGGACCTGTGGTCAGCTTGGCTGGCAGGAATCTCCTGTAAGCCAGGTCAGCTCTGCTCTGGAGCAAGATGTCCGTTCATAAGGCGCCGCTAGCGCACAGGAGGGCGGACCACCCCCTTTGCGCTAGTGTCGCGTTATGAAAGGACGCCTAGCGGAACATGTGACCGCGGCCATAGAGTGTTTTTAGACAGAAATCTCAGGTGTGATCCAAAAGGGACAAGTCCAGAGCTCAAGACAAAGGTTATATTTATAGACTTGCTCTGTCTAGACAATATGGTGTGCCAGAAAACGAGCCCCCTGCTAAACCTCATGAAGGTTACAATTAGTGTAAATATAATGCAAAAAAAAAACATTTAAAGGGGTATTCCCATCTGGGCTTTCAATTTTAATTTAATTAATTTGCCACATGTAAACATTTCTTCAATTGGATGTTATTAAAAAAAATATTCCTGTTTTAAGATAATTTCTCATTAATGTAGTCATACGGTCCCTTAGAAACGAGATGGCTTCCTTGGTTACGACCTCCTCACACTCTGGCAGCGGTGGCCAGACATGCACTATTGAGTCCTACCTGACCTCCTGGATTCAACAATCATTACCACAGGACGGCTGTGGGACTTGCAGTAATTCCCGGACATTTCATATATAAAAACCTTTTGTTTCTTTGCGCAATCCCTCCAGCAGAGGTGGCCGTATCGACACAGACTTGTTTCTAAGGGACCATATCACTACCTTTATGAGAAATCATCTTCACCCAAGTAAAAAAACTTTAATAACATCTAATTGAAGAAATGTTTATACATGGCAGATTAAACAAACTGAATGTTAACGCCCAGACGAAACACCCCTTTAACTCTTGAATTACAAAGTCATACCATAACACTAATGCACATGTAATGCTTTATTTCTGCCACTTGGTGGTAGTGTTGTGCCATGCAGTTTAACCAGGTGATTAAATATACAGTTAAGGGGATCCAGAGTGCTAATGAGGCCCCAAATATCTGGATTACCTGAGTTGGGAAGCTAATGGATTGATCAGTCCCAGTGGGGCTCTGGAGCAAGAATTTCAGTAGTTACATTTAGTAATGGCCCAACCCAAGGACATTACACCACTTGATTCACTCCCTACTGTGAATAATGTGAAGGATGGGGAGGAGGGAGACAAAAGCATTGTCGGCAACCCGAGTCAAACAAGAGTATAAGTCATGAACACCAATCAGAGAAACATCAAAGGTATAAACCGAGGTCACAACCAGATGGCTGTGCACTACAGAATCAGGGGGCAGAGGGTGGTCAGAAAACGACGCAAAAGATCTGGTAACTCAAATTCAGGTGTTCAGTATAAGCAGCTAGTGTAGGTAAATAGACATTGAAATACAGACTAAGGCTACATTCACACTACCGTATGGAGGACATATATACGGCCGACATATATACGACCGATATACGTCCTCCATAGACGGCAATGGCCGCACGTGTGTTGCACCGTACCGCTCCGTACCCGGGAAAAAGATAGGACATGTCCTATATTTTCCCGTAATACGGCGCCGTGCGCCATGTATCTCTATGGAGAGGGGCGGGGGTGAGCTGCGCTCACCTCCTCCTCCTCTCCCCGTGCACTGCCGTTGCCCGCTACAGTACGGTACGGGCGGGCAACGGCAGTGTGAATGTAGCCTAAGAATAACTTTATAGCTAGAGAGTTAGCTGTGAGCCACCTCAGCAAACTACTCAAAGATGTAACTCTTGCCCACCCCTCAGAGCACCTTGTGACGTAGTAAGATGAGACACAGTATTTTAAGCCGGGCAATTCCAACATTAATGCTGAAAAAGAGAATTAGGTAAGTTACAGTTTTATTTAACATTATCTAACACTTGCGTTATTTTAGAATGACCTTCTCAAGATTTTAAGAAACAGTTCATGAACTTGGGTGCATTGCACTAACCTATGACATGGCTGTCAACGTTGATAGGAGTTTTTTTTAGAAGAAAATAGGATCAGAATTGCCAAAAATCACAGATGAAGTTTTTGGGCACATGCCCATACCCTCTTATAAGCTACAACCTTGATCTATTGCTGACAACATATACTGCATCAGCACTGACACCCACCCCACACAGAAAGGCCTATTATCCAAAGCATTATTTGGATCCTAGGTTTTGCCAGGCTTATCAGTACTTTACATTAAATGCCTTTTTGATAGTCGTGCTGCTGTTTGTAAGGAGTTCAGATTCTACAACCAGTTGATCCTTTGGATGTCTCACATGATTCAGGGGTATGAACTATGACTCTGAAGCAGGGTTTACTCTAAACTCTGCTGCCTGATGCGTGCTATAGTGTGGCACTTCCTCCGTCCTATCTAGGAGTAATCTATCTGGTTATTTTTTGGGTTCTCTCACACCCATACTGACATCAGGAGTGAAGAGACACTGGCCCACATTTATCAAAACTAGTGCAGTCTGTACTATGTGCAGTTCCCTGTGTAGTGTGCGGAGTGCGGCAGATACATGAATTGTGGGGCACTTTCTTCATGAACCTGGCGCCCCCTGCGACGCTCAGAAAGTGTCCACCAATATTTTTTGTGCACCTTGTTCACGCAGCAGACAGAATTGTGCTAAACGTCAGGTGCAAACTCTGACTAAGCACTAACAAGCCCCTATAGGTGCATATTTTTTCTGCCTTGTTGGACACAGTGCAGCCGCAACTCAAAATTGGTGCAGACACTTTAAAGATACATGTGCAAGCAGACAGAAAACTGACAAAAATGCTTTAATAAATGTGAGGACAGTCATCACCTTATAGTAGGTGACTGCACCCCTGATGCTGTCCCCGTCTTATTACAGGTGGTGCAGTGAGACATACTTTTTCTCGGTTTTATTTCTTTTTTTTTTTAAATCATACTTAGTGTAAAATTCTGCAGTGTGGGTGGGCACTATGTGAGCAGACACTTTATGGTTCCTCTGTGCTATGAGATAATGGGGCAGATTTACTTACCCGGTCCTGTCGCCATCCAGCGATGCGTTCTCTGTGGAGGATTCGGGTATTCCGGCAATTCACTAAGGTAGTGCGCCCGATGTCCACCAGGTGTCACTGCTGCACTGAAGTCTATCGGAGTTCTCAGGAGTTCACGATCCGTTGCTGGGTGCAGGTAAGCGCGTGTCAAACAACCCTTTTTTTAAAAAGAATACAGCGGGTTTTCTGACGGCCATGCTCACCCCCCCCCCCCCCCCCCTGATTTCCACTGCGTGCATGCCGGCGCCGATGCGCCACAATCCGAGCACGTGCGGCAAAAACCCGGGACAATTCAGGGAAAATCGGCGCAAATTGGTAATATTCGGGTAACCCGATAGAAAAACGTGATTCGGGCCCTTAGTAAATGACCCCCATTGTGCGCTGACAGTGTCCTTAGATTTATCAGGGTACAGAGTTTAGCTATACCTCTTAACTATTATGTAGTATCTGACACATAGAAAAATATAGATAACACATATCAAGAGAATCAAGAGATGGATATAAGACATAATGAAACACTCAGCCCTGCTATCTCACCTATAACACACACAGTCAGCTCTGCTATGAATCTCCCTCCCCTCACATCAAGACTTTGGGGCAGATTTACTTACCCGGTCCGTTCGCGATCCAGCGGCGCGTTCTCTGCGCTGGATTCGGGTCCGGCCGGGATTCACTAAGGTAGTTCCTCCGCCGTCCACCAGGTGGCGGTGCTGCGCTGAAGTTCCCCGCAGGCGCGCTGGAATGCCCTGAAATTCACCGGCCTATACCTGGTGAAGGTAAGTGTAATTTTCGCAACACATTTTTTGTCTTAAATGCGGCGGTTTTTCCGAATCCGTCGGGTTTTCGTTCGGCCACGCCCCCCGATTTCCGTCGCGTGCATGCCAGCGCCGATGCGCCACAATCCGATCGCGTGCGCCAAAATCCCGGGGCAATTCAGGTACAATCGGCACAAATCAGAAATATTCGGGTAACACGTCGGGAAAACGCGAATTGGGCCCTTAGTAAATGACCCCCTTTATCTTGTAGTTTGTACAGTAAGTCTCTGCTCACTGCTGCTTGCTGGCAGGAACTGCATGTGTCTGAGCTTGTCTTGCAATGCAGGGGGGGGGGCAAAAGGCAGAGAGCACTGCAGTGTGCAGACAGGAGAAGCTACTCATGAGAGTAATCTGCCGACCATAGCCAGGAGTTTGCCATTGGATCCAAGGACAGCCAAATTGTGTACACCAGGACTGATGGAGACAGGTTGGAATTATATCTGTGAAATGCTGTATTTTTGTTAATAACAGTGAATTAGAAAATATGTTATTTTGTTATCCTGATTATATTTAGGAATCTTGTCTTCGTGGGAATACCCCTTTAAGAATTGTAAGTATAAAAAATACTTTTAAAGGAAATTTACCACCACGGATCTACCTATTAAGGTAGATTGGGTGGTAGGTGCCTCGATTGTATGTGAGGACAGCCCTTTTAAGGGCTAATACTCACGTCCCCTGTATCTTTTTATAAGTTTTATTTCCCTAATATGCTAATTTTCTTAAGAGGCTACTGGGGCGTGGAGTAGCCAGAGCTGAGGCTACACGGCACAGCTACTCCATGCTCCAGTAGCCTCTTTGATCCTCCTACCACCATATTCTCGTCCGCAAAGCCGGAGTTCTGCACATGTACAGTAGCTCCAGCTTCGGAGCAGTGACCATGCAGCCGCGAGCCTGCGTTCTGCACATGCGCAGAGCGGCGGCTTCGCGGGCGAGGGTGCACAGCTCCGGCTACTCCACGCCCCAGTAGCTTCTTTAGAAAATTGGCATATTAGGAAAATAAAAGTTATAAAAAGATACAGGGGGCGTGAGGATTAGCCCAATAGAGGCACCTACCACCCGATCTACCTAAATAGGTTTTCTTTAAACCAGTTATCTGCTCAAGTGGTTTGCACTGTGGTTCTGCCAGAGCCGGATTAAGGTTGGTGGGGCCCCTGGGAACAAAATCTGGTGGAGGCCCCCACTGAGTATAGTGTACATACACATCCTTCTGCTCACTGTCCACTATACCAGCAGTAACACAGCTACATACAGCCGCCTCATCCCTAGTAACACAGCTACATACGGCCGCCTTGCCCCCAGTAACACAGCTACATACAGCCGCCTTGCCCCCAGTAACACAGCTACATACAGCCGCCTTGCCCCCAGTAACACAGCAACATACAGCCGCCTTGCCCCCAGTAACACAGCTACATACAGCTGCCTCGCCCCCAGTAACACAGCTACATACAGCCTCCTCGCCCCCAGTAACACAGCTACATACAACCACAACGCCCCTACTAACACTACTACATACAGCCGCCTCATCCCCAATAACACAGCTACAAACAGCTGCCTCGCCCCCGGTAACACAGCAAAATACAGCCGTCTCTTCTCCAGTAACACCACTACATACAGCCACCTTATCCCCAGTAACACCGCTACATACAGGGGCCTTATCCCCAGTAACACAGCTACATACAGCCGACTCATCCCCAGTAACACAGCTACATACAGCCGCCTCACCCCCAGTAACACAGCTACATACAACTGCCTCAAAGCCAGTAACACAGCTACATACAGCCGCCTCATCCCCAGTAACACATCTACATACAACCTCCTCACCCCCTGTAACACAGCTACATACAGCCCCCTAGTCGCCAGTAACACAGTTACATACAGCTGCCTCATCTCCAGTAACACAGCTACATACAGCCACCGCCACCTTGCCTCAGTAACACAGCTACAACAGCTGCCTCGCCCCCAGTAACAAGCTACATACAAACCACCACGCCCCCACTAACACTCTACAATACAGCAGCATCAACCCCCAGTAGCACAGCTACATACAGCCGCCTCGCCCCCAGTAGCACATCTACACACAGCCAACCTCATACCCGGTTACACAGCTACATACAGCTGCTTGCGCCCCTAAGCACAGTTACATACAGCCGCTCGCCCCCAGTAACACCACTTCATACAGCGCGCGTCGCCCCAAGTAACACAGCAACATACAGCTGCCTCACCACCAGTAAACACAGCTACATACACGGCCTCATACCCAGTAACACAGCTACATACAGCCTCTCTTCCCCAGTAACACAGCTACTAAGCCAGCTCACCCCCAATAACACAGCTACTAGAGCCGCCTCTCCCAGTAACACAGCTACATACTGGTGCCTCATCCCAGTAACCACAGCTACATACAGCCGCCCTCATCCCAGTAACACATCTACATACAACCTCCTCATCCCCTGTAACACAGCTACATACAGCCCCCTAGCCCCCAGTAACACAGTTACATACAGCTGCCTCATCTCCAGTACACAGCTCATACAGCCACCTGCTCCAGACACAGCTACATACAGCTGCCTCGCCCCCGTAACACAGCTACTACAACCACCACGCCCCCATAAGCACAGTTACATACAGCCCACCCCTCGCCCCAGTAAACACCACTACATACAGCCCGTCGCCCCAGTAACACAGCAACATACAGCTGCCTCACCACCAGTAACACAGCTACATACAGCGGCCTCATCCCAGTAACAGCTACATACCACATACAGCCTCCTCATCCCCAGTAACACAGCTACATAGAGCCACTCACCCCCAATAACACAGCTACATAGAGCCTCCTCATCCCCAGTAACACGCTACATACTGGTGCCTACATCCCAGTAACACAGCTACATACAGCCGCTCTTCCCCAATAACACAGCTACTACAGCCGCCTCATCCCCAATAACACAGCTACATACAGCTCTGGTCTGCTAATTGGGAGGAGGGATTAGTGTTCACACCTGATAAGTTAAGGTCTACGAAACTCACTTTTGAGCTCGCTCAGTTTTGGCTTGTGATTTCAAGTGGCTAGTGAACTTAAGTGAGTTGAAAAAAGCGGAGTTTGAAAAAGAGAAGTCCACAGAACTGTAAGTAACCTACATTTAAAATCTCTTGATTATATACTTATCACTGTTTTTACTAGATAGGCTACAAATATGGTGGTATGCTCCAGTGCACACTCTGCCGCATTATTACACTGCTGGACAAGAGTTCGGGGTGAATAACCGTGGACAGATGTGCCCATATTTTTCTACTGAAGCTCGTGTTAAGATCTGGAGGAAGATCTTGCACGGCTGCGAGCAATTGACAATCTGAGAGAGTATGCTGCTCACTGAGCAACAGCTAGCGGGTAGAAGTGAGAGGTGGAGAGGAAAGCCAGCAGGCCAGGTGGGGAGCTGGGTTACTGTACACTAGAGGGGTAGGAAGGGGTCAAAGAAAAGGCCAACTCTGACTCTCAAACTCCAAGCAAATTGCAAAATTGTGCAATGATGTAAGGACGTCAGTGTCAGAATGGCAGCCCTAGCGCGATCCTGCTCTCCCTCACAGCCGGGGGAGCAGACAGTCTAGTATGGGTGGATGGGAGTCAGTAACCAAGGCAGCTAGTGGTTGTTGGGGACTCTAATCAGGAAGACGGATAGAATATTTGTCGCCAGACCCTCCTCAACCGAATGGTTTGCTGTCTCCCTGGTGCCAGGGTCGCATGTGTTGGAAAGGGTGGATAAATTACTGGGAGGGCTGGGATGACCCAGCTTCGTGTCCATGTTGGTACCAATGACAGAATAGATGGTAGGTGGAGGAGCCTGAAGAATAATTTTAAGAACTAGGTTTCAAAGCTTACAGGAAAGGACCTCCAAGGTAGTATTCTCGGAATCCTACCTGTCCATGCGCTACACAGAACACAAGCAGACACGGGAGCTCAGGGAGTTAAATGCATGGCTCATATCCTGGTGTAGAGCAGAGGGATTGGGTCCTAAAGCATTGGGCTGACTTTTCACTGGGGTGCACACTGTTTTCTGCAGATAACTTGCACCTAAGTGGAAGGGGGTGCTGTGCTGGGGGAGAAGATCCTAGCAGGGGTGGCGGAGTATTTAAACTAGGCTCGGGGAGGAGGAAAAAGGAAGACACTGAAGGTAGACAGGTCAGAGAGGGGGCAGTTTATGTTGGTGGGTGGTGATGTGGGCTGTGTATGGGGCCTAAGGCAGTGGATAAGGAGATCCACAAGTTGCAGAACAGTGGTGCGGATATATGTGCCAGTAAAATTACTTTAAATCAGATAAATAACTGTGGAAAATTAAATTGTATGTTCACAATGCCAGAAGTATCTCAGGCAAAATGGGCGAGCTTGAGGCTCTGAATTTAGAGGAACAGTTGATGTTGTGTTTGGTGTAGCAGAGACATGGCTCGATCATCGCATGATTGGTTGTTATATTCAAGGTTTTACACCTCTTTCGGAAAGACAGAGCAAATAGGAGGGGAGGTGTGTGTATGTCTGTATGTCAGAAGAGACTTGAAAGCGATTGTGAATGAGTCAGTGGTCTCAGAGTGTGAGGAGCTGAAACTTTTGGTGAAATTCAAAGCCATGAGAGCTTTGAGAAAATTATTTTTGGTGTAATTTATAGACCCCCTAAATCTCTGAGGAAATAGAGGGTCACCTATATAAACAGATGGAGCGGGCTGCACAGGAGGGGCACCGTAGTGATAATGGGAGACTTTCTTTCCAAATAATTGGGGTCAGGGCTCGTCTTCATCTGTGAAGGGAGACATTTTATCAACTTTTGCAGGATAATTTTATGTTGCAGCTTGTAGAAGATCCCCAAGAGGTGACGCATTGTTGGACCTTGTGATTTAACAATGAGGAGATGTCCAAAATGTCAGTATCCGGGAACCCTTGGGAACAGCGATCATAATATAATATTTTCCTCTTAACTTAAAAAGCAGAAACAGTTGGGAAATCGAAAACTTTGATTTTAAGAGGGCTATTCCAACATTCAGGGCTGCAATACAGGATATAGACGGATCAGATACGTCACATGGTGATACTAATGTTAAATGGGTAGAAATTCAAATCTATCCTGGGTTTTTATACTCTAAATTTAATTATCCAATAGGTAACAAGATATAGACGGGCTAGATTACAACCCCGCGTGGCTTACAGCTACGTAAAAAGGGCAATTAACTGAAGAAAAAAGGCATTAAAAATAATCTGACGGGTCACCTGAGGCTTTCAATACTATTACAAAAAACTACCAAAAATCTGTAAAAAAGAATCAAATCAGCCAAATACAAAATGAAAGACAGGTAGCAAAGATAGCAAAACAAATCCCCAGAAATTTTTAGGTATATCAATGCAAAAAAAAATGGGTCACAACAGGTTGGACCCCTTTATTCTAGAAACGGGGCATTCGGTGACTGGAGACCAGGAGAAGGCGGAGATACTTAATAGGTTTTTTAGCTCCGTTTATACAATGAAGAGAGAACTTCTGACTGGATGGTGCCAGTGCGGGTCATGGATCCGTTGATATACTAGCTAGGCGTCTAAATGTAGACATTATCCAATCTAAGCTCAATAAAATCAATGTGTACAAAGCTCCTGGACCAGATGGGTTAACCCCAGAGTTCTTAAAGAACTCAGTTCTGTTATTGCTGTACCGCTGGCTAAATCTTCAGGGATTCTGTAATGTCTGTGTGGTGCCAAGTGACTGGCGCAAGGCAAATGTGGTGCCAATATTAAAAAGGGCTCTAGAACTCGCTGGCAATTACAGGCCTGTAGTTAACTTCCTTGTGGGGAAAGTATTGGAAGGGTTAGTAAAAGACTACATACTGGAGTATGTGACATCAAATAGTATAATAAGTGACAGCCAGCATGGGGTTTACTAAGAATAGAAGTGTCAAACTAACCTTATCTGCTTTATGAAGAGGTGAGCAGATGCCTGGATGGAGGAGCAGCTGTGGGTATTGTGTTCTTGGACTTTGCAAAGGCATTTGACACTGTCCCTCATAGACGCTGATGGGTAAAATTAGGGCTATTGGTTTTGACAGAAATCATTTGCAATTGGATTGAAAAATGGCTGAAGGATCGTATCAGAGAGTTGTGTCAATGATTCCTACTCGGAATGGTCACCAGTTTATGAGTGGTGTACCCCAGGGTTTTGCTTGGCCCACTACTATTTAATATATTTATTAATGATAAGAGGTAGGATTAATAAGCACTGTTCTATTTTGCAGAACGACCCAAAACTGTGTAGTGTAATCAGTCTATGGAGGAGTTCATAGCTGCAGGGTGACTTGGGACAAACTGAATGTTGGTCTCCACTTGGCAAATGAGGTTTAATGGGATAAAATGTAAGGTATGCACTGGGGGCCAATAATCCAAAGGCAAAATATGTCCTTGGGGGAGTAAATTGGGAAGTCCCTGTTGAGAAGGACTGGGGGTACTAGTAGATCATAAATTGAATAACGCATGCAATGTCAATCAGCTGCCTAAAAGCCAGTAGGATCTTGTCATGTTCAAAGTGGTATGGACTCTCGGATAGGGATGTAAATTATACCACTAATATAGGCATGGTTCGGCCACACCTGGAATATGCTGTCCAGTTCTGGGCACGCGTCCATAAAAGGATGCCCTGGACGCTGGAGAGGGTTCAACGTAGAGCCACAAAAATGATAAGGGTATGGAGGGTCTCCAGTTATGAGGAAAGATTAAAACAACTAGATTTATTTATCGGAAAAGAGACGACGAGGGGACATGATTAATTTTTAAATAATGATGGTCCACAAAATATGGTGGTAAGTTGTTTAGATTAGATCAAATCAAAGACGAGGGGGCACTGTCTCCGTTTGGAGAAACCAAGGTTTATCACCGGAGGCGACAGGGCTTTTTACTATGAGAACTGTCAATCTGTGGAATAGCCTGCCTCAGGCGCTGGTCACAGCAGGGACAGCGGATAGCTTTCAGAGAGGTCTAGATGCCTTTTTCACCTAAATACATTGATGGTTATTTTTTATATAGAATTGTTTCCCTAATCCCTTCCTCATCAATCCTCCTACCTTCCTTGGTGAACTGATGGACAAGTGTCTTTTTTCAACGTAGAAACTACATACACTCTCTCTCCAGTAACACCACTACATCAGCCCCTTATCCCCAGTAACACCGCTAAAATACAGGGGCCTTATCCCCAGTAAACAACACATACCTGCACAGCCGACATCATCCCCAGTAACACAGCTACACACACCTCTCACCCCAGTAACACAGCTACAACAACTGCCTCAAAGCCCATAAACCGCTACCTAGCCGCCTCATCCCCAGTTACCACTCTACATAACAACATCTCCTCATCCCCAGTAACACAGCTACATACAGCCCCCCTAGCCCCAGTAACACACGTTACAGATCAGCTGCCTCATCTCCAGTAACACAGCTACATTACAGCCACACTGCCTCCAGTAACACAGCTACATACAGCTGCCTCGCCCCCAGTAACACAGCTACATACAACCACCACGCCCCCACTAACACCACTACATACAGCCGCGTCGCCCCCAGTAACACAGCAACATACAGCTGCCTCACCACCAGTAACACAGCTACATACAGCGGCCTCATCCCCAGTAACACAGCTACATACAGCCTCCTCATCCCCAGTAACACAGCTACATACAGCCAGCTCCACCCCCAATAACAACAGCTACATAGAGCCGCTCATCCCGTAACACAGCTAATACTGGTGCCCATATCCCCAAACACAGCTAAATACAGCCGCTTCTTCCCCAATAAACACGTACTAGCCGCCTCATCCCCAGTAACACAGCTACATCAACTGCCTCATCCCCAGTACAGCACAGCCACATACAACCCGCGCTCACCCCCAGTAACACAGCCACATGCAGCCACCTCGCCCCCAGTAACACAGCTACATACACCGCC
>CM033644.1:159198318-159676581 GCA_019512145.1 Engystomops pustulosus | reverse complement strand
CCCCAGTAACACAGCTACATACAGCCGCCTCGCCCCAGTAACACAGCTACATACAGCTGCCTCGCCCCCAGTAACACAGCTACACACAGCCGCCTCGCCCCCAGTAACACAGCTACACACAGCCGCCTCGCACCCAGTAACACAGCTACATACAGCCACCTTGCACCCAGTAACACAGCTACATACAGCCACTTTGCACCCAATAACACAGCTACATACAGCGACCTTGCACCCAGTAACACAGCTACATACAGCCGTCTCATCCCCAGTAACACAGCTACATACAGCCGCCTTACCCCCAGTGACACAGTTACATACAGCCGCCTGGACTCCATTAACATAGCTACATACAGCTGCCTCGCCTCCCCGTAACACAGCTACATACAGCGGACTTGCCCCCAGTAACATCTCTGCATACAGCCGCCTCGCCCCCAGTAACGCAGCTACATGCAACCGCCTTGCCCCCAGTAACACATCTTTATCTCTACCTTCACCCCTACCAGATATGCAGTCTCATGTAACATACACCTCAGCCCGCACAGCCATGCAGCCCCATCTAACATCCACCTCAGCCAAACAGTCTCATGTAACGTACACATCAGCCCACACCAGCCATATAGTCCCATGTAACACACACCTCAGCCCGCACCAGACACAGTCCCATGTAACATACACCTCAGCCAACCTCAGCCATGCAGTCCCATGTAACATACACCTCAGCTTGCACCAGCTTGCACCAGGCATGCAGTCCCATGTAGCATATACCTCAGTCGGCACCAACCATGCAGTTCTATGTAACATACACCTCAGCTCACACAAGCCACGCAATCCCATGTAACATACACCTCAGCCCGCACCAGACACGCAGTCCCATGTAACATACACCTCAGCCCGCACCAGACACGCAGTCTCATGTAACATACACCTTAGTCTGCACCAGACTTGCAGTCCCATGTAACATACACCTCAGCCTGCACCAGACACACAGTCCCATGTAACATACACCTCAGTCCCCACCAGCCATACAGTCCCATGTAACATACACCTCAGTCCCCACCAGCCACAGAGTCCCATGTAACATGCACTTCAGCCAAACCAGCCATGCAGTCCCATGCAACATACATCTCAGCCACACCAGCCACACAGTCCCATGTAACATACACCTCAGCCAAAACAGCCATGCCAATGCCAGGAACCCCGCCTATAATCCAGTCCTGGATTCTGCTGTCAATTTGCCTATGCTCTTTGGGTTGTGGGCATAATACTTTTGAGCTAACACCTTAACTTATGTTTCTGGTTTACCAAGTAGTAGAAAGATTTCAGATATTGTACATGATGCATATAACGTCTGCTCTTTGTGGTAAATGTTTCATTATGTGCCGATATGTAGGCACTGCATAAACATATGACTATGTGTATTGAAGTAGAAGATGGCACAATAGAATTTGTTGCAGCCCACATTCACAGTGTATGATGAAAAGAGAAAATGCCACAAAATCTTCTCTCCATAAATACTTGTAAAGACAAGTTTCACCGCACCACACCACCCTCCAGCATATGTGGTGCATCAATGAGAACTCCACACAGTGACCAATCATGAATATCCGTATGAGTAATTCACCATTATGTGGATGAGTGGGAGATCAGAGATGAAGAGGTGTTTAATGTATTATATCATAGATGACAGTAAGAAAAGAAGATTAATTACAATAGAGTTCTAATATGCAAACGACAAAAATCCTGTACCAGGAGTATATTATGCAAAACCTAAAAGAATATGGAAAATGTACTTCTTATCCCTTTATTTACCACTAGATGGCAATGTCTTAGTGCCAAAGTAATATGATCTAGAATTAGTGCACAATTTCCAAAAATAAATATTAATAATAATAATCTTTTTTTATATAGCGCCATCAAATTCTGTAGCGCTTTACAAATCATAGGGGACATATACAAATATAATATTACATTACAGAGTACAAACAGTCACATGGAACAATAGGAGTGAGGGCCCTGCTCACAAGGGCTTAAATAGAACATCAGAAAAATGTACTGAATATACTAACAGTCTAAGGCAGTGGTGGCACAGGTGCCAGAGGCGGCACACGGAGCCCTCTCTGTGGGCACCCAGGCCATCACCCCAGAATGGAGTTTACCAAACAGGATTCATAGAATCTTCCTGCAATGATACACAAATTTGCCCTTCTCCTTTCAACTGCGTTGGTGTCCTCAGTAGGCAGATATGATTGAAAGCTGTAAAAGAACAGGGAGAAATAAATTACTGCTTAAATTGCTGTGCTGGCACTTTGTGAAGTTTTGGTTGAAGTTTGGGCACTCAGGCTCTAAAAGGTTTGCCATCACTGGTCTAAGGTGTAGAATTTCAATGCATTGTTTCATAAGGCAATAAGACAACCATAAAACAAATGGAAAAGATTTGATCCTAAACTAGCCCATACACTAATTATGAGTTATCTAAATTGAATAGCATGTTGTTAGGTGCCCTGATTCTAGGCGCTCTATTTCTGACAGAAGACATGTCTTTGCTTTTTACATAAATATTTCCATGTGAATGGTGACTTGAACAATGTTTTTTTTTGTTTTGGCGTAATAGGTAGAGATATGTTGCCACCTTGTGGTGATAAAAGCTAGCTGCAGCCTAAAAATGGTTCTTCTCAAGAGCGTCGTCCTTGAGTATGGTTCCACCCACGGTGTGATTCAGAAATTGCAGCCTGAATAACACCCACATGTTCTTATAGTGGTAATCTGCCACAGGCAACCCCTTATCATCTTATGTTATGTATTATGTTAAGCCAAGAGTTGTATCCAGCTGCAAGGGCCAACATAACTGGACACTAATACGCTGACACTGATACTAATTTTCTGCACTGTAAAATGAATGTGGGGAATTTAAGAATGGCTCACATACAATCAATAGTGAGGCAAACTGCTTGTAGTCCAGTTTGCCACACTAATGTGCAGGGTGCGCCAGATTATTAAAAGTGCGCACATTCTATAATAATCTGACATACTCTGCACATGTCCATTTTTTTTTTTTTGTGCACTCAGTTTAATGGGCGTGTGCACCTTCAGGTGCACAGTATTGCTTTGCGGTGGACACAGTGCAGCTGCAACATAAAACTAGCGCAAATGCTTCATAAATACACGTGCAAGCTGTTTGCACATGTATTTATGTGCAAAATAAATCTGAAAACTGGTGCAGCCAGATTGATAAATGTAGGCCAATGGGGGTCATTTACTAAGGGCCCGATTCGCGTTTTCCCGACGTGTTACCCGAATATCTCCAATTTGCGCCGATTGTACCTGAATTGTCCCGGGATTTTGGCGCACGCGATCGGATTGTGGCGCATCGGCGCTGGCATGCACGCAACGGAAATCGGGGGGCATGGCCGAACGAAAACCCGACGTATTCAGAAAAAAACGCTGCATTTAAAAACCGAAAATGTGTCGCTTGGGAAGCGCTTACCTTCACCTGGTCCAGCTCGGTGTATTCCGGCGCGTTCAGATGATTTTCAGCGCAGCAGCGCCACCTGGTGGACGGCGGAGGAACTAGCTTCATAAATCCCGTCCGGACCCGAATCCTGTTCAGAGAACGCGCCGCTGGATCGCGAATGGGCCGGGTAAGTAAATCTGCCCCAATGTGTCTCAAGTTCAAACAGTTTCTAGCTAGAAAACACTTGTCTTTTGCTGTGCCAGGTTTATCACTATAATGATCGGGAGATGGTACTAGCCGACCTGGGACCGGAGTCTAAGTGGCACCTGGCTGCCAAGGTAGTAACACAGGAGACAGTCTGTACCCAGAGTGACGCCAGGAGAATAGCACAGGAAGGCACACCAGGACTCACGTCAGAAATCGCAGGAGCTGGCACACAGGAACGCAGGACCACAGGGACGGACTGGCACACAGGAACGCAGGACCACAGGGACGGACAGGCATGCAGGAACGGACTGGCACACAGGAAAACAGGACCACAGGAATGGACTGGCACAGAGGAACGCAGGAACGGACTGGCACACAGGAACGCAGGAACGGAATGGCACACAGGAACACAGGAACGGACTGGCACACAGGAACGGACTGGCACACAGGAACGCAGGAATCACAGGAGAGCTTTCTCTTCGGCAAGGGTAACAGGAGGAGGCTGGAATTTAAATCAGGCCAGTACCAATTATCGGCGTGCTGGCCCTTTAAATCCTAGCGAGCCGGGGAAGCAGCGGAGATCGCCGCTAGAGCCAGGGAAGGTAAGTGGCACCGGGGACCGGAGGTATGCGGAAAGCCACGGGTGCGCCCGCGATCCGAGACAGGGATCGCAGGAGCACCCGTGACAACTGTCAGTTTCTATTTTACACCTAGACCCATATCAGGGGCAGATTAAGACTGTCATGGGTTATATAAACATTATAGCCCCTACAAGTCTGGAAGTCACTTCCTACATATTGTACTAGAATCAGCTTCTTGGGGAATGAAGGATGTGTTCCCTTCTTTCTACTTTCAATCTGCAGTTTCAGGACCTTGTGTACATGTGTACTAAGAGCAGGAACATATGTATGAGGATTTTATGCGGAAGGTCCTTCTTAATATAAAACTTGGTGGGTGATTTGGGTGGCCATGGCCCCCTAGAAGGCTTGGGCCTTGGGCTACCCCCCCTCCAAATCACCTATTTTATAATCCACTATGTGCCCAGATATATTGGGGCACATTTAATTACCTGCCCCTGAAAGTGCATTGTCCGGCGATAATGCACTCTGCAGCGATTAAGATTGTGCACCCGATATCCTGCATGTGTTGCTTCCCCGCTCAGGTCCGACAGAGATCACCTTCTTTTTTGTGGTGCATGTAAGTGCTTGGGCTTGCGCCATAATTTTCTTGATAATAATATAATACTTGTTCTATTTGGCACTTTGGATATCTGGTTATAGAGGTGTTGGCCTCATAGATCCCTAAAGTTTAAAAACGATAACGGAAAGTTCTGTTTCCACAGAGTATGACTATTATTCTATGCAAATATATTCTTTGTGGCCCTAATAAAAATGTAGCGCCGACTGTTTATGCCTAGTGACTGTAGTCTGCAGCCCCGGTATAATGTCAGAAGACTGCATTACCGCCTATTAAAAGGAATTTTTGCTGCAGAACATACATTAAATTAAAATAATTAAGCCTAACTTATTTCTTGGCAATAAGTACTGCCACAGTAAGGAAATTTATAAAATGAATTCTATATTTATGAGCACAGCTAACCGTTCTCTCCCGGCAGGAGTAGATTGTATCTCATCTATAAATTTCTACAGCTATAAAGGATTATTATTGAGTTGGATCTTATTCAACCTTTATATTTCAGTCTGTATACTTTTCAAATGGAATAGTCATTGAGGAGGCTAATAAAGGTAAATTACAAAATCGTGTACTGGAATTCTGCACTGCATTTTATATCTAAACACCTAATTTAACTACGTGTTCTCTGTCCTTTCTTTTCCCCACAATTGCCTATTTTTCATCTGTCATGACCTCAGCCCTATCTTGCCTGACTACCTTACTACCTTGCTGGTCTCTTGGATTCTCTTTTGTCTGCAGACTTAGAAGTTCATCTTTGATGATAAAGATAAGAAGATGCCCAATCTGAGAATACTCAGGAGGTAAGTCTGTATTTCATGAGCTAGGAGCAGAAGGAATTGTGACATAAACCATACCATCCCTGAATGTATGTACAGAAAAGAAATCAACATGGAAAAGCATTCTGCTTCCTCAGATTACACACTGTCATATGACAAAGCCAAACACAGATATGGTTCCAATCTTATCATGTTAGAAAGATGGATGTCAGATAAGATGTCTGTTCTGTCCCATTTAGTGTTCCAGCAGTTTCCTGAGGATGATCAATGAAGTGCTATCTGTGTAGAGGTGAGGCCAGTAGTTGCCTATGGAGGAGCCAAACAAGAGCTACAGTAGCCGACACAAGTTTCCTGCTTCTGTAACTGTGGTCAGTAAGGTATTTTATTTATTTAAACAATATACTGCATTAATACAGTACCGTACAGTACCATACAGTACCGTATACAATACAGTACCGATACACAATGCATACTGTAAGGTCCATAAATATTTGGACAGAGACAACATTTTTCTAATCCGGCAACATTTTATAAGATAACTTAAAAAATTAAAAATGCATTTTCGCTTAAAGGGAATCTGTCATTAGGAGCCCTTTTTCTGGCTCCCCCTTGTCCCCATAGAGAATAGTACACACATTGCCAAAGTGCTTTTTTTTATAGTAAAACAGTTTTTTTTCCAAAATAAGATGAGTTAGATTAAATGAATAAAATAAATAGTTAACAGTAAGTAATACTAAGCATTGCAATACAAACATCTAGTCGTGGAAGTATACCACATGTACAAATATTCAGGAGTGGTGTTTTATAGTCTACTCTCTCGTCTGAAAAGCAATAAAAAGTGATTATATGCTTAAGTCCATACATATTTGGACAGAAACAACATGTTTCTAATTTTGGTTCTGTACATTACCACAAAGAATTTTGAACAAAACAATTCAGATGTAGTTGAACTTCAGACTTTAAGCTTTAATTTAGTGGATTGAACAAAATGTGTGTATTGAAATGTGGGGAACTAAAACATGTTTCTTTAATTCTTAATTTCAGGGGCATCAAAAGTAATTGGACAAATGAAATAATTGTAAATAGACTGTTAATTACCTAATACTTGGTTAAAAACCCTTTGTTTGCAATGACTGCTTGAAGTCTACAACTCTTGGACATCATCAGGCATTGCTGTGCTTTCTCCTTTTTAATGCTTTGCCTTTTTGTCTGACGTTTCATCATAAACAAGGTTAAATGCGGCTCAATTGGGTTGAAATCTGGTGATTGACTTGGCCATTCAAGAATATTCCACTTCTTTGCTTTAATAACTCCTGTGTTTCTTTGGTTTTATGTTTTGCGTCATTGTCCATGTGTATTATTAAATGTTGAACAATCAGTTTGGTTGGATACTTCATAAGTCATCTGACTGCTTCTGCCCTGTGTGACATCATCAATAAGCAGTTGTGACCCAGTGCCACAAGCAGCCATGCATGCCCAAGCCATCACCCTACCCTACCTCAGCCGTGTCTTACAGATGATGTGGTATGCTTTGGATCATAAGCTGTATCACACCTTCACCACACTTTTTTCTTTCCATCATTCTGGTACAGGTTGATAAAGCTTTCATCTATCCAAATATTCTTTTTGTGCCCAACCCATACGGGTTGATTTGGGACCCTTAACTAACTACAGGTCCTTACGGTCATACAGGTCCTTATACTGACAGGTCTTCTTTAAGGCTAGAACTATAAATAAGGGATTGTACTACAGTGATATTTGATAAAAAATATATGCAATGGTGGCTGTGCTGTTGTAACAATATTCCAACCATTGGGGCCCTGCTTTTGATGTAGCATAGGATGTGCATAGTGATACCCATGTCAAACATTGTAATCATTGGATATTGACCCATTTTCAAATATCATCAGGGACTAAGTCTGACTTGTTTCTAGAAAAGGAAAAACCCAATTCAGGCAGTCATAAGTTCCATTAGGTGTGGTAAAATTGTGAGGAGGTCACAAATATGTTCTCTATAATCGCTAACATTGAGCTAGTCATTATCAGTCTTTGACTATCCTCCTTGAATGATCACACTAAAGTCTATGAATTACCAACCGCTGATAGGCTGCATCATTTTTTAGTAAGCACCAGTATAGAAATTGATTTTATACTCATTGATATTGTTCTCTGTTTGTTAATGTATCATCCAAAGTGTAGCTGTAAGCAACTGCAAGTTGTACTTGTGGTGCAGAGAGACAAATACACATGGCGTGAATAGCTGGCTGCTCACTGGGAAAATGCCTATCTGTCTGAGGAGGTAATTTCCATTAGATGTTCTAATATAATGTGGAGAGCAGGCATGGGGTCCTGCTTGGTATTTTATCTAGAAGTAAGAGAAAGCCTTTATGGATGAAGCTTTTGTGAAGCGGTAAATTTAATGTTTTCAAATGAGTACCGCA
The DNA here is from genome assembly GCA_019512145.1 of Engystomops pustulosus. Classification (NCBI taxonomy): domain Eukaryota; kingdom Metazoa; phylum Chordata; class Amphibia; order Anura; family Leptodactylidae; genus Engystomops; species Engystomops pustulosus. The sequence continues at coordinate 159,668,512 of CM033644.1, read as the reverse complement.
CTTAAGACTAAATTGCCTTTCAATGTGATTTGTGATCTTGCAAGAGAGAAGAGCATCTGTTTCACACTCTGTGCTTCTGTTTTCTACTGCAAATGAACTTACCTCCCAGATTGTCCTTTTGTTGTTATTTTTTGTTTTCATATATGCACTGCTAAAAAGAATGTTTCTTGCCTCTTGCCAATTCTCACAATTTTAGTAGTTGTATTTTGTGTAATTCTTACATTTATGAAACACAACAATGTCCGCTGTGATTGGTTCGGCTGCTTTTCTGCCCCGTGCCTACGTAATTTTTGAAAACCTGAAAATTGTGAGCTGATGTGTAATGCCAACGCTTACTGTGAATCTTATGATCTGAGGAGTACTTCTTCTTCTACCTGGTGGCCATTTCAGCTTCTTCCAACCACAACTCCTCTGTGCAGATTTAGCCACACAAAACTTTTAGGTTCCTCACTCCATGAGTTCCTCTATATTCTTGAACTTAATACTGTTCTGTTGTTCCCATAGACTTAGAGATCATTATTATGTCCCCACAGTAACCAAGATAGTAACATTCCCTTCACAGTAGCCAATATAGTAACAGTGCCCACACGCAGTAGCTAATATAGTAATAGTGCCCGAACACAGTAGCCTATGTAGTGATGGAGCCCCCACACAGTAGCCAATATAGTGGCGGTACCCTCACACAGTAGCCAATATAGTAACAGTGCACCCACACATTAGCCAATATAATGACAGTGCCCCCACACAGTAGCCAATATACTAACAGTGCCCCCACACAGTAGCCAATATAGTAACAGCGCCCCCACACAGTAGCCAATATAGTGATGGTGCCCCACACAGTAGCCAATATAGTAACAGTGTCGCCAGAATCCTCAAAATAGTAATAGGACAGTGGACAATATCATCAAAGTACCTACCCATGGTAGCTGATCTAGTCACTGTGCCTGCAAATGATTCAAAGTGCCCCAACACAAAAGTCAATAGTCACATTGCCCACACACAGTAGCCAGTAGTCACACTAGCAGTCCCCAGCAGCGATTAGTTGTAGTGCCTGTCCATAGTAGCCAATAGACACGGTACTCTACGGTAGCCATCAGTCACATTAGCCAATAGTCACAGTGCCTGCCCCCAGTAGACATTAGTCACAGTAGCCAAAAGTCCAAGTGCCCCCAGTAACCAGTGGTTACAGTGCTTTCCACCACTTTTCCCAGTGCCTGCCCCCAGAAGCCACTAGTAACAGTGCTTGCCCCATGTAGCCACAGTGATGCTCCCAGTAGCCAATATTCACATTGATGTCCCCAGTAGTCACATAAATGCCCCAGTAGCCATTAGTCACTGTGATGCCCCCAGTAGCAACAATAAAGCATAAGGAGAGCAGCAGAGCAAGGGGTGGAAGCTGGCACGCTTGCCTGCTATGCCCCAGATCTGTGAGTTAGTCATGAGCTGGCCTGAGCCCTGTGAATCGTTCGGCTTCCACCCCTGCCTTGGCTTGATTTAAGCTGTGTCCTTTTCCCTATACTTTACCTTGTGTATTCAAGGTTGCCCAATTAAGACCTGTCATTTTGAGGGATTTTCAAGCAGACAGGGAAAGTTTAAAGGTTAAAGTCACCTAAGAAGCGTAGACAAGATTGCTTCAGTTCGTGGGAAAACCCCTTTAAATAGAAGAGGTTATGGTTAGCGATAAGCGAACCCGTAAAAGTCCAGGTTCGACCAAATTCAGCCAAACTTGAAAATCTGTTTGGGTCCGGGTTTGGGCACCAAACCCACGCCAATACTGAACCATACCCCCAGTAATTGTGTGTGTTAACTGTTAAAATGCTACCGGAAAAGTCACCAGCAGTCAATGGAGTAAAGTTCAGGTTAGGGTCAGGGAGGTAAGTATGTTGCAATATTGATCGGCTATTTAGTTTATCAGATCAGCTCCTTTTCACTGTTATATGGATATGAAAGGTACATGTGGATCTTCTGTATTAAAAAAATCCTATACACCATACAGTGTAGGTCAGTTATGGATATTCCATCAGAAATTAAAACCAATGCTAACTTTTCTTTTTAAAACCATATACTGGTACTTTACCTTTGCTCTTACTACGTTATTCAGTAGACTAAGTTAATATTTTACCTTTTTTTGGCTAACATTGCAGTTGAAAAAGTTCACAGATGATGCCTCACATTGAGAAACCTCTGATACTTTAAGGGGCGTAGCATTTATTTGCAATTATTTGCAGTAATTGTAGCAATTACAAAAATTGCTGATTACAAAAACAATAATAAAAATTTTGATACAGAAGAGTGTGCTGCACCATGCAGGATAAGAGTAATAATAATAATAGAGTATGGCCCAAACATGTATGCTCCTTGACCACTATTGTTTTTCTTGTGTGATTCCAATGCAATCTGTCATGGGATTGGACTTGCACTACACTCTGAAAGAAAACAGGGAAAATAGATATTCAACGTAGCATATTAGAATTCATTGTAGGTTGTGTGGTACTACACCCTATAGGTCAGTGATGGCAAACCTTTTAGAGACCGAGTGCCCAAACTACAACAAAGGCCCGCTTATTTATCGCAAAGTGCCAACACAGAAATTTAATTAGTGATTTATACTCCCTGCTCTGTCACAGCTTTCATTGATACCAGCCCCTGAGGACACCAATAAAGCAGAAAATAGTCCCAGGTACAGCTGTCACTTTAATATACTTCTGTGCACAGCAAGTCCTGGGCTGTCTGGGACTGCAGGACGATACCTGGAGTCATCTCTGGTAATGGCCTGAGTGCCCACAGAAAGAGCTCTGAGTGCCACCTCTGGCACCAGTGCCATAGGTTAGCCATTACTGCTATAGGACTTAGAAATAGTATAAAAATATAATGAAACATTTTAAAAAATATTCATAAACCTAAAAATGTACATCACAACCACCTTCCCTAGAACTCTTTCAAATTCTTTCTTTCAAAGTCTTTCAAAAATAAAAATCCTATGTGTTCTCACTGAAAGCACCTCCGAATGTCCATACCACCACTTTTTCACCACGCCACCACCCATAAAAAGTAATAAAAAGGTAGCAATGAAAATGTCAGCTGGTCACACAGAAACTGACGCCTAACACAGCTCCGAAGTATGAAATGGTTATTTGTGTGTGAATATTACAATTAAGATCAGAAAGTTTTTAAAGGTATGAGGTAGTAGGGGACCGCCTGTATATGGTTCTGTAAGTGGTAAATGTAAAAGGTTCAGTTTTTTAGGAAGTTGAAGCCTGGGAAGTAAAAAATGTAATCACAAGATTGGATAAGGGAATAATGAAGTCTAGTTTTGTATTTATGTCATTGTTGTTTTGTGCTGTTAAAGCAAAGGTGTCCAACCGGTGACTCCTCACGAGGAGGAAGATACTACTATTCCAAGCATACACATATAGTAGCTAGACAGATTTGACTAAAGAGTTAAATCTCTGCTTTGTTCAGCTGGCCTCTGAGTCACCATGTATATATATTTACTTAATTGTATACAGTTATTGCTATATGTACTACAATGAGGTGCTTTCATCTGTTTACATTGTGACATATGAAACAAAACAGAAGTGTCAGAAGTGACATGGTTGAGGCATGCTAACCTCAGAGGAACCTATAGAAAAGGGAGGTTATGGCCTGCCAGATATGAAACTTTATTTTTTAATTGCACAACTAAAATTTGTTCTGACATGGGACTCTCTGCCTTTGGCCGACCCACATTCTAGGTTATTACGGACTGATTAGGGCATAACGAAGTTGAATATACTAGAAATATTGGAGACTGGCATATGGGATGGGCAAAATAGAAAGAAATCTCTTCCAACCCTTTCCCTTATGTTGCAGGTGTGGAGAGAGATAAAATCCCTCTGGACATTGGTTGATCTACTTCCATTTGCCCCTATATGGAGGAACCTGAACCTGGGGGTTCCTGGGGTTCTGGCCTCACCTTGGATTGCAAGGCGGGTAATATACTTCCACCAAATAATTAGGAGTGGTAGGATTAAGTCCTTTCTTGCAATTCAAGAAGAATTTGGGATCGCCCCGGTCTGCTATTTCGCCTATTTACAATTGGCTCATCGGTGGTCTACCTCTAATAAGGCAGTGATGGACTGGGATAGTTTGCCCCCTGTGATAAATATAATTTGGGCCTCAATCAATAAAAAAATCAACAAAAAACTTTATAACATGTTGGTAATACAAAGACATCACAGGTACTCTAATAGAGTGGCGGAAAAATGGGTGGAGGAAGTGGGGATTTTGGAGGACCAGGCGTGGTTAAAATCGTGTAGAGACATCTGTAAAATACTCAAAATCCCTTCACATCGACTGGCCCAATTATCAATTCTCCATGGAACATATTATACACCAAAAAAATGTCAACATTTTCTGGAGAAATGGTTTGTTGTAAAAGATGCGGTAGGGAAAAAGCTGATGATGTGCATACCCTCTGGTTCTGCCCATCTATCGGAAGTTTCTGGAAAGAAGTTATTAGGGTTATAGAGTGGAGTTGTAACATTCAATTACCTCTGAACTTTAAAGTCTGTGTGTTGGGCATCTGGCCAGGAGTTGAAGGTCCTGACAGGGGGAAGTCCGTAGCAAAAAAGTTGCTGTTTCTTGCTAGATTCTGTATTATAAAAAATGGTCCTCATCAGACCTGCCCTCACCCGCCCTTTGGAAGCGAATAACTAATAAGACAATTTTGGCTGAGGGTTGTGGAAATAGTGGAAGGGGCTCAAAATCTAAAGTAATCTTCTTCAAGCTATGGTCTAAATGGCTGGACACGAGAAGAGGGTGTTGGGGTACCCAGCTGAATTAGTGTAGGCGAAACATGGGCATGGGGAGTGAGAGAGCCCCCCCTTTTTTTTCTCTTTGTTTGGGTAAGGTCGTCAACCTATTAAGATTTATTAAGCATAATTATGAAATGATTTGTCGAGGGTGGGTGGTAGTGGATTTAAAGGTACTATTTGTCTCTACTACGTTGTATTGGTTATTGAGGGTGGGTGGTATTATATGTTCTAACCCAGGCTGTATTGGTATTTTGTGAAAAATTGTATATGTATCTATGTTTTTATGACTATTATATATACTTTCATAATAAAAAGGTATGACTGGTACGTTGATTAGATTGTGAGCCCCATGGGGACAGGGACTGTGTAATCTGTGTGCGCTATATAAATAAAGGAGTTATTATTATAAAATGTTTTAGATATTTTTTCATGGGTAGTCAGTGTACAGTGCAACCAAATTTGTGGAGGATGGCTTCACATGGACTGGCTTCCCCTGGTCACGGTAACTTTATTTCGACGAGGCAGATAATGTGGTGTCCCTTTGCCGTTTTTGACTAAGCACAGAGGTTTCCTTTCTGGCTGCTGTCACTATATGACTTGCAGGTTTATTGTTATGTGTGGCATATTCCCTGCTGGTATATTTTTATGATTCTGGTGTATTGCTGAAAAACATGTCAGGTATGTTGGTATTGTATATAAAGTATGAGTATATATTTATGTGCACCTATATTTGAGTGTTTTCTATATATAGTGTATGTGTGTAAATGTATGGGTATCCTTTATATTGTATATGTGTGTAGATTATATATGATGCTGTGTGTATGTGCATAATGCTTTTGTAGTGTGTGGGGAAGATATATCAGGGCTTGTGTACCAGTTTTGTTTTTTTTTGCTTACAAGCCCTGAAATAATCGCCAATTATTAGCAAACCGCCAGTAATTGTGATTATTTACCTCTTCACACCAGCTCCACGTCAGGTGGGTGTGAAGGGGTGCAAAGGGGGGTACAGCTGGCAGTGGAGTGGGATGGTTCCTGCCCTGCGCATGTTCACTTGCTATAGCCTGCAAACTTTCATGACTGAAATTTCTCAGGTTACTGCGCAATTCTGTGTCAGGCAGGGCCTGGCGTATAACTGTATGCTGCACCACCCGGCCACTGGATAAATGAAGAGGCCAGAGCTTCGTTATGTAGCTGCAGGCACCAGAGGGCTGGGGACTTCACCATATGATAAATCCCCCCTCCCCCCCATGTGTATAGATGTCTATGTATTGTTATATATGGTGTGTTCGTAAGAAAAAAGGAAATACAAAAGAGCATGTCAAGACAAAAGACAAGGCTGGACACATATTATCCACCAAAAAAAATAATGTATTTAATAGACCTTGGACCAACAAAGCAACAAAGTAGTTAAAAATAATTCACCAATAAGTAACCCCAGAGAATAAAGATGCTTACCACTTACACCCTTCCTTCTTCCCCAGATGTAAATATATAGACAAAAAGTAAATCACATGCATTGCGCGCCAGCTTGTTTTTTTTATTTCTCACATGTAGTTTGCAATGCAAATGGTGATCACCTAGTTGTACCTGCAGACAGACGCACAGGGTCATTTTTGGGCAGGTTTATCAAAGTAAAAGTGAAGATCAGTGCGGGGTCCCTTTGTTGTGGCAGGGCCAGCAGTTTATATGCAGCAATGGGGGACTTGGTAGACTCTTTTTAAGAAGGAATAGATTTTGCAAGATTTTAAAGACTTGTGCAAACTGCACTAAAAGTTCTCTTCCTGTGTATAATGCTCGGTGCGCCAGATTCATTAAGAACGTGCGCCAGAAATCATGAATACGGCACTTCCCTGCACTGTCCTGACAGAATTCAGCAACTTTCTTGTGTTGCACCTTTTACATAGGGCGTGCGACAGATTTTGCATGTTAAATCCAGGGCGCAGTCTGACTGAGCGCCAGAGCGCCCCCTAATTTGTGTCATATGGTGCCAAGTGCAGCTGCGCCACAAAATGGTTGCGTGCAACACATTTGTAAGGCAGACACTTCTTAAATACCTATGCAAGCAGTTCACACTAGAAAGAACGTGCAAAGTCTGACAGAAAAGTGGCACAAAGCCCTTAGTAAATGTGTCCCATTATCTTACTGCACATAATGCAGCTAATGCCCATGGAAAAAATTGCCTCAGTATCATGGCATACATAGCGTGCATATTTCATGCACCTCACTAGGCTGGGGACCATGGGTGGAAAGGGGGCATGGGTAGGAGCAGCCATAAAAGTTGCCAAATTTACTTTAAATTGATGAAATGGGAATACCCCTCTAATATGTACTTTGTAGTATCATAATAATGGAGTAAAGTATATTTCCAATAGTTTGTTTTTCATTTTCATCAATTTTGTACAGTACTGTATGTGCCTTTTGCCACCTGAATGCAATTATTTTATGACAATATTAAAATATGGTCTTATTACGCCCTTTTTTCCCGCAAATGTGTAAGGTTGTATCACACCTTTTGTTTAGAACAATATGGTGTACATTTCTGAGGAGCTAAGATTTATGAATCCACTAAAACATGGCGACTACACGGAGCATTATTTCTGGAGGGTACCTAGGTGTGAGGGATGGAGGCTCTTCCCGCCATTACCTCCCTATGATGTAGGGCGCTGCTGTTCTCTTTGATTCTACCATATGCTTCGCTTAGGGGCGCTCCCCCTGTTGTCCAGCAGGTGGCAGCAGAGCTCGCTCTATGGCGGCTCATCGCCTCTCAGTATTCGCTTCCCCCGGTCACCGGGATCCTGTCATGGGAATGTCCCGGAGGATTCCCAGTGATAAGAAGAGCATTAGACTGGCTGCCACCAGCGGACAACAGAGCGCAACTACTGCACTCCGCTCCCCCTTCCCAGGGCGGGCAGGGAGAAGAGCAGTCATCTCTACCTCCCCTTCTGTCTCCACAGTCCACACCCCCAAGTGCTGGGAGAGCTCCAGGAGCCGGAGAGGTGACAGTGACAGGCAGTGTGTGCCGGGAGAGGGTGGCATCACTATTGTACCCGGGGATGCTGCTTGGCATGGGCTGCTGCTGAGAGGACACAGCACAGGGTGCCAGGGACCACAGCAGCATCACTCACTTCCCTCTGGAGACTGGCATCATGAGCACCAATTGTAAGTACATGGCACCTGCAGCACCCTGCCATATCCATGGGTGCTGTGCATTGTTATATACCGCACCATCTCTCTGTATATAGATGTGCCCTTTATTGTTTGCTCTGATACATTGTATTGTCCATGTGCTGCTCTTTGTATACAACCAACTCTCCCAGCAGATCCTCATAGATGATGGCTGTATCTATAGTATCTATAGTGTCATTGTCTATAGAGTTACTGCACCTACTATGATGAGATCAGGCCCTACTATGTGTACTGCTGCAACTTTTATATTCCCTTTAACATTTAAATCGACTTTATCTATATATCAGTCTATAATTTTTTTAGATCTACCTCTCTAGGTTTATAAAATCTATGTTCTTCTGTATCTCTTCTGTATATTTGTCTATGTATCATGAGCGTCTCCTAAGTTCAGCCGGTAAGTGCTGTCGCTGCCTAACAACAGCGTACTGCTGGTCTATAGGACAACCTATTCTCTAATGTAACCCTGGACGGTGCAGTGACTAGTCCAAGTCCTATGAAATATTGGTTATCAACATCAGATGTGTCACGGAAGGTTATAAAAACATGTAATTGCATGGCCATATTGTACTTATTTAGATAATAACTGTGTCTTCCTTAAGTTACAATCCTTAGCATGATGCCAAGGTAGGACTACACACATAGCACACATGCTGGGGACACGGCCCCTCAGAGATTAGGACTTGGCTCCAGGCACAAGTGTTCCACCATACAGTGATATTAGACGTGTGCAGCCAAGAGACACAGGTGTTCACTACACTGATGTCATACAGGAGCTAAAAATGGATCTGCCTCGATGACATCGTCTTTAAACCTCTATTGGCAAAGATTTAGGGACTTGCTAGGTTATAAAGAGATGGCTCCAGCAGGTTCATTGACTGAAACAAGGAATAGCATGGAGTGTTACTCACATCACTAGAAGTCCATCTTGGATTCCTTTGCCTGAAAACAGTGAACAGTGGATGAAGCTAGCAATTTCCCCATCTGAACCACCATCCAGGGGCGGCCTAAGGCGGCCATGGGTCCTGGGCTGTAGGAATATTATAGCCCCTACAAGTCTTGAATCACTTCCTACATATGGTACTAGTATCAGCTCGGGGAATGGAGGAATGGTCCCTTCTGCCTGCTTTCAATCTGCGGTTTCAGGACCTTTGGAGGACCTTCAAAGTATAAACTTGGTGGGTGGCCATGGGTCCCCTAGAAAGCTTGGCCCTGGGTTACCGCCCAAACCACCCATATTGTAATACACTATCACAAGCAATTAAGGGAGACTTGGTTTTGCAGATTGTCTTTTTTTCCATCACCAGCCTGAGCAGGAGTTTCAGCAGTCACTACAATGGAGGTTACCAGCTTGATTCCCATACACATAAGTCTAAAGCCTGTATCCCATGAATGAGAAATGCTCGGTGCATTTGCAGGATATCCCTGAATGAACCCACAATCATTGAACAGAAATCTGCATGTCTGTTCAGTTCAGTCCAAGGATTCCAAACAAATGGAACCATTTTCATGGACAAAACTTGCTTATGGGCTGCAAGCCTAAAGTTGATCAACATGGATATTTTTAAACCAAAGAAAAAATTAAAAAACGCATCATCATTTAAACTAACCAATCTGTCAGTGGGATCGTACATTTTCCCATAGCTTTTCCCAATCTGCTTTTATAATTAACATTAATGGTTCCAGGTAGATAAAATTACCTCTGGTCCCTTTGAGCAATCTGCATTGTGTCATGAGGCATCCAAGTCCATGTATCTTCATCATAATTATCTCCTCTCTGCTTTGTTATCTCTTCCTTTCTCCCACTCCCTCCTGCAGACATGAGCTGACAGATTTGCTTGGAGTACAGGATCAGCTAATGGCTGCATGCGGGAGGGAAGGGGAGTAGGGAGGAAGATTTAGCAGAGTAGAGAGGAAATAATGATGATGACAACACAGGAACTCGGACACCCCTATTACTTGATGCAGTTTGCTGCCAGCTAAACTTTTATATACTTTTAAAAATGAGTGGAAGCAGTAATATTCTTCATAAAAGCAGATTAGGAGTTAATAATAAAAGGCTATGGGAACCGTCATTCTTTGGGAATGTGTGTCCTGATAAGAGTAACCGCCCCCTTCTTACTCCAAGCCAATCAAATTGCCATCACAAGTCCAAAAAAGTCAGCACATACTGCCAATGTCTACCATGGAAGTTGGCTGAAAAGAGCTGGTTGTAAGTTTCTCCATTGTGACTAGCTTAACTTCTCATGATGACTAGGATGACAATTCAATTATAACGACTTAGTCTTATTAAGATAAGCGCCAGATTAATATAAATTTGCCAGCAGCGGGAAGCTGAGTAGGAGTATATTTCACCTATAGCTGATGCGACAACTTCAAACTCCACCCTCAAACTCTTGAACCTACGATTATTGCGCAGCTCAAATTTGGTAGATAAAATATATTAATACTGTAGCTAAAATGTACTAAAAGGATAATAAAGTCTGCAGAATGCAGTGGTGACAATAAGTGAGTGTCATTTGACTAAGCCACATGAACTAATTTGGGTTATGTTATGTAATTAGAATATATTCCTATATTTCTTGTAGGACTAGTTGTTGTGAAATACATTAATAATAACTTGCTACACCCTTTACACCTATTTATTAGCAAGTTATCAGATGGTTTTTGTTTTGTCACATCCACCTGTTAGACAGGTAATGTGCCCACTGCCTTCTAGCCCTTGGGCAAATGTATTTCTCTGAACAGGGTAGTGACTCAGCCCTGGAATGCAGAAAACACAGGTCAATGTCACCACCTACATTGCTGTCATTTTTTATTGATTGTACATAGACAAGACGCAGAGAGTGATGTGTACACACAAACTAGGACACGTGGTGTGTAATATGTGTATTACACCATTCTTACCCTCTCATGTGTTTATTTTTGTGGCTAGCTCACTTCCCCCATGTCCTTCTTTGGGCTCATACACATGGCCATTGTTTTCACAGCCCCGTGTATGAGCCCACTGCCCCTGAGAAAAAAAAAAAACTCAGGGCATGTCCTATGGATGCATCTGCTTGGAGCATGGGGTCAGCTAAAGGCAGAATATGGGAGTGGGAGGAAGATAGGTGAAAGAGCTAGCGGAGCAGAGAGGAGATAATCATGATGACAACACAGGGACTCGGAAACCCCTATGACTTGATGCTGTTTGCTGGCAGGGAGCCAGGTAAACTTTTATATACTTTTAAAAGTAAGTGGAAGCAGTAATGTCACTTATTAAAGCAGATTAGGAATTAGTATTAAAAAGGCTATGGGAACCTGTCATTAGGTGAGAATTTGTGTCCCGATGACAGGTTCCCTTTACGTATATTTATGTATATCATGTGGACTGTTTATGCTGACATACTGCCCAGACATCATAACATTACTGAAGACACAGTATTTATCATGACTGGGAGCCTCGCATCAGTTGTGATAGTCCTCCCACCCCCACAAGATGCGCCTGATACACTCAGGGTGTGGTCAAATGTTGCAGTTGAAACTGCATCACAATCAGCTTTGAGGTGGTTTTAGGGGCAGTTTTTTTTTATTTGCACCCTAAGACAGCGTCGGACTGAGTTTCCTTAGGCCCACCAGAGAAAATTAATTTGGAGGCCCACTCTTCATTATCCCCCAGGAAATATTCTCTAGCAGCCTCCAAATTGTGGTGTTTTCTGATGGACATCTGGGGCTCAGTATTGGCTTGAGACAGGGCCCACCGGAGGATCCTCCGGTACTCTGCTGGGCCAGTCCGACACTGCCCTAAGAGGTTTCCGAAGCCAGGATAAATTTGCTGCCAGGTCCTGCCTGCCCTATTACCTGTACCAATATAGCTAAGCTAAGATAGCACATTCGCCATTCAAAGTCCCAATTCCTGGACGTGTGCATGATAAACCGCAAATAAAGACAAGAGACCTGTAGTCTAAATCACATGCAGTGCTGCTGTGCAACTAGCCAACATTATTAACAAGAAGGAGGGATCCAGCATCCAGGCACAAAACATGGGTAAGTAAAAATAAAACTTTTGGATCATCAAGGCACCGCTCCATCCCACCCACATTCACGGTCATAATTGCTATAATATATTCTCCATACTGTGCAGTCATTCTGGCTCCAACTATGCCAAAATTTTATTTAGTATTTAAGAAATGTATTCTTCACTTGACAGTTTTGAAAATTGTCTGAAAAACTGGCAAGGCTAAATATTTTGTGACATTTTTGGCAGAAAATATGAGTGAAAAGCCAAGAGATGGCATTAGGAGTAAAATAAAAATGGTTTAGTATGTCTAGCCAGATGTACATAATTAATCATGTATCGCTTCTGCTTGTCTTATCTAGTTTTATGCTGTCTAAAGTTAGGACAGTAATAATAAATGTATCCCATTATATATAAACGTTTCAGACAAGTAATAAATCCAGCCTTTTTACAATTATTCTATATTATTGGGATCTTTACCTAAAATATAATAGCTTTTTAAAAAAAATTTTGTATAAATAATTTTTAAAGGTTTTAAAACAACCAGACAAAGCACTTCACAAATACATTGTAATACAGAGGAGCAGGGAGTAAGTCTATAGTCACAGAGTTTGAGTCTGGAGCTCTGTATGAAGAGAGGATTCTGGGAAAATATGCAAATACATTTTCCAAGATGGGATAAGGAAAACCACGCCTCTTTAACTACCTTGTAAGGCAGCTCCCTTGACATTAAGCATGGCCTACAAGAGGCCTTATGACATGATGCGGAATTAAACCAAACCAGTATAACTGTTCCAGAAGGAACAGACTTCCAAATGTAGACAGAACTGTTTTGACCTGGTTGGGTCTCCTCAGTACAGCTCAGGGAACTGGTGTATGAGAGGCTTATGACTAGGGTCGGGAAGTAAGAGTTCTCCTTACGGAGACTGCAAACTAAGGCCGCCTTGTAGAGACTTGACCATAGACGTTCCACTAGGGAATACTTAAGTATTTTTTTTGAATGTTTGAGGTATAGTAGTTGACTGAACCTTGTTGTTTCTATTTGTGCTTTGGGGAGGGGGAAAGGAATCAGAGGGTTTAGTGAAAGTAGAGGGATGCTCTACAACCAGGGGGTAGGGAAGGGGAGGGACATAGGACCACAAAATGTAGTACATTAATAGCAACAAAATGCTAACACAACAACAGAACTTAGTAACTGGTCCACAAATAGTAGTTCCTCTCTATACTAAACCCTTAAATACATTAAGTTTCCATCAGTGTGTAAAATTCAGAGAAGAGCTCAGTGCAATAAGGGTGATGGAAAAAGGGCTAGTGTCTATCTAATTCAGCCCACCACAGCTAGGTCAAGTTTTTTCTACTAACCATGTGTGGACGGTCATTGTCAGGCAAGTTCATGGCTCCTCTCCTGTGGATGTAGTCTACCTTATCCAAACATTCGTTACATCTCTAGCATTTCTCATTGGATACTCAGCCCCTACTTCTTAAATCTGAGGGAGTACTATACTACCTGGTTATACATTTCTACAAATTTTCCTGTATTCTTATGCATTTTGAAAAACTGTGCGAGTGCCTGTGAACAAGTCTGACCTATGTGTCTGAAAGTGTTATTTCCAAATCTATTTCCCAGTGCTTCAAGTATCCTGGTGTGACCATGTTTTTCTCTGAAATAAGAAACTTATAAAACATAGAGTTTGCTCCCTTAGGCATTCTGTCTTTTTGTACCAATTTTAGTACCCATGTTGGATCTTTAATAAGAGCATAATGTTTGATGAATGCAGAATGTGTAAGCCTCAATTCCTGCAAGTGCAAGAAGTTAGAAGAGAAGATGGTGGTATCAAGGCACTTTAGCCACTATAATTGCATTTTATATTGCAATATATTGTCTTCTGGTGAACCTTTGATTTCCCTCTGAGACAACCTTTTTCTACTCCAGAGTAATAGCTGGATGCCCCTTTAAAAGAAACCTACCATCAGAAATCTACATATTAAAGGACATCTACCATCAGATTTACTGATGGAACACGTGTCCTACTAAGAAGTTCCGGAAGTAAATGTTCCTCAGGTCTTTTATTATAACTCTATACACCTCGATTGTGGCAATATAGAGTTATAAAAGTTATGCTAATTAACCTGGGGCACTCCTGATACGTCACCAGAGCACCTCGTCTTTTAATTTATTTATTTCCTCATTGCGGTGGAACTTCTAGCGGAATAGGAGGAGCGAATAAATTAAAATACACGGTGCTCCGTTGACATAGCCAGGTTGTCCAGGCCTAATTAGGATAATTTTTATAAATCTATATTGCCACAATAACAGCATATAGATTAATAATAAAAGAAGTCCTGAGGAACATACGCAAGATCATCAGACAGTCGGATGACGTCACCAGCTGTCTTGCCCGAGCGAACAGCGGGGAGGGGTGAATAACAATTAAGCGTGGGGCATGAATAAATTAACCTGAGCCTGAGCACCGCTTGCTCATTTGCATATTTTTATAAGCTTATTTTCTGGCTAATTCTGACCCTCTGAGGATAGCAGAAAACGGATCAAACATTCCCTGGAGGTAACAAGCGTATATTGTAGGACAGTCTACCACCCATAAACTGGTGGTAGATATCGTGTAAGGTAGATCTGATGGTAGATTGCTAGTGCCTCCTGGGAGGGCACCCTCACACTTATGTAGTGGTCCGGCTCCTTCGGAGCTTTGCATATGTGCAGTATCTACGGCCACAGAATGTACATGGCGGCGCCCCCATCTGCTCTGAAGCATACGCACAGCTCCAGAAGGGGAGCGGCCACTTCAGAAGGGGAGGAAGTTTGGGTCCCAGACTCTACTGTGCCATAAAGTAGCCCCACTGCCCGACGAGGTTACTCTATGCCCCAGTAGCCCCTGCTAATAGTTAGCATGTAAACTGGATAAAGTTTGGTTTGCTTTGGTTTAGGATTAGATAAAAGTAGATTATCTGACAATTTTTTTTCATTCACTCCATACTGGCAATGGTATAACATAAAGAGACACAAGATGATTCACTTGGGTGTTCCTTTATTCCGCCACCACTGCTCCATTTGTCTGCCAGTCAAGAAGTAGTTACCTCACGTTGCTCTTTCAGCCAATCACAGGTCTTTGAATGTAGTGATTTTTTTTTATTGTTTAAACCACGGCATAAAAAGATAAAAGAAGTGCGAATCCTGAAGAGGGGGCACACACCAGTATGTCAGTGTGCTTGGTTTACAATCCTTCATCCTGGTGGTAGATGCCCTTTAAGACTGATGTATAGAGCGCCATTCCAGACATTCCATGTATAAGTAATGTATACTTATCATTTAGGTCAATGAGAGTTACTCCAGAAAGCATCTGGAGGATGATGAAATAATTACGGGATACTGATGGTTACACCTAAATCAGATCATCAACCCTGATAGGAGCTATTTACATACCTTATTCACAATGAAGTGATAATATCCAAACAACATTAGTCCAATGAGCTGTGTATCATGGAAGAGCTATGAGGAGCATTTATTAGATAGCATTAGTGGAGCAAAGAAACCTCCATAGAAGCATCAAGATTGACTTGTATCACTGATGTAGTGGATCAGTATCCATGATGTGAAAGTACAGTATTCTCCACCACTTTAGTGTTTAGTCCTGGACAGAAAGGTCCAGAAAAAGAGTAAACCAATGGTTGCTCCTAGTATTGTGTAGATTTCCATTATATAATGTATAGATGGTTCCTGACCAATGGCATCTCTGGTCACCATGTACCAATTACTATTGACGCTTTTGCATATTTAATTAGGAGCAGATGATGAGGCTCTGTAAGCTGAATTGTGTCGCTCCGTGCAGAAAATTCCTTGGCAGTAACAGCATTCGATGAATTATGTAGCTGTTTGCCATTGTCCTAGATTCTCTATTATAGCTGGGTGTTCACAATGCTTGCTATTTGAATGACGTAACTCATACCATGGAGAAGAGGCTAGTGTGTGTATTATGTGTACCTATAGGGAAATGTACTAGACCTGCATTCACAGCTACAGTATACAATGTACATCTTTGTTCATTAGAATTAGTTTTCATGGCTACTGACTCATGTGACTCATGTGAATTCGCTCTGGTTATATTGATGTCATTCTGTGGTATAATTGACGTGTAAATACCATTAGACATCTATGGATCCATATAGTACCTGTGTTGGGTTTTATACACAGTAAACTATACTTCCACTTTATAATCTCCATTAAAGGGGTTGGCCACTATTACAAAATTTTACCTAGGCAAGTAAAAGACCCTAATATAAAGTGTACTTACCTTGGTTAAGTTTGTGTAAAACCGGCATGACTCTGGACTTTCTATGACGTCCAGTGTCCTACTGGTTTCCGGCGGATTGAGGAGTGCTGAGCAGACATTACTGTATGCTCTCCCACAGCATTGGTTGGAGGGGTATGCAAGCATTTGTGCATGCTATTATGTTTGCACAGCCTCTCCCACCTGCCGGAAGGTAGCAGGACACAGGATGTCACAAGAAGTTTTCACAGGATAGGGCCTAACTTGCTGATCGCTGGGGGCTTCAGTGATCAGACCCCCACAGATCATGAGAACAGGGGACCTGATGTACCCCTGTGGGACCCCTCGTCGCTTCCTAAGATGAGCGCTTGGCCCTGCTTCCCCCTTCATCTCTATGGAGCTGACAGAGATCGACGAACAATAGCAACAGAATGTCAAAAGAGTCTGTGTATGCGCAAAGTGTATCACTGATGCTCCATTTACTTTAAGAGATCCAGACAAAGCCCATGGGAGTAGGTAAAGCATCTCTCACCAAGTGCATTGGGTCGCCATTCACTTGCTGCATATTGGGGGCTTTCTGTTCCCCATTCACCTGTTTGCCGGGGACCCCAGTGGTCAGATTCCCTGCAATATAACATACAATAGGGGGTATTGGGTAACTCTACTTATTCATAATATTTGGTCATCATTATTACAATCCTCATTTTGTGTCATTCATAATTGGACACGACTTGCTGAGAGGCTGTCCAGTCCTGACTGATGCATTATGTATATGTCCTTGCTGAGTATCCTTGATAAGATGTCCTTGCAGTAAAACCTTCTCAATAGGTATAGATTATACAGTTAATGGGTGAAAGGCATGACTGTAACAAAATACAGCAACGTTTATTTGGAGAAGCTAAAGAGGTTTCACCAACATGTTGACCCAGTCCTGTCACTATTTTGTATTAATGGCCATAGTACAAATGTTATTATAGCTGTATGTTTATTGTCTGTAGTTTGTTTGTTCCTAATGCACTTAAAGTAGATGTTTAAGGACCCTGTGGCCAGGAATTGTCATTGTGTCATCGCCCCACAAGTCTAAATGTTGTATTTGTTGTTCTGACTACAAAACTACCCTAACCTCAAACTGGATCTGGTGGCTTTCCACAGGTGTGTCCTGTCTTCACTCGCTGAGGTAGCCAAGTGCAGAAGACTTCTTCATACAAGCGTGCCTAGATGTGTGCTATTTTATGCTGTGTTGGGACTGTGGCATAAAATGGATCCTACAATATGCTATTGTTTCCTTCTCACCCCACCCCCAGCCTCTGGCAGCCTCTATTAGACGTCTACGCTTTCTCCCGGAAGGTTTTATACACCTTAGAGATTTCATGTTTATAACTCACCACCTTTCTACAAATGCTGTGCTAAATCTCACACCAGTTTGTAGTAACATTAGGTCTGTGACGTAGGTGATTTGGTTGTGGAAAAATACGCTACCTAAAATAATGCTTTATGCGTGTCGTAATTTGGTCAATGAGAATGTCTTGTTTAAGAATTATGTTCTCCTAAAAGAATGCAGGCCTTAGAAGAAACTGTATAAAGTATGCTTTATTAGAGTATCAAGACAAAAATGTAAACAACATATAACATCCAGTTGCAATAATAAAAAGGTGAAAACAAGCCGCAGATGGAATAAGGGGCTACCACAGAGTACAAAAGCCACCCTCCTCTGAAAGCCTAGAGACCAACAATATACCAGGCAGTCCTCAGGTTACATACAAAATAGGGTCTGTAGGTTTGTTAAGTTGAATTTGTATGTAAGTCAGAACTGTATACTTTATCATTGTAATCCCAGCCAGAACTTTTTTGGCCTCTGTGACAATTGGATTTTAAAAATGTTGGGATGTCATAAGAACCAAGATTAACAATAAAGATTTATTACAGACACCTTTGATAACTGTTATATAAGTTTATTGTAGCCTAAGACTAAAGTACAATAAATTACCAATATCCAGTGGTCCGTTTGTAACTAAGGGTCGTATGTTCTTAAGTAGGGGACCGCCTGTAACTGGCAGCTCAAAATCAGTAATTCAATATACCTAACATAAAGACCGGAGGTACCTTCCGGCTTCAGATGGTGTATACAAACAAAGTACACTCACCTAAGAGCATTATAGGGGTTTGTCAGAGGGCAGTGCTAGGGGGGCCAATAGATAACACCCCGACGCACATTTCGCTGATGCTTCGTGATGCTTTGTACTCTTATTCCATCTGGGGCCACTTGTTTTCCCCTTCTTTTTACTATTGCAATTGGATGTTAAATGTTGTTTACGTTTTTGTATTGATACTTTAATAAAGCATACTTTATTTATTTTTGGCATCTCTCTTTTTTTCTTTTTGTTGCTGGATTGTTTAAGGGCTGTATATGAAAGATTTGAGATTATAGGGTTTTTTGTGTTTGGTTGTGTCTTAGAAGATTTACCTTATTTCAGAAATCCTGTGTTTAAGCTAAAGGCTATATTCAGTCTGTGTTCAGCCCCACTTACTCATCAGGCCTGAGTGCCAGGTCCTAAATGAAACAGAGGATGTCCTTTTTCTCCCCAATCATTGACAGAACACGGTTGACATTGTCTTAGGAATAAGCCATAAGGTGCTGTTTCATACCGTTCTCACTACCCTGGTACTCGCTTAAATTACTTTTTTGTCTGAGATTAGATAGTTGCCCTTTGTCAGGCTATGTAGATATCTGTTGCGTGATTTTTTTTCCATTAAAGCACATATGACAAGGCCTGCGGCCACAGGCGGCCCAAAACCTCATTTTATGTAGCCCACAAGGTTTGCGGTAGGTAACAACTGTTTTCAGCTTTCACATGCAGCCTGATGAAGGCTCTTACTCTCTCCATTCTGTAGATGCAGGCTGACGAAACTGTGGGAATGGGTTAGACATTTAGTACATGTTTTTCCTCTCATTTTTTACCTGGCTTACTTTTTAATGACCTTGTTTTATCATATCGGTATCTATATGTGTAGAAGCCAGCCTCATTATTGTACTATTGCAAAATATTTTTGGTCTAACACATTTAGCGATTCCTACATTTTTAATATTTTTCTCACATACACATCCTTCTTTTTTCTTTTTGATTTTTGGATGTGTTTATTTAGTTTAACATCATATAGCCCCACTATATTTATTTGACTTTCACATGCAGCTCAGCAACAGCCATGGGTAGATAGGTATACTATCCCGGGCCCTGCAATGGCTCTAGCAAGTAAAACTGACATCTTATCATTACATGTCAGCCATGCTCTTCTTCACCCTCCGAAAGTTATTGCCAATAGTGGTGTAGGTTTGTTGGGTGAAATATGTTGGGGAACAGAAAAACGGATAAATGTTTAACACCGTTACGGCCATAGTGGGAAGTGGGGTGCATAACTTGGTTCGAAGGAGAATGTTAGACATGGCGGCAGGAGGGTGTTTCCAGTTGACTGTTGAAGTACCATCGACCCTTTGAAGGCAACCATAGGGCTATGAGTGAATATAATGGGGCCTAAAGAGCTTTTTTGATGGTGTTCGAGTTGTTAAATTTTTTATGAAACCTTTAACGCACTTGGGAATAGCTTGAGGTTTCAGGCACATGACCGCCAGCAGAGGCCACACAAACCAGCTAGTGCACGGCCACATAACCTTCTTTTAAGTATTTTCACTGTGTGGTGCATGCACCGTGCCTCACCGTGCATGCACCGAGAACTTGCAGACTGACCACGTGGCCATTCTCTTAAAGTTGACATTGACATTGGTGCCCACGTCAGCCGGGCAGAATAGAACATCACACATCCCATTGTTTGTGGGCTACATGTACACAAGTCATATGAAAGAAATGCGATCACAACCATAGCATAATATCTTTGTACTTGTAAATGCTTTGTGTTCAGCTATTGTGAAGTGTGCAGAGGAGCAAGCAGAAGATGACATCTCAGGAATGTAGTGGTAATGGAGCTGTGTGTGTGCAGAGCTGAGCGTGGGGAGATATTCTATTGTACAATAGGCTATTGTATGCACTGTGTATAGTATACCAGATGAAGAAAAACCTCTCTGTTAGTTCTGTAGTTAAGAATACGTGCTCAAGACGTGCTAACGTGTAGCTAGGAGTATTTGTTTGTTTGTTTATCTGCAAATCCACATCATGTATATTTTTCTGGGAAGCGAATGTGTTATATACACAAGCTTTAATAAACTGAGCATCCATCCAACTCACACAAGAGAAGAGACTGAGAGAGCAGATGGTTTCTCCCTGTCACTATGCGCTCAGCAGCCAGACTCTGGTCCATGTCCACATGCTGACGGCCTTTCCATGCTCCTGACCTCTAGGACTTCTGTCTCGATGAATCTCTGGGCGGCTCTGACGGCACTGGCAGCTCCAGGCTTAGCGCCTGAATGAAAATATCTGCATAAGCTAATTCCAAAGCCACTGAACCCAGTTCTACATTTATGTATAGCCCCCGCCACATTGCTTGGTTATCTGCCCAGTCGTACCCTTGAAGGATTGAAATAGGTTATAAATAGTCACCGAGGAGATGCATATCAGGAGCTGAGCCATATGATGTAATAACTGGCTCTTTCTAAGCTATCTCACACTACAGTGCCCTTAAATGTCCTGCAGATGTTACCCACAAGCTACAAATAGCTGAATGTTGTCTAATATATTGTTTATGGGGAGAAAAAAGTATGGTAAATTAGGATCATAGAGCCTGTACAAATCTCTGCTCACCTCTAGAAGGAGATGTACACTGAATTCACCTCTAACATTATGTCGTTTGGTGATACATTCTACAAAAGACTTACTATTACTCATCTAATGGTCTTTTGACCAATCAAGTTGGGAGTTACACTTCATGTCCAATGCAGATTGTTATTTTTGATATAGGTTTCCAAAGAGAAATCCCAAAAAAGAGGATTATTGAAAACAGGAAAACTGATACCACAAATTCTATGACCTGTCAGGGCAACTTGTGACACTAAACTACCCACAAGTCCTTATGGACCATTGTTTGACTGCCCCAAATCATCCTTTAGCAAGTTCCTTTGTGCAAGCAATTAAAAAAAAAATTTATGCTTATCTTGTTCACATGCTCCCCGCGCCTTTGCAGTCGTGTAGCGAAGTTGAAACCCATCTCTAGACAAGAATAAAGGTTTTTCTTTTATCGCCCACAGAAGGACTTGTTTAAGGGAAATTAAGGACACTAGACCATAGGTGTACCAAATCGTGCTGACAGGTTCTATTTAACATCCTTCAGTATATCTCCTACTATAATGGATTGTAACTGACAATTTATAACAATTATGAAATGCATCTAACATACAAATAATAAACATACAAATCTAACATATCAATATTAGCTTAAACATGTTGGGGAGATTTATCAACTAGAAAAGTGGAAAGTTTGACACACAAACTTTTTGACACACCCCACAGCTCTTATGAATGTCCTCCCCCAAATGTCATACTAGTCCATAATGAACAAAAATGGTCAAAAAGGTTCAAGGCATTTTTGATAAACCTTCCCAATTATGTTGTGTATTATTTCATATTAGCATGTAACTTGTCCTTTCTCAATTGTCTGTCCATACTAAGCACTGTAATCTTACACTTAAAGGAAACCTACCACTTCTGAAGGTAGGTATTAGATACAAACACCGGGCACCAGCTCAGGGTGAGCTGGTGCCTTGCTTAGTCTCGTTAGTGTTTAAAACCGCGGTATCGCGGTTTTAACACTTTTGAAACTTTCTAGCAGAAACTGCTTCGGCGCTGCGCGCGACCGTGCGCGCGCAACGCCTGCTTTCCAATGTAGGCGCGCGCACGATCGTGTGCACGAAGCGCCGAAGCAGTTTCTGCTAGAAAGTTTCAAAAGTGTTAAAACCGCGATCCCCGCGTTTTACACACTACGAGACTAAGCACCGGCCCAGCTCACCCTGAGCGGGTGCCCGTGTTTGTATCTCATACCTACCTTCAGAAGTGGTAGGTTTCCTTAATAGCAATGATAGCAATAAGAGCATGGCTAAAATGAGTCTGTAAGCAGAAACAGATTACTATCCGTAACATTACATAGACTATACTGGAGAATGAGGCCGCCCAGGGGCATAACTAGGAGAGGCTGGGCCCCATAGTAGATTTTTGCATGCCCCCCCCCCCCCTTTTCCCCTTAATATATATAAAGGGTAAGGGAGGGCCATGCAAAAATCTGCTATGGGACCCAGCCTCTCCTAGTTACTCCCTCATAGACTATCATACATCCACTCCAACCTACAAAGCACATTGCTTAGACGCACTGTCCTACTTGGCATGACATAACCTGGACTTTATAGTGCAGCGAGTATCCAGACTATTTGTCCTGATGTCAGGTCCTATGTAATCGTGTAAATACTTTCTATGTTTATAAGATGCATACTAGAGACAATGGGGGATATTTATCATATTCTGACGCTCGTGTGTCATGTATGATTGCCCCATCGCTGCATTTTTAGCGTAATACAGAGAAATAGGGTGGGGCACATTTACTTGAGTCAGAAAATGCACTAAAAGGCTATTTCCCGTATAATTGCGTGCAGCACACTCACAAAATGCAGAAATCATGTTCGTCACTTCCCTGCACTGCCCGATGAGTTTACATTTTTTGTAGTGCATTTGGTGGTTAATACTGCACGTCTGAATCATCGACCGACGACAATCAGCCCCCCTAATTTGGTCGATGGAGGTTAGCGCAGCTGCGCCACAAAAAGGCTGCGTGCGACACAATAGCAGCACAGACCTTCTTAAATACCGTGCAAGCCGTTAGCCTAGATGAATGTGCACAGTCGGACAAATTATTATTATTCACTCATCACCGGCCCGCTTTTAGACAACCATTCAGTAACGGGTGGAACCCCTTTTGACTTCAAACTGCCTCAATCTCTTCGTGGCAGTGATTCAACAAGGTGCTGGAAGCATTCTCCAGAGATTTTGGTCCATATTGACATGATGGCATCACACAGTTGCCGCAGATTTGTCGGACTGCACATCCATGATGTGAATCTCCCGTTCCACACACATCCCACAGACTGCCTATTGGATTGAGATCTGGTGACTGGAGGCCATTTGAGTGCAGTGAACTCATGTCATTTTCAAGAAACCAGTCTGAGATTATTCCAGCTTTATGACATGCGCCATATCCTGCGGTAAGAGCCATCAATGTTGGGTAATGTGGTCATAAAGGGATGGACATGGTCAGCAACATACTCAGCTGTAGGCTGTGGCGATGCAACGATGCTCAATTTGTACCAAGGGCCAAAGAGTGCCAATAAAATTCCCCCCCATGACACCCACCCCACCAGCCAAACCGGTTTAGACAAGGCAGGATGGATCATGCTTTCATGTGTTGACGCCAAATTTCTGACCCTACCATCCGAATGTCGCAGCAGAAATCGAGACTCATCAGACCAGGCACGTTTTTTTTTCCATCTTCTAAACTGTACTCCATTTTTTGATGAGCTTTGTGCAAATTGTAGCCTCAGTTCATGTCTTAGCTGAAAGGATGAGCACCCGGGGTGGTCTTCGCTGCTGTAGCCCACTGCCTCAAAGTTCGCTACTGTGCGTGTCAGCAGAGATGCTCCGCTCTGCCTACCTTGGTGTACGGCGTGTCATTTGAGTCACTGTTCTTTTCTATCAGCTCGAACAGTCTGCCCATTCTCTCTGTCGCTCTGGTATCAACAAGCATTTCTGCCCACAGAACATGCCGCTCACTGGATGTTTTTTCGTTGTCGGCCCATTTGCTGTGAAACCCTAGAGATGGTGTGTGCGTGAAACCCAGTATCCAGCAGTTTCTGGAAGACCACTCAACCAGCCCTTGCTGCCACCAACAACCATCCACGTTCAAAGGCATCAAATCACCTGTCTCCCCATACTGATGCTCGTTTTGAACTGCAGGATGTCTTGACATGCACATGCCTTAAATGTCATTATGCCGTCCAACGCCTCGATGTGATTGGCTGATTAGAAATTAAGTGTTAACGAGCAGTTGGACAGGTGTACCTTATAAGTGGCCGGTGACTGTATATACAATGGAGGGAATTTATCACTGCTTTTGTAAATAATAATCACAATTCTGCTGAATCGCAATTAAAATGTCACGCCATGTAGGCGGAGGGTGCCCAGGAGTGGGCAGGAGGACAGTGCTGCACTGTTTAAAACCTTCCAGGTTCCTCAGGTTTGTGTACCATACTACCAAGGTGGGGACTTGCAGTAACTTTGTTCGGCAGTGGGGCGCCCACTAGATACCTCAAAGGCCTAGGCCTAGCCTCTTATGTATCCAGCTGGACGCGGGTTTTGAACTTTTTCATACACCGCGCACAGGACCTCCGTATAATAATTCCCTTATTGTGTAAGTGCGGAACTTTATTTTGTGTTTATATAAGTTATTAAGTTTGTATATTTAAGTGTGTAAATATGTGTATAGCTTGTGGGTATCACCTGCAGGAGTACTAGGAGAGGCTGGGGTCCCATAGCAGATTTTTGCATGCCCTCCCTACCCTTAATATTATTAGGGGAAAAGGGGGGGGGGGGGCATTGAAAAATTCTTCCTACTCCCCCCCCCTGTTTCTTCTTCACTCCTATCTTTCTCATCTTCTCCCCTTCTCACCCTATATTCCCCCTATCCACCTCCCTACCCATTCTGTAATATGGGGCCCAGCACTCTCCTAGTTTTGCCCTGGGCGGCCTCATTCTACCAGTATAGTCTATGTACATGTTTACGGATAGTAATCTGTATTCTGCTTACAGACTCATTTTAGCCAATGTTCTTCATTGCTATCATTGCTATTTAAAGGAAACCTACCACTTCTGAAGGTAGGTATGAGATACAAACACCGGGCACCAGCTCAGGGTGAGCTGGTGCGGTGCTTAGTCTCGTAGTGTTAAAACGCGGTATCGCGGTTTTAACACTTTTGAAACTTTCTAGCAGAAACTGCTTCGGCGCTTCGTGCACACGATCGTGCGCGCGCCTACATTGGAAACGCGCAGGCGTTGCGCGGCACGGTCGCGCGCAGCGCCGAAGCAGTTTCTGCTAGAAAGTTTCAAAAGTGTTAAAACCGCGATACCGCGGTTTTACACTAACAGAGACAAGCACCGGCACCAGCTCACCTGAGCTGGTGCCCGTGGTTTGTATCTTATACCTACCTTCAGAAGTGGTGGTTTCCTTTAAGTGTAAGATTACAGTGCTTTAGTACAGGACAGAACAATTGAGAAAGGACAAGTTACGTGCTAATATGAAATAATACACACAATTGGGAAGGTTTATCAAAAATGCCTTGCACCTTTTTGACCATTTTTGTTCATTATGGACTAGTATGACATTTGGGGGAGGACATTCATAAGAGCTGTGGGGTGTGTCAAAAGTTTGTGTGTCAAACTTTCCACTTTTCTAGTTGATAAATCTCCCAAAAGTTTAAGCTAATATTGATATGTTAGATTTATATGTTATATATTGTGTTTAGATGCATTTCATAATTGTTATAAATTGTCAGTTACAATCCATTATAGTAGGAGATATACTGAAGGATGTTAAAGGGAACCTGTCAGCACGATTTGGTACACCTATGGTCTAGTGTCCTTAATTTCCCTTAAACAAGTCCTTCTGTGGGCGATAAAGAAAAAACTTTATCTTGCCTAGAGATGGGTTTCAACTTTGCTACACGACTGCAAAGGCGCGGGGAGCATGTGAACAAGATAAGCATACATTTTTTTTTAATTGCTTGCACAAAGGAACTGCTAAAGGATGATTTGGGACAGTCAAACAACGGTCCATAAGGACTTGTGGGTAGTTAGTGTCACAAGTTGCCCTGACAGGTCATAGAATTTGTGGTATCAGTTTTCCTGTTTCAATAATCCTTTTTTTGGGATTTCTCTTTGGAAACCTATATCAAAAATAACAATCTGCATTGGACAATGAAGTATAACTCCCAAACTTGATTGGTCAAAAGACCATTAGATGAGTAATAGTAAGTCTTTTGTAGAAATGTATCACCAACGACATAATGTTAGAGGTGAATTCAGTGACATCTCCTCTAAAGGTGAGCAGAGATTGTACCGACTCTATGATCCTAATTTACCATACTTTTTCTCCCCAAACAATATATTAGATGACATCAGCTATTTGTAGCTTGTGGGTAACATCTGCAGGACATTTAAGGGCACTGTAGTGTGAGATAGCTTAGAAAGAGCCAGTTATTACATCATATGGCTCAGCTCCTGATATGCATCTCTCGGTGACTATTTATAACCTATTTCAATCCTTCAAGGTACGACTGGGCAGATAACCAAGCAATGTGGCAGGGGCTATACATAAATGTAGAACTGGGTTCAGTGGCTTTGGAATTAGCTTATGCAGATATTTTCATTCAGGCTCTAAGCCTGGAGCTGCCAGTGCCGTCAGAGCCGCCCAGAGATTCATCGAGACAGAAGTCCTGAGAGGTCAGGAGCATGGAAAGGCCGTCAGCTGTGGACATGGACCAGAGTCTGGCTGCTGAGCGCATAGTGACAGGAGAAACCATCTGCTCTCTCAGTCTCTTCTCTGTGTGAGTTGGATGGATGCTCAATTTTTTAAGTTGTGTAATATAACACATTCGCTTCCCAGAAAAAATATACATGATGTGGATTTGCAAATAAACAAACAATCAAATACTCCTAGCTACACGTTAGCACGTCTTGAGCACGATTCTTAACTACAGAACTAACAGAGAGGTTTTTCTTCATCTGGTACACTATACACAGTACATACAATAGCCTATTGTGCAATAGAATATCTCCCCACGCTCAGCTCTGCACACACACAGCTCCATACCACTACATTCCTGAGATGTCATCTTCTGCTTGCCTCTTGCACACTTCACAATGCTGAAACACAAAGCATTTACAAGTACAAGAATATGCTATGGTGTGATAGCATTTCTTTCATATGACTTGTGTACATGCAGCCCACAAACATGGGATGTGTGATTTTCTATTCTGCCCGGTTGATGTGGGGCACCAATGTCAAGTCAACTTTAAGAGAATGCCACGTGGTCAGTCGCAAGTTCTCGGGCATGCACGGTGAGGCACGGTGATGCACCACAACAGTGAGAATACTTAAAAGAAGGTTATGTGGCCGTGCGCTGCATCGTTTGTGTGGCCTCTGCTGGCGGTCATGTGCCTGAAGCCTCAAGCTATTCCGAAGTGCGTTAAAGGTTTCATAAAAAATTTAACAAATCGAACACCATCAAAAAAAGCTCTTTAGGCCCCCTATATTCACTCATAGCCCCATGGGTTGCCTTCAAAGGGTCGATGGTACTTCAACAGTCAACTGGAAACACCCTCCTGCCGCCATGTCTAACATTTCCTTCGAACCAAGTTATGCACCCCACTTCCCACTATGGCCGTAACTGTTTTTCTGTTCCCCAACATATTTCACACAAACCTACACCACTATTGGCAAGTAACTTTCGGAGGGTGAAGAGAGCCTGGCTGACATGTAATGAAAGATGTCAGTTTTACTTGCTAGAGCCATTGCAGGGCCCGGGATAGTATACCTATCTACCCATGGCTGTTGCTGAGCTGCATGTGAAAGTCAAATAAATATAGTGGGGCTATATGATGTTAAACTAAATAAACACATCCAAAAATCAAAAAGAAAAGGATGTGTATTTGAGAAAAATATTAAACATGTAGGAATCGCTAAATGTGTTAGACCAAAAATATTTTGCAATAGTACAATAATGAGGCTGGCTTCTACACATAGATACCGATATGATAAAACAAGGTCATCAAAAAGTAAGCCAGGTAAAAAATGGAGGAAAAACATGTACTAATGTCTAACCCATTCCCACAGTTTCGTCAGCCTGCATCTACAGAATGGAGAGAGTAGAGAGCTTCATCAGGCTGCATGTGAAGCTTGAAAACAGTTCTACCTACTGCAAACCTTGTGGCTACATAAAATGAGGTTTTGGGCCGCTGTGGCCCGCAGGCTTGTCATATGTGCTTTTAATGGAAAAAAATCATGCAACAGATATCTACATAGCCTGACAAAGGGCAACTATTTAATCTCAGACAAAAAAGTAATTTAAGCGAGTACCAGGGTAGTGAGAACGGTATGAAACAGCACCTTATGGCTTATCTAAGACAATGTCAACCGTGTTCTGTCAATGATTGGGGAGGAAAAGGACCTCCTCTGTTTCATTTAGGACCTGGCACTCAGGCCTGATGAGTAAGTGGGGCTGAACACAGACTGAATACAGCCTTTAGCTTAAACACAGGATTTCTGAATAAGGTAAATCTTCTAAGACACAACCAAACACAAAAACCCCTAATCTCAATCTATCATATACAGCCCTTAACAATCCAGCAACAAAAAGAAAAAAAGGAGATGCAAAAAAAATAAATAAAGTATGCTTTATTAAAGTATCAAACAAAAACGTAAAAACATTAACATCCAATTGCAATAGAAAAAAAGAAGGGGAAAACAAGTGGCCCCAGATGGAATAAGGGGCTACCACAGAGTACAGAGCATCACAAAGCATCAGCGAAATGTACGTCGGGGTGTTATCTATTGGCCCCCCTAGCACTGCCCTCTGACAAACCCCATAATGCTCTTAGGTGAGTGTACTTTGTTTGTATACACCATCTGAAGCCGGAAGGTACCCTCCGGTCTTTATGTTAGGTATATGAATTACTGATTTTGAGCTGCCAGTACAGGCGGTCCCCTACTTAAGAACATACGACCCTTAGTTACAAACGGACCACGGATATTGGTAATTTATTGTACTTAGTTTAGGCTACAATAAACTTATATAACAGTTATCAAAGGTGTCTGAATGAGCTTATTGTAAATACTGGTTCTTAGACAACCCAACATTTTTAAAATCAATAGTCACAGAGGCCAAAAAAGTTCTGGCTGGGTGACAATGAATATAAATATACAGTTCTGACTTACATCAAATTCAACTTAACAAACCTACAGACCCTATTTTGTATGTAACCCGGGGAATGCCGTTATATGTTGGTCTCTAGGCTTTCAGAGGAGGGTGGCTTTTGTACTTGTGGTAGGCCCTTATTCCATCTGCGGCTTGTTTTCACCTTTTTATTATTGCAACTGGATGATATGGTGTTTACATTTTGTCTTGATACTCTAATAAAGCATACTTTATACATTTCTTCAAGGCCTGCATTCTTTTAGAGGAGAACATAATTTTAACAAGACATTCTCATTGACCAAATTATGACACGCATAAAGCATTATTTTAGGTAGCGTATTTTTCCACAACCAATCACCTACGTCACAGACCTAATGTTACTACAAACTGGTGTGAGATTTAGCACAGCATTTGTAGAAAGGTGGTGAGTTATAAACATGAAATCTCTAAGGTGTATAAAACCTTCCGGAGAAAGCGTAGACGTCTAATAGAGGCTGCCAGAGGCTGGGGGTGGGGTGAGAAGGAAACAATAGCATATTGTAGGATCCATTTTATGCCACAGTCCCAACACAGCATAAAATAGCACACATCTAGGCACGCTTGTTGAAGAAGTCTTCTGCACTTGGCTACCTCAGCGATGAAGACAGGACATTCCTGTGGAAAGCCATCAGATCCAGCTTGAGGTTAGGGTAGTTTTGTAGTAGAACAACAAATACAACATTTAGACTTGTGGGGTGATGACACAAATGAATTCCTGGCCCAGGATCCTTCAAACATCTTCTTTAAGTGCATTAGGACAAACACAACTACAGAAAATAACATACAGCTATAATAACATTTTGTACTATGGCATTAATACAAAAAGTGACAGGACGCGTCAACAGTTGGTGAAACCTCTTTAGCTCTCCAATAAACATGCTGTATTTTGTTACAGTCATGCCTTTCCCACATTAACTGATAATCTAACTACTGAGAAGGTTTTACACTGCAAGGACATACATCTTACTTATAGGATACTCGCAAGGACAATACATAATGCATTCAGTCAGGACGACGCAGCTCTCAGCAAGTCTGTCCAATTATGAATGACACAAAATGAGGATTGTAATATAATATGACCAATAAATATAAGTAAGTAGAAGATTACCCCCCCCGTATCGTATGTTATATTGCACGGAGAATCTGACCATGCGGGTCCTCCAGCAACGGTGATTGGGGAACAGAAAGCCCCCAGTTTCGCACATATGTGGGCATGGCGACCCAATGCACTTGGTAGGACAGAGCTTTACCTACTCCCAGGGCTTTGTCTGGAATCTCTTAAAGTAAATGGAGCATCAGTGATACATTTGGCATACACCAGACTCTTTTGCACACTTTCTTGACTGTTGCTGATTTTCGATCTCCTGTCAGCTCCATAGAATGAGGGCGAATTCGCAGGGTCCACATGCGCCCCTATCTGTTAGGTAAGCCAGTCGCAGGCGGTCCACAGGGGTACATCAGGTCCCCTGTTCTCGATTCTGTGGGGTTGATCACTGAATGCCCCAGCGATCAGAAGTTAGGCCTCATCCTGTGAAAACTTCTGTGTGACATCCTGTGTCCTGCTACCTTCCGGGCAGGTGGGAGGGCTGTGCAAACATAATGGATGCACCAAATGCTTGATAACCCTCCAACCAATGCTGTGGGAGAAGCATACAGTAAGTCTGTTAGCACCCTCCAATCGCCGGAACACCGTAGGACATCGGAGTCAAGAAAGTCCAGAGTCATGCCGGTGTTACACAAATCTAACCAAGGTTCAAGGCACACTTATATTAGGGTCTTTTACTGCCTAGGTAAAGTTTTGAATAGTGCCAACCCTTTAATGGAGATTATAAAGTGGAATGTATAGTTATTGTGTATAAACCCAACAACAGGTCACTATATGGATACCATAGATGTACAATGGTACCTTGATTCGTCAAATATACCACAGAATGACATCGATATAACCAGAGCGAATATCCACATGAAGTCAAATGAGTCAGTAGCATTAAGACTAATCTATCGAACAAAGATGTACACATTGTATACTGTAGCTGTGATGCAGGTCTAGTACATTTCCCTATAGGTAACAACTAATAACACACACTAGCCTCTTCTCCATGGTATGAGTTACGTCATTCAAAATAGCAAGCATTGTGAACACCCCGCTATAATAGAGAATCTAGGACAATGGCAAACAGCTACATAATCACGAATGCTGTTACTGCCAAGGAAATTTTCTGCACGGAGCGACAACTTCAGCTTAAGAGCCTCATCATCTGCTCCTAATTAAAATGCAAAAACGTCAATAGTAATTGGTACATGGTGACCAGAGATGCCATTGGTCAGGAACCATCTATACATTATATAATGGAAATCTACACATTACTAGGAGCAAACATGGTTTATCCTCTTTTCTGGACCTTTCTGTCCAGGACTAAACAGTAAAGTGGTGGAGAATATGTACTTTCCCCACGGATACTGATCCACTACATCAGTGATACAAGTCAATCTTGATGCTCTTATGGAGGTTTCTTTGCTCCACTAATGCTAATCTAATAAATGTTCCTCATAGCTCTCCATGATAACAGCTCATTGGACTAATGTTGTTTGGATATTATCACTTCATTGTGAATAAGGTAGTTGTAAATAGCTCCTATCAGGGTTGATGATCTGATTTAGGTTTAGGTGTAACCATCAGTATCCCGTCATTATTCATTCATCCTCCAGATGCTTTCTGGATTAACTCCATTGACCTAAATGATAAGTATACATTACTATATACATGGAATGTCTGGAATGGCGCTCTATACATCAGTCTTAAAGGGCATCTACCAACGGATGAAGGATTGTAAAACCAAGCACACTGACCATACTGGGGTGTGCCCCCCTCTTCAGGATCGCACTCTTTTATCTTTTTATGCCGTGGTTTAAACAATAAAAAAAAATCATACATTCAAAGACCGTGATTGGTGAGCTGAAGAGCAAAGTGAGGTAACTACTTCTTGACTGGCAGACAAATGGAGCAGTGGTGGGCAGAGATAAAGGAACACCCAAGTGAATCATCTTTTGTCTTTTGATGTTATGGCCATTGCCAGTATGGAGTGAATGAAAAAAAAATGTCAGATAATCTACTTTATCTAATCCTAAAACAACTTTCTCAAGCAAACCAAACTTTATCCAGCTTACATGCTAACTATTAGAGGGGCTACTGGGGCATAGAGTAACCTCTCCAGGCAGTGGGGCTGTACTATACACAGTAGAGTCTGGGACCAAACTTCCTCCCCTTTGAAGTGGCCGCCTTTCCCTTGGAGCTGTGCGTATGCTTCAGAGCAGATGGGGGCGCTGCCATGTACATATCTGTGGCCGGAGATACTGCAAATATGAAAAGCTCCGAAGGAGCCGGACCACTACATAAGGTGAGGGTGCCCTCCCAGGAGGGCAACTAGCAATCTACCACCAGATCTACTTACACGATAACTATCACCAGTTTATGGGTGGTGAGACTGTCAACAATATACGCTTGTTACCTCCGGGAATCTTTGACCCGTTTTTTGCTATCCTCAGAGGGTCAGAATTAGCCAGATAATAAGCTTTATAAAAATATGCAAATGAGCAAACGGTGTCAGGACTCAGGTTAATTTATTCATGCCCACGTTAATTGTTATCACCCCTCCCCGCCGTTCGTCGGGCCAGACAGCTGGTGAGTTAACGGACTGTCTGATGATCTCGCGTATGTCCTCAGGACTTCTTTTATTATAATCTATATGCTGTTATTGTGGCAATATAGATTATTAAAAATTATCCTAATTAGTCCTGACAACCTGGCTATGTCAAGGACGCACTGTGTATTTTAATTTATTCACTCCTCCTATTCCGCTAGAAGTTCCACCCGCAATGAGGAATAAATAAATGAAAAGACGAGGTGCTTCGGTGACGTATCAGGAGTGCCCCAGGTTAATTAGCAATAACTTTTATAACGCATATTGCCACAATCGAGGTGTATAGAGTTATAATTAAAGACCGAGGAACATTTACTTCCGGAACTTCTTAGTAGGAACGTGTTCCATCAGAAATCTGATGGTAGGTTTCTTTTAAGGGGCATCCAGCTATTACTCTGGATAGTAGAAAAGGTGTCTCAGAGGGAAATCAAAGGTTCACCAGGAAGCCAATATATTGCAATATAAAATGCCAATTATAGGGCTAAAGTGCCTTGATACCACCATCTTCTCTTCTAACTTCTTGCATTGCAGGAATTGAGGCTTACACTTCTGCATTCATCAAACATATGTCTTATTAAAAGATCCAACAGGGTACTAAAATCGTACAAAAAGACAGAATGCCTAAGGGAGCAAACTCTATGTTTTAAGTTTCTATTTCAGAGAAAAAACATGGTCACACCAGGATACTTGAAGCACTGGGAAATAGATTTGGAATAACACTTTCAGACGCATAAGTCAGGCTTCTTCACAGGCACTCGCACAGTTTTAAAATGCATAAGAATACAGGAAAATTTGAGAATACAATTTATAACCAGGAGTATAGCACTCCCTCAAATTTAAGAAGAAGTAGGGGCCGGTATCCGATGAGAAATGTTAGAGAGTAACGAATGGTTGGATAAGGTAGACTACATCCACAGGAGAGGAGCCAGAACTTGCCTGACAATGACCGTCCACACATGGTCAGTAGAAAAAAACTTGACCTAGCTGTGGTGGGTTGAATTAGATAGACACAGCCCTTTTTCCATCACCTTATTGCACTGAGCTCTTCTCTGAATTCACAACTGATGGAAACTTAATGATTTAAGGGTTAGTATAGATAGGAAACTACTAGTTGTGGACCAGTTACTAAGTTTGTTGTTGTGTAGCATTTTGGTTGCTATTAATGTACTACATTGTGTGGGTCCTATGTCTCCCCTTCCCTACCCCCTGGTTGTAGCGAATCCCTCTACTTTCTCTAAACCCTCTGATTCCTTTCCCCCTCCCCAAAGCACAAATATAAAAAAAACAAGGTTCAGTCAACTACTATACTCAAACATTTTGAAAAAAATACTTAAAGGAACCTACACATTGAAGTGGCAGGTTTTAGATGGAAATACGAGCACCCAGCTCAGGGTGAGCTGGTGACGGAGCTTAATTTTTGTTAGTGTTTTAAACCGCGGTATCGCGGTGGTTTAAACACTTTTTAAACTTTATAGCCGGCGCAGGGGGTACGCGCTCGGCGCTTACCATGCGCGCGGCTACAAGGAAGTGAAGGAGAGCCGCGCGCATGGTAAGCGCCGAGCGCTTACCTCCCTGCGACGCGCTATAAAGTTTAAAACAGTTTTTAACCGTGATACCGCGGTTTAAAAACATAAAAAAAATAGCTCCGGCACCAGCTCACCTGAGCTGGTGCTCGGTATTTCCATCTGAAACCGCCACTCAAGTGGTAGGTTTCCTTTAGTATTCCTAGTGGAACGTTTATGGTCAAGTCTCCACAAGCCTACAGGCGGCCTTAGTTTGCAGTCTCCGTAGGAGAACTCTACTTCTGACCCTAGTCACAAGCCTCTCACTCACCAGTTCCCTGCGTTGTATTGAGGAGGACCCAACCAGGTTGAAACAATACTGTCTATACCAGGGCCGGCTCCAAGGTTTCAAGTGGGCCCGGGCGGATAGAGCCTCAGTGGGCCCTTAACAGTGAACTTGTGTGCGACATTAAAAAACAGACATTTAAAATTACCAAAACACATACGCACAGATATACATATACAGTATACATATTACACACACTTCCAGTACTACAGCACATACGCAGATATTACAGCACATATACACACATATACAGCACATACGCACAGATATACAAGCATATATAACACACACTTCCAGTACATACAGCACATACGCACAGATATAAAGCCATTATATACACACATATACAGGCACATACGCCACAGATATATACAGCATATATCACACCACATCCAGTAATACAACACCGTACGCACAGAATACAGCATATATACACACCCATCCAGTTATACAACAGCATACGCACAGATATACAGCATATATACACACAATCCAGTATATACATCATACAGAGATATACAACATATATACACTAGTATCCAATATATACACACATACACACAGATTATACAGCATATATACACCATACACAGCATATACACACATGCAGCAGTATTTACACACACATACACACAGATATACAGGCATATACACCATCACACATATATACACATCCATCCAGTATA
Source organism: Engystomops pustulosus (assembly GCA_019512145.1). Taxonomy (NCBI): domain Eukaryota; kingdom Metazoa; phylum Chordata; class Amphibia; order Anura; family Leptodactylidae; genus Engystomops; species Engystomops pustulosus. Next base: position 159,633,021 of record CM033644.1, on the reverse strand, counting down.
CATCACTACACAGATATACAGCATATAGTACACACGCATCCAGTATATACAGCACATACGCACAGTATATAGCATATATACACACACATACAGTATATACAACACATACGCACAGACATACAGCATATATACACACCCATACAGTAATACAACACGTACGCACATATATACAGCATATATACACACCATCCAGTATATACAACACATAAGCAGATAACAACATATATACAACAATACGCACAGATACACTATACACACATACATCACCACACATCCAGTATATACAGCATAACATACACACACATATACATGACATTTACATATGTACAATCATTACTCACCCCAGCTGATGTCCACGTCGGTAAGGCCAGCGGGTGGCGGGTGTGAGCTGGTACTATAGAGAGTAGAGGGCGGACCGATGGGCTGGACTTTTCGTGCGCGACGGCCAGACGCGGCACTCGGCCGGAGGAAAAGGCGCAGCGGTGGCCCAGCAAAGGTTAAGCGGGGGGAAGGCCGGGGATGGCAGGGAGGGACAGGACGATGGAGGTGTGACGGGAGAGCAGAGGGCTGGAGCAAGAGCAACATGCGAGGTGGGTGTGCAGGGAGGGGCTGCTAAGGTCCTTCAGCAGCAGCCGGGAGGGTGAAAGGGGTAAAGGGATGGGATGCCGAATTACTACTTTGCTCCCGGGCCCGTCCCACTCACTCTCCGCCCACCTCCACATGCGGCCTGAAAATCAGCAGCGAACCTGGGCCCCGTAATACCGGTTGCCACATCGTCGTGGGGTGGGCCCTTGGAGCTGTGGGGCCCCGGCACTTGCCCAGGTCAGCACGGGTGTGTGACGCCGGGCTGCTGTCATACATTTGGAAGTCTGTTCCTTTGGAATAGATATACTGGTTTGGTTTTAATCTGCATCATGCCATAAGGCCTCTTGTAGGCCATGCTTAACTCAAGGAGCTGCCTTACAAGGTAGTTAAAGAGGCGTGGTTTTCCTTATCCCATCTTGGAAAAGGTATTGCATATTTTCCCAGAATCCTCTATCATACAGAGCTCCAGACTCAACTCTGTGACTATTGACTTACTCCCTGCCCTTGTATTACAATGTATTTGTGAAGTGCTTTTCTAGTGTTTTAAACCATTAAAATTATTTATACAAAATTTTTTTAAAAAGCTATTATATTTTAGGTAAAAGTATCCCAATAAAATGAATTAATTGTAAAAAAGGCTGGATTTATTACTGTCTGAAACGTTATATATAATGGGATACATTAGTATTACTGTTCCTTACTTTACGACAGCAATAAACTAGATAAGACAAGCAGAAGCGATACATGATTAATTATTGTACATCTGGCTAGACATACTAAAACCATTTTATTTAATCTAATGCATCTCTGGCTTTTCACCATATTTTATGCCAAAAATGTCACACAAATATTAGCCTTGCCAGTTTTCCAGACAATTTTCAAAACTGTCAAGTGAAGAATAAATTCTTAATACTACAATAAAAATTTTGGCATAGTTGGTGCCAAATGACCTGCACAGTATGGAGAATATATTATAGCAAGTTATGACGTGAATGTGGGTGGGATGGAGCGGGTGCCTTGATGATCCAAAACGTTTTATTTACTACCATGTTTTGCCTGGATGCTGGATCCCTCCTTCTGTTAATAATGTTGGTAGTTGCACAGCAGCACTGCATGTGATTTAGGACTACAGGTCTCTGTCTTTATTTGCGGTTTATCATGCACAACGTCCAGGAATGGGACTTTGAATGGCGAATGTGCTATCTAGCTTAGCTATATTGGTACAAGGTAATAGGGCAGGCAGGACCTGGCAGCAAATTTATCCTGGCTTCGGAACCTCTTAGGGCGAGTGTCGGACTGGACCCACCAGAGTACCGGAGGATCCTCGGTGGGCCCTGTCTCAAGCCAGAATACGAGCCCAGATGTCCATCAGAAAACCACCACAATTTGGAGGCTGCTAGAGAATATTTCCTGGGGGATAATGAAGAGTGGGCCTCTAATTAATTTTCTCTGGTGGGCCCTAAGGAAAACTCAGTCCGACGCTTTTGTCTTGTAGGTGCAAATTTAAAAAAAAACTGCCCCTAAAACCACCTCAAAGCTGATGTTGATGCAGTTTCAACTGCAACATTTGACCACACCCTGAGTGTTCAGGCGCATCTGTTGGGGAGGTGGGAGGATTATCACAAAATGATGCGAGGCTCCCAGTCATGATAAATACTGTGTCTTCAGTAATGTTATGATGTACTGGGCAGTATGTCAGCAATAAACAGTCCACATGATATACAAAATATACGTAAAGGGAAACCTGTATCGGGACACAAATTCTCTACCTAATGACAGGTTCCATAGCCTTTTAATACTAATTCCTAATCTGCTTTAATAAGTGACATTACTGCCTTCCATTACTTTAAAAGTATATAAAAAGTTACGGTCCCTGCCAGCAAACAGCATCAAGTCATAGGGGTTTCGGAGTCCCTGTGTTGTTCATCATAATTCTCTCCTCTCTGCTCCGCTAGCTCTTTCAACCTATTTCCTCCCACTCCCATATTCTGCCTTTAGCTGGACCCGCATGCTCCAAGCAGATGCATCCATAGGACATGCCCTGAGTTTTTTTTTTCGTAGGGCAGTGGGCTCATGACACGGGGCTGTGAAAACAATGGCCATGGAGAGACCCCAAAGAAGGACATGGGGGAAGTGAGCTAGCCACAAAACTAAACACATGATAGAGAGGGTAAGAATGGTGTAATACACATATTACACACCACGTGTCCTAGTTTGTGTGTACACATCACTCTCTGCCGTCTTGTCTATGTACAATCATAAAAAAATGACAGCATGTAGGGTGGTGACATTGACCTGTGGTTGTTCTGCATTCCAGGGCTTGTGGTCACTACCCCTGTCAGAGAAATACATTTGCCAAGGGGATAGAAGGCAGTGAGGGCACATTAGATGTCTGAACGGTGGATGTGACCAAACAAAACAAACATCTGATAACTTGCTAATAAAAGGTGTAAAGGGTGTTGTTGTGTGTAAGTTAGAAGTATTATGTATTTCACAACAACTAGTCCTACAAGAAATATAGGAATATATATTCTATTACATAACATAACCCAAATTAGTTCAAGTGTTTAGTCAAATGACACTCACTTATTGTCCACCACTGCATTCTGCAGACTTTATTATCCTTTTAGGTACTTTTAGCGTACAGTATTAATTATTTATTTTAACCACAATTTGAGTGCGCAATAATCGTTAGTTTCAAGAGTTTGAGGGTGGAGTTTGAAGTTGTCGCTAGCTATAGGTGAAATATTACTCTACTCAGCTTCCCGGCTGGCAAATATTTAATCTGGGCTTACTTTATAAGACTAAGAGTAGGTATAATTTGAATTGTCATCCATGAGTCATCATGAGAAGGTTAAGCTAGTCACAATGGAGAAACTACCAACCAGCTCTTTCAGCCAACTTCCATGGTAGAACATTGGCAGTATGGCTGACTTTTTTGGACTTGTGATGGCAATATTTGATTGGCTTGGAGTAAGAAGGGGGTGGGTAACTCTTATCAGGACACACATTTGCCAAAGAATGGACGGTTCCCATAGCCTTTTATTAACTTTCCGTAATCTGCTTTTATGAAGAATATTACTGCTTCCACTCATTTTTAAAAAGTATATAAAAGTTTAGCTGGCAGCCAAACTGCATCAAGTAATAGGGGTGGTCCGGAGTTCCTGTGTTGTTGTATCAATCATGTATGTTCCTCCTTACTCCTGCTAAATCTTCCTCCCTACTCCCCTTCCCTCCCGCATGAGCCATTAGCTGATCCTGTACTCCAGCAAATCTGTCAGCTCATGTCTGCAGGAGGGAGGGTGGGAAGAAACGGAAGAGATAACACAAGCAGAGAGGAGATTAATTATGATGAAGATACATGGAATGGATGCCTCATGACACAATGCAGATTGCGCAAAGGACCAGAGGTAATTTTATCTACCTGGAACCATTAATGTTAATTATAAAAGCAGATTGGGACAAAGCTATGGGAAAATGTACGATCCCACTGACAGATTGGTTAGTTTAAATGATGATGCGTTTTTTATTTTTTCTTTGGTTTTAAAAATAATCCATGTGATCAACTTAGGCTTGGCAGCCACATAAGCAAGTTTGTCCATGAAAATGGTTCCATTGTTTGGAATCCTTGGACTGAATGAACAGAAATGTGGATTTCTGTTCAATTGATTTGGGTTCATTCAGGGATATCCTGCCAAATGCACTGAGGCTATTTCTCATTATGGGATACAGGCTTTAGACTTATGTGTATGGGAATTCAAGCTGGTAACCTCATTGTAGTGACTGCTGAAAAATCCTGCTCAGGTGGTGATGGAAAAAAAAAAGACAATCTGCAAAACCAAGTCTCCTTAATTGCTTGTGATAGTGTATACAATATGGGTGGTTGGGGGTAACCAAGGGCCAAGCTTTCTAGGGGACCCATGGCCACCCACCAAGTTATACTTTGAAGGTCTCCAAAGGTCCTTGAAAACAGCGATTGAAAGCAGGCAGAGAAGGGACCATTCCTCCATTCCCCGAGCTGATACTAGTTACCATATGTAGGAAGGATTCAAGACTTGTAGGGGCTATAATATCATACAGCCCAGGACCCATGGCCGCCTCTAGGCAGCCCCTGGGAGGGCGAGGGCGAAGAAGGGAGGTTTGGGGGGGACCGGCGCTCTGATGGGCCATGCAAAAATCTGCTATGGGACCCAGCCTCTCCTAGTTACTCCTGCAGGTGTTACCCACAAGCTATACACATATTTACACACTTAAATATACAAACACTTATATACTTATATAAACACAAATAAAGTTCCGCACTCTACACAAATAAGGGGAATTTATTATACGGAGGTCCTCGTGCGCCGGTGTATGATAAAGTTCAAACCCCCGCGTCCAGCTGGATACATCAAGAGGCTTAGGCCTAGGCCTTTGAGGTATCTAGTGGGCGCCCACACTGCCGAACAAAGTTACTGCAAGTCCCACCTTGTGTAGTATGGCACAAAAACCTGAAGGAACCTTGGAAGGTTTTTAAAAAGTGCACAGGCATGGGGCAGCAACGCACTGTGCCTGCCCACTCCTGGGCACCCCTCCACGCCTACATGGCGTGACATAGTCGCATTATAATTGCGAATTCATGCAGAATTTGTGATTATTTCATTGCATAGAAGCAGTGATAAATTCCCATTGTATATACACATAATATACACACATCCTGCATAGTACATATACATTATAAACACAATGGGGCACATTTACTGAGGTCTTTGTGCCACACTTTTGTCCGACTGTGCACATTCATCTAGGCTAAAACGGCTTGCACGGTATTTAAGAAGTGTCTGTGCTGCTATTGTGTCGCACGCAGCCCTTTTTTGTGGTGCAGCTGCGCTAACCTCCATGCGACACAAATTAGGGGGCGTGATGTCGTTCGGTCCGACTGATTCAGACTGAGCACCATATTTAACTCACAAATGCACTAGAAAAAAAAGATGGTAAACTCAGGCCAGTGCAGGGAAGTGACAGATTCATGATTTTCTTAGTGAATCGCTGCACACAGCATTATAAGCGGAAATAGCCCTTTTAGTGCATTTTCTGACTTTCTAAGTAAATGTGCCCCATACTTCCTCTTGGTGTATTACGCTTCAAAAATGCAGCGATGGGGCAATCATACGTCGACACACAAGCGTCAGAATATGATAAATATCCCCCATTGTCTCTATGTATGCACCTTTATAAACATAGAAAGTATTTACACTGATTACATAGGGTACCTGACATCAGGACTAAATAGTCTGAGATACTCGCTGATTACAAGTCCAGTTTATGTCATTGCCAAGTAGGACAGTGCGTCTAAGCAAATGTGCTTTGTAGGATGGAGTGGATGTAATTATAGTCTATTACGGGTTATTTAACATGACCTTCATTTCAGAGGATGGCAATGTAGCCTTTACCAAACAAAAAAAAGCACGACTTTATCTGGAGGTTAACATCAGAGATTCAGCTTTAACTATACTGCAGGATAACACTGAGATTGTGTAAAGTATGTATTATATGTAATATCAGGTTCATCCTTCCAGTTGTAATACAGTACACTACAGGCAGTCCCCGGGTTACGTACAGGATAGGTTCTTTAGGTTTGTATTGAATTTGTTGAATTTGTATGTAAGTCTAAGCAGGTATATTTTATATACTTCTTTCTCTCTGGAGGACACAGAACAGCAATGTGTTACATGGAGTTCTGCAATGCTTCATTTCCTCCTGTGGGGGTGCTGCAGACGAATTGAACATTTGGAATTAGGCTAGACACAGAAGTATAACCCAGAGAAAGAACCTTATATGAAAACAAATTCTGAATTTACACATCAATCCGTATGTACAGAAATGACTGAAAATATGGAAATGCTTTTCAACAGTTTAATTGTCTGATCCTCCATTAAGCAAAAAGGAAAATGACAATGATCTCTGCAGATAAAAAGATAACGAAAAATATTGGGGAGATCTCAATTTTGGTGACAGAATAAATAACAATTTTCCTAATGATTCAGCTGCAATAGCCTTTGCTCAATAATTACACAGCAATGCAGGAGAAAATCATATCCCTTCAGCTTTGTGGTCACATCAGAGGTGACACTGTCTGGAATCAGAATTTCAGAATGTGAAAATGTTTATTTGAGCAAAAGTGAACTATTCCAGAATAACAAAGCTGTTTTGTATTGTTTTAGGCTATACTCTTTACATACAGTATTAAGCTATCTATCTTTATGTACTGTTATTTTGCCATGTATACCTGTTGCCAGTGTATTTAGATTCGGTCCCCATTTGGACCTTAGCAGGGTGAGTCACCAGTCACAAGTTACTACAAGTGGTTGGATCTATTGACACATAATAGATGTGTTTTTTGATGTTTTTAGCGCATACCTATAAATTTGTACTTGTTTTACCTACAGCGTTCTTTATTGAATGGGTCTTAATAAAACACCAGGTCTTCTTGTTTTTTTTGATTTGATACTTTGTTCGCTGGTGTTAGGCTACGCATATTGGGGCACATTTACTTACTCGACCACCGAAGTTCACAGAAATGACATTGTCCAACGATAATGCACTGTGCCGCCATTCACTAAGATCGTGTGCCTGATATCATAAGTTTGTCGCTTCCCTGCTCAGGTCTGCCAGAGTTCACCATCTTTTTAGTGGTGTATGTAAGTGCTTGGGCTTGCAACACAATTTGAAAGTTAAATCCCGCGCTCAGTCCGAATCAGTCGGACAGTTTGACGGCCTGTCCCCCAACCTGTGTTGCATGGTAGCCAGCAAAGCTGTGCCACAAATATTTACGTGGGCAACACAATCGCCAATCACGTGCGACACAATCGCAGCACACACACTATCTAAATACCTGTGCAAGCCATTTTAACATTGGAGAATGGGCACAGTAAGTGCGGCGCAAAGCCCTTAGTATATGTGCCCCATTGGGTTTATATTGTCGATACTGACAAACTTGTGGTATTCGCGCTTCTAGAGATCTGTCACATGCAGAATGCACATGACCACGGGATACAGCAGGGAAAAGTGGAACCAATAAACAGTATAATGTCAGCAACACATTATGAGATGTTTAATAAGATTAAATGAAACCAGGACAAAATGTTTGAGCAGCGTCTACACAAGAGACATGTGATTGTGATTACTGGAATCCCCTTGTCTTTACTGGAAGCTCTCCAAACCTGCAAGAGGAAAAAGTCACTTCCAGACCTTGCAAAGTGTTATTGGTTTTTCTCTGATATTGCCTTATTAATGCATCTATTCAGATCTATTCAGATTGAAGGGTATACTAATATTTCATTCATCTTTACAGGCTGAGATATTACCTATTATGAATATCTTGTTCTAAACAGGTTTCCATACAGTAAAAACGGGTCATGATAATGCTATGTAGCATCACATAGCATTATCATGACCCGTTTTTACTGTATGGAAACCTGTTTAGAACCTGCATATGTATTTGACAAGCTGTTCCTGTACTTGATAATATGGTGGGAGGGTTATAGTGGTGTAAAAGCCATGAGAAAGTTGTAATTCCTGGCTGTGATATATTCCCCCCTGTGATTATTAGTAAAAATCCCATGTATGGATTTATGAAAAGGAAACCATACAAATTTTTCTTTTGCCAAAAATGTATACTTTAGAGATGTTCCATCCATCATTTTGGTCTTACATGGCCTTGATGTAAAGATACAGTGAAACTTCTGCAAAAGAGCATCTCTTTAAAAATACCACTTTCTTAAGCAGACCAGATTTTGTATGATAGATTTTCAGTTCCACCATACAGTTTATTATGAATACTTTTAATGTTATAAGAAGATCATTCTAGAAGGTCAATGCATTTTTCTGTGGTACCTTCACAGGTTTTACTGTATATTGTCAACCTGCCATTTAAATTAACCCACCAAAAATAAATACATTGTTAAAAACTATGATTAAAAAGAATGGCCCTTATCCTTAAATGATTCCTTTCCACAGCTGCAATGTGAAAAAAAATCATTTTTTAAACTCAAATTCAAATCATCTCATGCAGGTCCAATCACACTAAGTGAGTCCTGTATATTAAATTTTACTTTCAATGCCCTGCCTCCCTGTTCCTCATTGACAGGTCTCACTGTTATGACATGCTGCTGTATGGGACTTTGGGAGAGAGTTCTGTTACATCATTATTGCTCTCTTATATGGGCTTTTTGCATTGTATTTGGTTCTGGTTTGGGTTCATTCCCTGTTACATCATTGACCAGTTCATGTCATGTGACCAGGGTGATGTCATTTAAGGTCCTTTACCCAGTAAGATTTGCTACCCCATGTATGTATCTGATTACATGAAATCACAACATGCCTCCACGGAGGATGCTGAGGAGTAGAAATCCATGGAGGCATGTTGTAATTTCATGTAATCAGATACATACATAAGGTAGATGTTGCAAATCTTACTGGGTAAAGAACCTTAGATGACATCACCCTGGTCACATGACATTCAGAGACTAGGTATGGCACATGCCAGCATAGCAAGACATCCGCCTCTGATAGCAGGTAACATACATGCAAAGATCTCAAGAACTGTAATCTTGATGTGCTCTAAAAGATAAATCTGATATCATGGTTCTGGCTTTTTTATAGGTGAACGGACTAGATGTCACATAAATGAAGCAATGCTTTAAGTTTTTGGAGTGCAGCCCTGTTGATAAAAATGCACTCCTTTCCCCACAACCTACTTCTCTCTGTGCTTTTACTGGCTCTTGTACCTTCTCCCCAGCACAGGCAACACATCTGAATACACTACAGCACTTTTCTCCCTACATCACTCATCTCCGGACTAGTTTCCCAGCTACTTCACCTTTTCAGCAGAGTATCGTTGTCTCCAGTTTCCCCTCTTCATCTGCTTGCCTCTGTCAGCAGTATGTCCTCCATTTGTTTGTATTACAATACATAGCAAGCTGCTGAATCCATCAGAGAAGATTTCTTGCTACTTAAAGGGGTTGGCCACTTTACCTCATGTTTTTTGTAATGTGTGTGTGCAGAATATTATGTAGTTTACCAATATACATCTAATAGTTCTGCTCTGCTTTCTTGATATGTAAAGCGAAACCTCCTGTCTTTTACCTTATCAGCCAGACATTCCCGAACATAAAATGGCCACAGGTGGAGGGTCATGTGATCTAATCTGTCATGAGCAATTGCCCTGCCAGGACCTTATGATTCATGAATATACGATGAAGGTCCTGTCTGGGCCACTGCGACTGGATCACATGACCCTCCATCTGCGGCCATCTTATGGACAGGAATGTCTGACTGATGAAGTAATAGACAGGAGGCTCCACTTCTATCAAGAAAGCAGAGCACAACTATTAGATGTATATTGGTAATTTACCTAATATTCTTACACCTACACACACTACAAAACCCATGAGGTAAAGTGGCCAACCCCTTTAAAGCTGACATTGTATCTGATGCACGATTTGCAGCCCGGAGAGCAGCCGCAGGGTCTTGTCTGATAAATTAAAGGAAACCTACCACTAGGGATCTACCTATTAAGGTAGATGCGGTGGTAGGTAGGGATAGCCCTTTTTAGGGCTAATCCTTTACTCCCCTTTATCTTTTCTAATCTTTAATCAGGGTAATATGCAAATATGCAAATTTTCTAAAGAGGCTACTAGGGCTTGGAGTTGCCGGACCTGAGGCTACACGACGTGGCTACTCCATGCCCCAGTAACCTCTTTGTTCCGCCAACCCAGACATCTACAGCGCGCAGCTACAAGGAACTGCATGCACTCGTCCGCAAAGCCGGAGTTCTGCGCATGCGCAGTAGCTCCGGCTTTGGAGCCGAGATTGCGCGGCCGCTGGCCTCTGTTCTGCGCATGCACAGAACTCCGGCTTCATCGATGAGTGCGCGCAGCTCCTTGTAACTGTGCACTGAAGATGCCTGGGTAGGAGGATCAAAGAGGCTACTGGGGCGTGGAGTAGCCGCGTCATGCAGCCTCAGCTCTGACTACTCCACGCCCCAGTAGCCTCTTTAGAAAATTGCCATATTACCCTGATTAAAGATTAGAAAAGATAGAGGGAAGTTAAGGATTAACCCTAAAAAGGGCTACCTTACATACATTAGATGCATCTACCCCCGGATCTACCTTAATAGGTAGGTCCATAGTGGTAGGTTCCCTTTAAGCACAGAAAGGCATTCTGCGGTTTGCTCTTTGTTGTCCTATTAGTTCATAGAAGGAAATGACACATTTGTTGTCTATAATACATGCAAGTCAAGAAAACTAATTGATCTAAAGGCAAAATGCAATGGGCTGTACCATAGACTGCTCCAAGATGATGTGTGTTTAGCAGATGGTGACTAAAAACAGTCACTTGTGTAGAAAAAAGAAAAACAAATTAAAGCTTTATTTATGCTGCAAAACAAAAGGCCTTGTGTGACACAGTTCTATCTGTTGTGGCAGGTGGGACTCCCTCCCCCGTGTGACACATGCTGAAACATGTTTCCTTCCACAACTGCTACCTGTCATTTTCTGCTATTACTATTGAAACCTGGAGAGTTTCATTTATGACTTTATCAAGTTTTTGGATGAAATTCAATTGAAGAATTGCATGATGGTTCACATTGTCAAGCTCATAAACCCAATGCACTGTAAGAAGGGATTGGTACTAAATTCATTGTTTGCTTGTAGCTTTTTTTTAAGGAAAATAATGAAAGATCAGCTGATAAATAGTAATTTCTATAGGACTCCAGCTGTCTCCGTCAAGCCTGTCAAGACTGTATCAGTAAGACTACTGGGTGATAGATTGAAAAGAGTGTTGTAGGCCAATATCAATTTGTCACCAGTTTTTCAATAATTTTTATCAGTTAAAGGGCAAAAAATGGAAATTAAAAATAACATTTCTGCCTCTGAGCCTTGTACATCAGACATCCTAAACCACTGTGCCCTATTGTATAGTTACACTACATTTTGCCACTTTTGGCAACTAGAAAATCGAAAAATTTGAATGACTACTAATTTTTACACACATTATAGTATTGGTAGTTGCAACTTTGCAGGTTTTATCTATATTTGAACAATGCTGGTGGTTGTGAAAACTTTTCGCTGTTTTTGGCAATGGCCAAGTCTCAAATATCTATTTAAACTATTTAAACACAGGCATATATTTTGTACTATAAGTAATCATTAAAATGCTGTTCTCCTCCCATAATATATGATATGAGCTGTTTCATAATAGTATATAGCAGTGGGTAACCCACAATGATACTAACATTCTAAAGTGTTGTAATGCTCTGCAGCAACCACTGACTGGCATCTTATATATTTTTTCTTTCTTTTTCAAATAATGACCTTGTCCATTTCATATCTTTCGTTTAACCCCAGAAAGGAGAAAGGGTAATTGTTCCTTTTTATGTGCTCCTTAAATTTCACATTTTGATACATGAATGGAAATACCCCACAGAGATGAGTCTTTCATTTATCACTCAGCTTCACTCATCTACTTAGTTAAAATGCTGCTCAGTAAAATCTTTCTTTTGTTTTGTACAATTTCAGTTTCTAAGATGTGCCCATTGTCTTGCTCAAATGTATTCGCTCAGTGTTTCATGGCCTGTGGTTCTGCACAGATAGATACTAGAAGTTCAGACAGATTTTTATGATGGTACTTGCAGTGGCTGCGTCTCCAAGTTGACCTTTATTATCATAAACACTTGTTACTTCTCCTGCCGGTGAATTTTTTATGGGAACTAAGTGTAACGTTAGAAAAGGGAATATTTTTTTAATGGTGTCCTCAGCTGTCCTCACATCATAGTCTTAAAGGGATCAGCTGCTATGTAGTGGTCCATGTTGTGGTTAATGGTGGACTCCAGATGCCTTTCATGAACAGCCATTCATCAGAATGTGTAACATGTTATACTGTATACATGGTCACCACAAAACTTGCAAGTTGCCACTACCGCAACACAAAAATCGGCAAATATTGTATCCGGAAGACTTGGATTTCTCTAATATATAGAAAAAGTTTGGTTGGATGGAGTTTTATAGAAAATGTGTATTTCTCACCAGTTCTAAGTAAACAACCCAAGCTCTTTCCCGGTGCACGTCACTTTGTGTGCAGATTTCCAGCGCCCGCCAGTGACAGGGTACATCCTCCTACGTTCTCAGTGCCACTTGTAATGACAGGAGCGTTGCATCAAAGCAGATCTTGCCTCCACACTTTGCCCTTTTAGTGCCTAACATATTGTTATCTTTTCTCGATGAGGAAGAAAGGAGGGCAATCTGCCACATTTCTAAATAGTGCCTAGCATTTATTTACTCAGATGGTCTGGGTGGGCTTGACGTGAGGTATAATTTTCCGCAGTTATATAAACAGTGGATGTCTGTAGTCAGAACTAGAGATGCGTTATAATGCTTCCCAGATGACCTTATTGTGACACTGTTACACGCTTTGCCTTGCTTCTTCCGCTAGTTTGACCTCAGTGTCCATGTTACGTGGGTTAATTATACTAAGTTGCTGTACTAAATCGACTAATACATTGGGAGTTACTGATGTTTAGTCAGGACATTTCTTGTGTGTGTCTTTCTTTGCTTTATTTGCTTTTTGGACTTAATTTATCTCCAAGGTTGAAATTAGGCATGTGTGCGTGATGTTTATCTGTGCCTTTTTTAATTACAGGCAGTTATAGGGTTACATACAAGATAGGTTCCATAGGTTTGTTCTTAAGTTGAATTGTTATGTAAGTCGAAACTGTACATTGTATAATTGTAGTTCCAGACAATTTTTTTTTTTGCCCCAGTGACAATTGGAGTTTCAACATTTTTTGATGTCATGGGATCAAGGATTATCAATAAATCTTTATTACAGGCACCTTACAGCTGATCATTGCAGCCGGGGACCTTAGTAAAGCATCCAGAGATCTTCACCAGAGGTCACATTGGGCAGAGGGTCCGTCTGTAACTAGGGGTTGTCTGTAGTCGCACAAAAGTTGCAAATTCTTCAGACTGTAAACTTTTGCCTATTTTTGCTTAGGACTGGAGTTTATTTGTACCAAGATTGCGTTATCTTATCGTGATGTGAGCCAAAATTACTCCGGTACTTTTTCATCTGGATTTTTAAAATATATAAGGTGCTACGCAAAAAAAATTCTTGAGCATCTAGCTTTTCTAGGCTAGTGTAAAAGGTGCAAATTTAGTGCAAATAAGCCAAAAAAAAAGTTACAAATATAAAAGGAAAAAAGAGAACAGCCTAAGATAATTCACCCCATTGTCTTTAAGGAACTTAAATAAAAGTTACAGACCAAAAGGTTTCTATGACTTACATAGCTTTAAATTTGTCTTACTGTTCAATTAGATCCCAGACTCTGTATGTGGGGCTGACATATAATGAAGGCACATTATAGTAGGGACAAGTGCAGTAGTGAGTTTCACTTACTATAAGGCATTTTTTCCTCTGACTGCAAACTATTGTTCTCATGTGTGTTTTTTGGTCATTTTTTGGTCTTTAGTATCTTTTTGGTTTATGAGCTGTAGGTCCACAAAAACTGGTCGCCTGTCTTCCGTAAGTCATCCATTTTTGTGGATCTGTTAAAAAAAAAAAAAATCAGGCTTGTAAATTGTTGTGTTAGCCTATTTGCACATGACGTCTGCACTTATACAGGAGCAAACAATGATCCAATGGACCGTTGCTTGCGTCCCGTGATGACATATGAAAAAGACTGCCTAAACCGCAACCACTGTCTTTTGCATCTTGGGCAGGCTTGTACAGGTTTGTGGAATCCATATCCGTGTGTATGACCGTATATAAGGGAATAGGGATGTGTGCCTGCAGAAAATACATCGTCGTGTGCATCAGTCCTTCCTAGAAAATGATCCGCAAATATGGACGGCATATGGCTAATGGAAAGTTTCAAATCATAAATCTGGCAAAAAGCAATAGATCAAATGTCAAGGCAATGGTGAACGTGTCTCAGAATGGGTCTATATATAAGTGACTTTGCCAAATTGGCGCATGTTTTTGTGCACAGTTTGCTGCAAAAGGAGGATGCGCCAAAGCAACACCAAAATAAGGGGAGAAATTAAATGATACATCCCCCCATTCATTCTATTCTGTCTTACTATAGAACATTTTATAGTAGGTCTGCAGCTTTTAGGTTATGGTTCAGGAAGAGTTTGCAGATCTGGCATGTGACAATTCACCCCTTTAAAAGAGGTCAGATATAAAAAATGTATAGTGCAGAGTTGTGCGATCCTTGCAGGCTTCTGTTCTGTACATTTTAGAAGTGATTCCATTGAAAGGAATAATTGTTCAGTTAACTGACTTATCCTTAAAGGTTGATAATGTTTTACACCAAAATGATGTCATATAAAGCATATCAATCTAAAAATACCATAACAAATATAGCATTGCTCTAGGGAATGTAAATCAAAGTCATTTTTGGGATTGAAGATGCCGGAATGTGCGGCACTTGGCACTGCATGCTAAATGCTGATTGTGTATGTGCTGGACTCTAGAAAGTACAGTAGATTGAAGTTGGCACGGCCTGGCTTTACACAGATGATCTTGTAATCTGATTTAGCGTCCCACTTGAAGAATGACTTTGCCCAAGGTCATGTGGTTGTTCTCGAAACAGTATCCAAGTTCAGTGACCGCTCACCGTGACCACAGTGAGAGTGAAGAAATAGCTTAGTCTTGGAGAGCTGCTTTTTGGGAAGAAACACAGCTTGTAAGTAGATATTGCTTATAGGTCTCCAGTGTCTTTCAACCCTGACACTGGAATTGTCAACACATTAGCAGCTACTGTGTAATTTATCCAGATCTCAGGAGAGTAATCCCACAGGATGAAATCCGAGTGCACTACATCAATCCGAATCAGCAAGGGGCAACAGGTGCAGAACGGGAACAAGACTTTGACCGCACAAAGCCATTCACATTTACTGTTTTTCCATTCTTTGACTGCCCGAAAATGTCCACCTGTCCTGAAAGCTTTTCACTGGGAGGTTATGACTGCACATTCCTACAGTCTTTCACCCTTGGTAGATTGTCACAATGAAAATGATCCCGGTACCCCATACTATGTGAATCAGAACAGAAGACATGGGAAGTAATCTCTTCACTTGCTAATAAGGCAGATTGATTCTGTGATTCTCTAACATTGTGATTTATATAAGTACAACATATTAACATTCTGTTGCAGAATTTGTAGAACATGTCTACAATATGTTTCCATACCTGTCTTAGGCTACATTCACACTATGTATGCCCGACGAACCGTAGTATTGCTGCTCACCCCCACCCCTCTCCATAGTAAAATATGGCGCACGGCGCCATACTACAGGAAAAAAGATAGGACACGGCTACAGAACGGTACGGTGCCGCATGTGTGCCGCACCATCGCTCCAGTACGGCGCGGTGCACACATTGCCGTCTATGGGAGACGTATATTTGCCGTATATACGTTGGCCATATATACGTCCCCCATACGTTCGTTTGAATGTAGCCTTACTGCCATTCCAGTTGTTTTACCTCTAAGGGCACCTCAATAAGTGAAGCTCTTACTATACTCTAACCATTAAAAACTATAGTTTTAACTACAACTTGGTGTTGGAAGGCTGTCAAGTCCTGCCCAGACGGGACCTGTAGAGTAACAGGGGAGTGAATAAATTATAAGACACAAGCCAGAAATCATGAATCTGTCGATTCCCTGCACTGGTCCGACAGAGTTCACCAACTTTTGTGGTGCCTAGTGCAGCTGCACCACAAAACGATCACGTGCGACACATTAAAAAAACCATGTGTAAGCAGTTTACACTAGAAAGAAAGTGCAAAGTCAGACAGAAAACTGGCACAAAGAACTTAGTAAATGTGCCCCAGATTCACAGGTTGTTACAATAAGCAGAACATGTCTCACCTTACCTGTAACCTGTGTAATTTAGCAGCAGCATGAAGGGGAAACCTGCTCTGATCATTGTAACAGCCTGTGAAGCTAGAGCACTAAAGGACTCTAGAAACACCCACTACAGCTCTTCAGGAACATTAGCTGAATTTTAAAAGTTGATTTTAGCAGGAAGGAGGCTATGGATAAAAATATAGGAAGATTTCAACAGTCAGTGCATGGATCTATGAGTAAGTGTCCTGGTTTATCATGGATTGTAAAGGTAAATAATCTATTGCTCATGTGTATTTAGACAGAGTTGTTAAAATTGGTTCTGATTCTGAGATTTTAGTATTGAATTGATGATTTTCATGTATAATAGTGCAGAATTTACTGATAACCTACTGTCTTTGCCGAATATTTGGGCAAAAATGACACTAGTGAAAGGTAATAGGATAAACAAGTCATTCTTGGGATGCATGGGCTTACCCTTCTATCTAGGAATGTGAGATGTTGGAGACTGTCAGTGACTGCAGCTCGCTGTTTACATGTGTTTGGGCGGTTGCTTTGTATGCACAAATGATTGGAATTTTATATTTCCCATTACATCTTTGTAGAAATTAATGGCTTGTCTATTTTCTCTGTCCATCCTTCATCTTTACCACATCACTTAGTAGCAATATTTCTAAGAATTCCCAGACTTGAGTGAAAAAAAGCAAATTTCGGATGAGGCAATTCTCTATATATGACATCCTTGGTGCATTTTCTTCCCGGTAACCAGTCTCCCTTCATTGTTCTCCCCCAGCCAATCAGATGATAATAGGAATTTGCTTCTGATAAGACAATGGATTTCTTTCAAGCTTGTCTCTGTGTGTCTACATATCTATGAGTTAAAAAGACATCTGCCAATTTTTTGATTATATTTCTTTTATTACCCTTGAAACATGAATAACTGCATTAAGCAGACATGGACGATAATATATCCACAGAATTCTTCACTGCAATCCAAATGTATTCTTAGTGCAATTTCTATAGCTTGTACCCAAATATGAAGAAGGCTTTTGGATAATTAGATATTAACCTATTATAACTAATATATTTTTCAGGCTTTGGTTTTTGTTTAGGGAACGTACCTAAGCATGTTATGTATAACGCTTCCCACTGAACCTTGATCCACAAAATAATGGTATCTTTTCAATAAGTAAACTTTCATCGTAAGAGAAACAGGATAACAATTAGGCTGCTCACATGGAGTGGAATGGCTGCCGAATTTACCCCAGCAGTGATCACACAGCATTACACGAGCTCCACAAACATAGGTGATGCAATGATGTGTTTTATTCCAGGATTTTTCCGCATCACAGGGGTGGAGTTCAACCTTTGCATTGATCTTTTGCACTATGATCTTCAGCAAATTTATTTTTTCCTCAATGGGGGTTATTTATTATTAGCTCCTAGGGACAGTCCTATGCCTATGTCTTTGGAGCTCCGCTGCCCCTCAGATTCTCTAAATGTGGCTTTGGCCCTTTAATACATGTTCTTATTCTGTACCATCTGTCTAGGATTTTTTTTCTTCAAAGAGTTGCAAAATAAGGGACTCGAATGACTGCACTTTTTGAAAAAGTCATGAATCTGGCTTTGCACGGCATTGCATGCCTATGTTTATGTTCCGGAGTATTCCGCACAAGACTAACTTTCTCTCGGGATAACATAATCTATAAAATTTACAAAAAATAAGTAATAATGAGAAACACAGAATAATAATAATAGTAATTCTTTTATTTATATTGCGCCTACAGATTACACACTGCTTGCCAAATCGGTCCCTGTCCCCATGGGGCTCACATTCTAATCAACCTACCAGTATGCTTTGGAATGTGGGAGAAAACTGGAGGGCCCGGAGGAAACCCATGCAAACACAGAGAGAACATACAAACTCTTTGCAGATGTTGACCTTGGGACTTGAACCCAGGTCCCCAGCGCTGCAAGACTGTATTTCTACGCACTAAACAGAATGAATTTACTAAGCAGTGGAACATTCCCAATTCATTTCATGCCAGTGACTGCTACTGTCTACATAGTTTCTGTAGCCAAATACAACATTTGTCCCTGTTTTGTTTTATTTTGTTCTTTTAGTCAGTGGCAGAATATACTATGATAATGACCTACAAATCACAGCTCAGATCACATTTGGTAATGAAAGAGAAAATAACAAGGAGAAAGAAGAAAGCTTCTGCAGCGCAGTTGAACACCATCCAAATGTCAACTTTAAACAGTGTTGAGGTTTGTTGCCTAAATTTGCAAGCTGTCTCATAAAGGTGCAACATATGGACTTGTAACAAATGCAGAACGGCAACCAGCAAGACGCATAATGACCTCGGCTGACTTCTTCCGTCTCCAATTTCCTTGGCAAATCCTAATCTTTTTCTGCAGCAGCAGCCGTCACTCAAGCTGTGTATTGCAGTTGTCATGGTGATTCTGCATTTTAATCACTACTCTCTCGCCTCATGTATTTAAGTATATGTAATAGCTTTCTCTTTGTGAAAATAATATGTGCTTTTTCTGCCGGCAACTAAAAAGACCATTAAATAATTTCAGTGAAGATTCACCGGTAAAACAATTCTCAATGCAGCGGTTCACTACAAAGGAACTTTTCTATGCTGTTATATATGACATGTGCTAGCAAAACTTTAACCCCTTTATTACTTTCAGTTTTATCACCAATTTCCTATGGACACAAAGGGGCCCATTTACTTACCCATCCCGTCGCAATCCCCAAGGTGCGTTGTCCAACGAGGATTCAGAGCTGCCGCGATTCACTAAGATCGTGCGCCCCGATATCCTGCATGTGTCCTTCTTCCCGGTGCATGTAAATGCTTGGCTTGCCACACAATTTTGAATGTTAAATCCCGCCCGTTGTCCGAATGCGTCGGTTCATCCGATTGCCCACCACCCGATTTGTGTTGCGTGGAAGCCGGCGCCGATGCACCAAAATCCAATCGCATGCGACACAATCCCCTTCTAAATGCAGCATACATGGTAAATCGTCGGGTATTGTTGTGCTGTTTGTTGTGCAAATCATGCCATTGCCTTTCCTAAGCAAGTCAGGACTGGCGTGTTATTGGCGGAACTTTCCAAAAACTGTGACACCCAGCATCACAGAAGATGGGCCTATCTACATCTACAGCCCCCTAGGATGAGGCATAAGCCTCTTAATGAATTAGGCTAAGTTCACAATACCTTTCAAAACTCTGTTCCTTAACTTGGTTAAAAAAAAGTTAAGTTGAACGTAACAATTAAAAATGCCATTGACATCACAGGATCAATTTTATGTCATCTGTTATGTTCAGTTTAGGCAGGGATCCGCTAGCCATGTTTTTTTAACTGAAAAAATGACAGGGGCTGCAGTACTTTTTCTCCGTTTGAAAAATACACATTTACTACTGCCCATTACGGATGACATATAGGGTAATTTACATTGAAGTCAATGGGATTTTTAACTGATACTGAGGATTAAACACCGGTAGTGGGAACTTAGCCTTAGATGTATCCTGTACCCTCTGTGAGGAAGAAAGCCACATCTATGCCAGTTCCTAAGCTACGTTTATGTCAGTTATGTTCTATACTTGAAGTGTAATGTGTGCCAGTTCCTGGACCTGTAACATCATTTACACCAGTGAAGTTTCATGCCACCTAGCAGCAAAGTAGATGGAATCAGTGTGGCTGCACTGAAAAAGGATATTCTATTCTCCCGCTGCTCATAAGGCTGAGGCACAAACCTCTTATGAATTAGGCTCACCCTATACAAACCTTTTAGACACCGAGTGCCCAAACTACAACCAAAACCCGCATATTTTTCGCAAAGTGCCAATGCGACAATTCAAGCAGTAACTTATTACTACCTGCTCTTTCACAGGTTTAAATTGTATAGGCACCTGAGAACACCAATACAGTAGAAAGAAGAAGAAGAAGTTTGGATTATCATTGTAGCTTCCTTCTGGGGTCCTGGACTGCCTGGGACTGCAAGAGGCCTTGAGTCCTGTCAGGCAAACTCTACCCTGGGGTGATGGCAAGGGTGCCCATAAAGAGGGCTCCGAGTGCCACCTCTGGCACCCGTTCGCCACCACTGCCCTATACCATCTGTGTGGCAAAAAAACATATTTATGCCACATCCATATTGCATATTTGAAGTATAATTGATGCTGGTTACTGAACTCTTTCCAAAATTTGTACCTTACCCTCACCAGTTTTCTGGGTATGAATGAGTTCTCTTTAGAGGGTTTTATTTTTTGTGGCTGTTTTTGGGCTGGAAATAAAAAAATCACTGAATTCACTATCTACAATTGTAAGGAAAAACATTTCAATAATACCCTATACTAATAATGTTCTATTTTGATAAATAACAAACCCTTGTACACATCAATGATTTCTGATGCATTCTGTCTGGCACTTCTTATATCTGGTTTCGACGTCTTGTATCTGAAGTTTAATGTCTCACTCTAAGCAGCTTGATCCTATTGCCATTATGGCATCCTCCCATGAGAAGCGTCTATAACTCATCCAAGCAATCAGGATGTTTTTGTCTTTCTTCTCTGTACACACTACAATTTACATAATCTAGTATGATGCTGAAAGCCTCCTATCTTGGCTTTGCTGAGTATGGCAGTTCATAAATGTTTTCTCTAGGCAAGATTGCCTTAATTCTTCATTGTCTGGGTGAAGCTTTAGAACAGATTGTATACTGAATAATGTAATAATTACCAGTTATAGCTGTTCCAACACTGTAAAGAGGTTCATAGAAATGAGAAACATGAAAGCACAGGATCATTGGAAAGAAGAATCACAGGAACACATTAGGTCAGTACACAGATGCACTGCTTGTCATGTAATCCTTACTAAGGCTCTCTGTTGGGCATTGCCACCTTTTAAACCCAATTATTTCAATGGTATTTGCAATAATATATTGATATCCAGACAATCCTAGAGAATGTCTTCTTTTTCTCAGAGCTCGATGATGAATGTTTCCTCGTTTTTTTATTTTAAATTTCGATGTAAATCACATAAACTTGTTCTCACATTCGACTGTCCGATGGGTCAACTGACAGGTTCATTTTAACCTGAGCACCAGAGAAGCCTATGCCTATACTGGTTGGCTTATGAAAGAACCAAAAGCAGAATTCACCACCATCGCTTTAGAAGAGTGTCTCAGCGGTTGTCATTCCTTATGCTGTAGTTACTATATTCGATGTACCTAATGCTAGAAGCGCCATTCTGGCCTCTGTGCCACACTATCAATCCTTACTTTTCTCTGTAATGATATTTTTTTGAATGAAATGATTCTTCCAGTGTCTTTATGGGGGAATGATTTCTATTAAAGTGATGTTTTCTAAGAAGGTCTTTTCTAAGTTCAGTTGTCTTTTTAAATTCAAGTTTAAATCAAATGCAAATGTTACTTTAACACTGAAGCTCTATTCCTGGCAGCTGATTTATACCTTTCATAGGGTGGGATGGGTTGCCTAGTGTTATCATCACACAGTCACTTAGCTTCTTTGTACATTTCTGCAATATCACAGGTCTGCTAAAGCCACCCAGAGACAATAGATCAATATCAGTATATCTGGTAACTTTCACTGAGATCTGGAGATGAGATCATTTACATAGAAGTTAGGTTATAGAAGTAAATCAGCCATGTTGCATATACCTAGGGAATCCATTTATCCCTCTCTTTAACCCACGATGTTGCTTTAACCCCATAGCGCAAGGAGAAATAAAAAAGTTAGATTTTTGAAGGTGGGGAGTGAAAAATAAAGACGCAAAAACTAAAAAGGGCCTGGTCCTTAAGGGGTTAAGATCACTTTCCTACTTTCTGACATATTACAGTAATTATGATCCATGTGTTAAGGAGCTTATAATTTTATCCATGGAATTTTTATTATCTAAGAATTACTTTACATTTGATGGCAGATTCTTTCTTCAACAGTGTGGAGCGGCCATGGGGGCGAAATGTTCACCCTCCCTGGCCAACATTTATATGGCTGTTTGGGAAGAAGAATTTTTATTTTTTCCCAGCAACCCCTTTCTCTCCCATATCAGGTAGTATGGTTGTTACATCGAGAACAGAGTTGCAGGCACTGGAATTTGTCAGCTACATGGATAGAAATCATATGAATCTAAAGTTCACTCAATTTTTTGGATATCACCCTCAATAGTGGTGAATCTGTGTTTATCACCCCTTATGTCAAACCAACAGCAGTAAATTCGATCTTATAGTGTGGGATGCATGGCATGAGGTAGCTTCTAAGAAACATACCAGTAGAATTGATTAGATTGAAAAGAAATTGCACTGAACCATCAACCTATGAGAAAGAAAACCTTAGAATTTGTCCGGGGCTACGTAGAAGGAAATATCCATCCTGGATGTTAAATAGAGTCACCAGTATTGTGGATAATATACCCAGAATACAACTTACTAATGAAACCAGAAATAAGACTAGACCCCCCACTAGATCTCAAGAGTGCCCGATCACTTTTTCGACAGCCTTTAGCTCCCAATATTCTTAGAATTATTAAAAAGTATTTACCACTGACTCTGTGGGAACTTACCTGTATTTGATAAGTTTGAAAATAAAGTTTTGATATTTTTTAAATAACACAAGTGGATGTTGGTATCTTGGAGCCGGATGGTGTGTTCTTGTCAGTAAATGAGGTGGGCCAGATGTTCACACTTATGCCATACTATACATTTCCATGTATTATAGTTTCCTAATTTCTAAAAGAAATAAAACATTATCCATAATAAATTCCTCTCTTTTCTTTTTTCCAAACATATGAATTTAAAATGGAAATGAAATGCAGACCTAAAAGTTACGTATAATCCATGCAAAAATGTGAGAAAAATAAGTAAATTGGTATTCATTTTGAGCAGTGGCATTCACGATGCCTGAGATGAATGAAATCTGAATTTTTACTTGGGTCACTATTTAGCCAGCAACACCAAGTACAAATTCTCATCTGTTTTCTCAAGCAATGTCCTGGTTTCTAACACTTGATACATTTTTTCCAGTAAATGCAATTCAGCTTTGATGCTTATTCATTGAGCATTAGACCCCAGGCAATGACATACAAGCTATCCGCAGCTGTATCATAGACTATTCCAAGTATTAAGCATGCTCAGGACCTTGGATAAGATAACACAGTGAATCTCCTTAGCAGGGTCAATCGTTACAAATTGGCTTAGTGACTCCACAGCTCTGTCCTATTCTGAATTCATCATTTCAGGACATTGCTTTGCTTTCCTAACACAAAGATATTGTAAATGGTTATTCACAAAAATACAATAACAACTATATAACCACAAAATGCTACTTTTACGATAAAAGAAGAATGGTGATACTGAAAAAAGAGTTAGTCTTACAAGAATGCAGGAAAATATGCTTGAAGCTTGAAGTATCTTAAAGACCATATCTAGTCAGCTGACTACTGGATGACTATTTCAAGGCTTTTTGTCCAACTTTCCCAGAGATAAAATCTGACTAGTATGCAGGAAGATAAAGTTAATTATTGCAGCGCAAGATAATAATGAGGTTAATAACCGTATTTAAAGTAAAACTACCATCAAAATAATAATAATTCTTTATATAGCGCCTACAAATTACGTAG
The DNA here is from genome assembly GCA_019512145.1 of Engystomops pustulosus. Taxonomy (NCBI): domain Eukaryota; kingdom Metazoa; phylum Chordata; class Amphibia; order Anura; family Leptodactylidae; genus Engystomops; species Engystomops pustulosus. Next base: position 159,608,903 of record CM033644.1, on the reverse strand, counting down.
CGCTGCACAAAGCATGACAAATTGGTCCCTGTCCCCATGGAGCTCACAATCTAGACAACCTTCCAGTATGTTTTGGATTGTGGGAGGAAAACGGAGGGCCCTGAGGACACCCATGCAAACACAGAGAGAACATACAAACTCTTTGCAGATGTTGACCTGGGACTAGATCCCTGATCTCCAGCACTGCAAGGCTGTAATGCTAACCACTAAGCCCTTGTGCTGCCCTAAATCAAGCATGATAAACCAGGGGCTTTTACCTTCCTTCTAAAATTTAAAATAATTTAAAATTCAAAAAATTGTTTTTAAAATAATGCTAATGAGCCGGAAGTGCCACTAGAACAACTAGTGTTCCACTAGAACAACTAGTACACTCCCCTGCCTCATATAATAATATACCACCTTATACTGAGTATAAGCCGACCCGAGACATAGCCGAGACCCCTAATTTTACCACCAAAATACTGGAAAACCTATTGACTCGAGTAAAGCCGAGGGTGTGGAAAATGCATGGTCACAGACCCAGCACAGTATATAGCCAGCCAAGCCCCCTATAATATTACAGCGCTTGCCCCCAGAGTAGAACAGCCTGCCCCCAGTAGTATACAGCCTGACCCAACCCCCCATAGTATACACGCCTGCCCCCAGTAGTATACAGCCTGACCCAGCCTGGCCCCCCAGTATATACACCTGCCCCAGTTAGCTAACGCCACCCCAGCCTGCCCCCAGTTGTAACAAGCCAACCCCAGCTGCCCCCAGTTGTATACAGCCCACCCCAGCCTGCCCAGTTGTATACGCCACCCCAGCCGCCCAGTAGATACAGCCGACCCCAGGCCTGCCCCCCATAGTATAAAGCAGCCCCCAGTAGTATACGACACCCAGACCTGCCCCCCATAATATACACATGCCCCCCAGCGAAGTATATACAGTCGCCAGAATAAAAAAAAAAAAAAACATGTTACTCACCCTCCGTGGTCCCGATGCGCAGTCGCTGCTCCCCCGATGATGTTATGTTCTATAGAATTGTTTCCCCTAAAACCCCTTCCTCATCCACTCCCCTTTCCCTCCCTTGGTTGAAACTTGATGGACAAGGGTCTTTTTTCAACGTAGAACCTAGATGTCATCGTCGGTCCTCTTCTGGCTTCCCTGCTCTTTCTTGCTTCAGCGCAGTCTTCTGTCTTCTTTAACATCGCGTTGGGCACCGCAACTGTTCTCTCCCGTGCGGCGCCTGGTATGACGCGCCGCTGCTGACGTCATACTAGGCGCCGCACGGGAGAAGAACAATGGCGGCGTCCAACGCGATGTTAAAGAAGACAGAAGACGGCGCGGAAGCAAGAAGAGGAGCCGGGAAGCCAGAAGAGGAGCCGCGATGACATCGGGGGAGCAGCGCTGCGCATCGGGACCACTGGAGGGTGAGTAAATAGTTTACTTTTTTTTAGTCCATTTTTAATTATTTTTTTTACACGGCTTGCCTCTTGTATAAGCCGAGGGAACGTTTTTCAGCACATTTTTTGTGCTGAAAAACTTGGCTTATACACGAGTATATACGGTATATATATATATATATATAAATCCCATTTATAACATATGCTTGCTGAGGCTATCCTAACATCTCTTGTTAGCCCCCTCACCAACCCACCCTTCCCACACAATTTGAGCAGCGGATCTCCAGTCCCTAATCACACCTGTACATGTGTGTGTTGTGTGCTCTTTTAGGGTGTTGTATCATCGGTGTATGTTGTCCACATGCCAGTGACTGTTTTAAAGGCTGCCCATGCTCTAAACTACAACCTGCTCTTAGTTTTGCGGTTGGGCATTCAGCTGATACACAGGGCTGTGGAAATGTGCGTAAGCCCATAGAAATTAATTTGTCTGTGGCAGTTGGCCTTAAAGGGAACCTGTCAGCAGAAATTGACCTCATAATTCATAAACCAGTATGTTGTCAAGCAGAGTTACACATTCCAGTTCTTGATTCTTTCATGGTCCTGTGTGGTGGCATGATGCAGAAAATACATATTGAAGTGAAATGTTAAAGGTTTATATAAAGTCACGGAGGTGGAGTTATAGGGCAGCATGGTGGCGCAGTGGTTACCACTACAGCCTTGCACTGCTGGGGTCCTGGGTTCAAGTCCCACCCAGGGCAACATCTGCAAAGAGTTTGTGTGTTCTCTCCCACACTCCAAAACATACTGGTAGGTTGATTAGATTGTGAGCCCCATGGGGACAAGGACTGATTTGGCAAGCTCTGTGCAGCGCTGTGTTATCTGTGTGCGCTATATAAATAAAGGAATTATTAAGTCAGGTTCTCAGAGCCTTAGGATGTCTCCTCTGCTATGGCTTTGCAACCATATCTCCTGAAGTCTGCCTACAGTGCTAAACTCTCTGCCTCTTTGACTTTACAACCACTTTACATCTCACTTCAATGTAGATTTCCATGAAAGAAACATCATATGGAAGGTGTTAATCTGCTTCTTAACATACTGGTAGTAGTTTACGGGCTCGGTTTGTGCGGATAGTCTCCCTTTAATTGTCACATGCACAATAAATATGTCACCAACTTAAGTACCACTCAACAGGTATGCCCTAAGAACAGAAGATCCTCCTGCTTGTACCAGGAGATTGGGAATTCCCTGTAAAATCAATGTAGTCCATAGGATCTAGGTTGTGCTTTCCGTGACTGGCACAGAAAGCACCTGTGGTGTTGTTCTAGGTACCTCCTGAGCACCTGCACTTCACTATCTGTATTTGAATGGATTTTGTCTTTACATTAATCCTCATAGTGTGGTGAAGCTGAAGTTTATTTGACACCGCAATATTATTTAACAGGATCTTATCCTCAGTGGTGATTTATCATTGTAACAAAATCTGCAAAGAGAATAACATCTATCATTTACAAGCGATTTTATCACAAAAAGTAATACTCTGTAAATGTCAAGGATTTGTAGAGTATGACAAGTACCATTTCGAGCTCATAGCGATTCATTGTTCCATAAATATCCAGTGATGTGTGGATTTTTTACTGGGAAGCATTATGGTGAATAAAGGGGAATTGCTTGCGTTCAATATAGTTGAAATGTAAAATGTTTGCTTTATTTCTCTTGTGAGACCAGGAAAGATCTATTCCATTGCATGAAGATAGACAGCCAATGTGTTATGGGGGATTGTATGTCCCGTTTATTATCTTACAGAAAGCCAATGTAAGCAGTATCTTCTGCCCATAGTTCAGTGATGATGTCTCCTGACCCAATGGTCCCTTATCATACCATGCAAGTGTTTTTTAACAAAATTTGTCATTGCTCTTTTATTAAGTTCATATCTCCAGTGATCAGAAGTGATATACACCCACTTGGCAAATAAGCTACATCTTGTGGACCCTGATGAAGCCAGGGTGACTGGCGAAACATGTCAGATTCCACAAAGACAGTGAAGCTGAGGTATACACTCCAGAGCCAGATTGGAACAGCATAGACTGTTACATGAATAGAAGGGAGGAGGAGAGGAAAGAGATGCATTCAGTTCTATGATTACAAAATTAATTTTGATGATTTAGATGTCCTTTAAGTTTATTTGCTGATCATCGAGGCAGTGGTGGATCTTGTAGAGGGGAAATTCAGTGGTAGATTCCCTATAAACAGGATAACAAAATTATTGGGAACTAATGACCTAATAAACCACTACCAGTATGTCATCAAGCAGCTGAACAAGTTCTAGATTATGTCTATTTCATGACCCAGCGCGGTGACGTAGTCGAGAAAATCAACTTTGAGGTGACATGTAATTTGGCTGTATAAAGTCAAGGATGCGGAGAGTTTAACACTTAAAGGGGTTTTCCTACGAAGCAGAGTTAGGCCCTATCTACGGGATAGGGCCTAACTTGCTGATCGGGTGGGGTCTCAGTGCTGAGACCCCCACAGATTGAAAATGAGGGGTCCGACGTTCTGCTCCATTAATCTCTATTGCCGAGCGCCATGTTCACCGATCTCCGTCAGTTCCATAGAGATTAATGGAACAGAACGGTCATGTGTGGCCGTCTGCTCCATTAGTCAGAGGAGCAGCAATCTGCGGGGGTCTCAGCTCTTCGTGGGAAACCCCCTTTTAAGGCAAGCTTTCCTCACTTCAGAAAGCCCTCTTCTCTGTAATTGATGGTTCTGCATCCAGACACATCACTAACCAGATCTCCATCATTCTGAGGTGAGGAGAGTTTGACTGCAACGCTGAGCTCTCCGCCTCCATTACTTTATACAACCAATTAACATCTCACTTCAAAGTTGATTTTATGAATGATGCCATAAAAGAAACATGATCTAGAAGGTGTTGATCAGCTTCACAACATAATGGGAGTGGTTAATTAGGTCAATTTCTGATGACAGGTTCCCCTTAAAGGGGAATAGTGGGGGGGGGGTGAAGGTGTAGACCTTAAAAGTTTATGCTATGTACTGGCGATGGTTTTAATGTGAGGACAAACAAAGAATATTGTCATCTCTGACCTCTCATGGTAAAAAATAAGCTATCTAGAGTATTATGTTCTCTTATATAAAACTGCACAGTGGATTTCAACTCTGCATTAGAACCTTTGTCAGGAGTCTAAATAAAAATGTATTTCTCACCTGGCACTTCAGCAGCAGTAATCCTGGGGACCTCAGTCAGCCTTTTCCTTTTTTTTTACAGTCCAGAAACAATGGCTGCTGTACTAGCACATGACCTCTCCTGCCCCAATTTCTGCCCTTAGAGGTCACTTGCTGTACTCCCTGCCATCACAGCAGAGGGAAGTGATTGGCTGCATTGCAGGCTGGGAAGCAGGGACTATAGACTAATGGAAGTTCCATGTATTCACATGTGATTTGATGTATAAAATTCCTTAATAATTATATATTATTTACTAGACAGGTGTAAGGAGCCATGGTTTAAGTAGAATGAATGGGTTTTTTTCTTTAACTTAATTTATAAGGTATTTACCCTTTTATGTTTTTCAATATTATGCATTAGGATCCCAAAGATGTAGCTAAATGCTGTTGATTATTCAATTTTATATAATGCTTGAACTGTTTTTCTACTTTAAATCTCACATTTTTGGTGAATGTGTGTGTTCAAAGAGAAAAATAAAACATATTTGACCTAGGCTGCAGAAAACAATGGCTCAATTACTCTCCTATACCCATTGCCCATTGACACATTACTGGTAGGAACAACAATTGCTGACTCATAAATTCATTTATCTCAGAACAGGGGATATCCTGGGTACAAGTTATAGAGGCTGACGTGTGATTTATATAAGCTCAACCTATTGGCAAGTAGCCAGTACTAGTTCAGTAGTTTTTATATGATAGTCCCTGAAGCCTTTCGTTATTCACATACATCAATTGTAAGATATTCTTAACCCCTTTATGGCCTTCCACACACCAACCTAATGACCTTACTAAAAAACTTTTACATTTTACATTTTTTTTTTACATCACTATACCAAGCATGGGATGAAAGCAGTTGCTTGTAGTCAATGCTAGTGTGTTGTTCATTCATTTCTCACAATTAATATTTGTCAGAGTTGTATGAGATATGACTACTGGGACTCTACCTATTCCTAGAATATTAGGAATTATTCTTAGGGATTATATTCTTCATGTGAGGAGAACCCATTTAATCACTAGTAGAACAATTTGTAACATCCCATTCAACCTCCTAACCTATTGGTAGGTGATACATTATTGCCTGATATGTACAGGCGGTCCCCTACTTAAGAACACTCGACTTACATACGACCCCTAGTTACAAACGGACCTCTGGATATTGGTAATTTATTGTACTTTAGTCCTAGGCTACAATAAACAGCTGTAACAGTTATCACAGGTGTCTGTAATGAAGCTTTAGTGTTAATATTAATTCTTATGACAACCCAACATTTTTAAAATCCAATTGTCACAGAGACCAAAAAAGCTCTGGCTGGGGTTACAATGATAAAATATACAGTTCCGACTTACATACAAACTCAACTTAAGAACAAACCTTCAGACCCTATCTTGTATGTAACCCGAGGACTGCCTGTATTTGGTGCCATCTTGATTGCCTACTTTATACATAACCTAATAAATCCAACCATAGATATTGAGGCAGATTAATCATCATGTTTTTAAGGAATGTATTTGGAGCTCTTTTGGTGGATTTTAGTGGTGTAGACCTAGGTCAACACCTAGAACCCATTTGCTACTTTGAGACTAAAAACTTGCAAAACACTCTTTACCAGTCTCTAAGTTTGCCTTGCACCACTGGGGTACTGCAGTGTCTATTTTTGCAAACTTTTCGAAGAATAATACTTCATCTGTATGAACATGATGAATCTGGAGTAAGTTGTCGGAAGTAAAAAAAAATGAAAATGATTGGGTTGCCTTCAATTTGGTGTAAATTGACAGAATTAAGATATTTTCTTGTTCGTCTGGAAGTATATTAGTTAGGCCTGACAATTTTGACCACAATGGTTTAGCCTTGTAACAGTTGTAACAGTTATCAAAGATGTCTGCAATTAAGATTTATTGCTAATCCTGGTTCTTATGACAACCCAAAAGTTTTAAAATCCAATTGTCACAGAGACGAAAAATAATTTGGCTGGGGTAATATACCAGTTCCGACTTACATACAAATTTGCACTAAAGAACCTATCTTGTATATAGCCACGCACACTCACACATATATATAGTCATTCATCGTAGATCTGTTATTAAAAAAAATAATTACTATTTATTATCCAACTAGTGGAGTTAAAGGCATCTTATTAAATATATTTGACTATCATTATTTATACTTACTATCGATTTAGCAGTTTAGTAAAATATCTTGCTGTGTTTCTCACATCTCTACCTATATAGACTTGTCTTTGGGAAGTTGTGCTTGTCCTCCTATCTACTTTCTTTTAACCTCTCCACATCCAGGGACGTGTATGTAGGAATGATTTCAGCACTCTCACTTTGTGTTGTTGTCACAGTCTTCATCAGTGTATGTTATTATTGCACATTTGTCCTCACAATTTCTAGCTGGCTTTGCCCTTGGGGTTATAGTTAATTCATTCGCCACCCTGCAGTCACCATAGGGGCATCAGTGCAGTGCCTCTAACCAGCCTGTTGCCATGGAGACCCAAAATTATGCAGTTCTGCAATGAAGCGAGACCAAGGAACCGCTTTCTAGTGCCTAGTAAAATCTACGAGCTGCCATCTCTTTCCCCTGCTGCTTACATGATATCTGCAGCATTATTAGGATTTGGATATCTGTAAAATCAAGTATACAGCAGAAATCATTCCTAACATTATTTGGTTATTTGTCATGTATAAATTCTGTCTGTTTGCACATCTAACACTAGTGAAATTCACATTATTTCTCAATATTGTTTTATTCATAATGTTCCTTTAAAGATTGAAATAAAATATTTAGTATTGACATGTATGGATGATTATCACTTTGGATAATGGCTTTTTTTTTGTTCCATACTATAAATTGGTTAAATGGGTTGGCCACTTAATTTCAAGTTTTTTGTAACAATGGAAAATTACTGGGTTCGAGTGTGTCCTCTTGGTGGAGGCTTTCCACTCGTACAGGGTAAGATGGACCACAAACAAGAGAAAGCGCAAAGGTGATATTTGACTACATGCGGTGAAAGGTATGTGGTGTCAACTCTCACCTGGTAGCAGTAGGATCTAGGCGTATCAGAAAACAAGGTCCCTCTTAGGTCCTTGAAGGTCGGGAACCGCTGCTGGCCACGAGATTCTTTTATGGCCTGGTCACCCAGAATGGCGGACCAGCAGGATTGATCAATGCACACAGGGTAGATGGTCTCGTCTGTGATGACGCTTCGTTGTCCAGTACAGTTACTCGAAAGGAACTATGAATTAACTATTTTTATTTTTATTGAATAGATAGTCCACTACGCGTTTCGGCTCCGAGCCGGAGCCTTCATCAGGTGCCGAAACGCGTAGTGGACTAGTTATTCAATAAAAATAGAAATATGCAAATATATTTTCCAGGATGTTTACAGAATACCTTACAAAGTAGCCAAGAGGAAGTGTGTTCCTTATCCCATCCTGGAAAACATATTTCCTAGAATCCACCAGTGGAGCATCAGTGGCTATAAGTCCCAACACACCTTTGCCTTACATGGCAAAGTTTTTCTTACTTCAACGACCTAGTCTCTGGTCTCTCACCTACCGTATATACTCGAGTATAAGCCGACCCGAGTACAAGCCGAGGCCCCTAATTTTACCACAAAATACTGGGAAAACCTATTGACTCGAGTATAAGCCGAGGGTGGGAAATGCATTGGTCACAGCCACCCCAGTGTATATAGCCAGCCAGCCCCTGCCCCAGTGTATATAGCCTGCCAGACCCTGCCCCAGTGTATATAGCCTGCCGCCGCTGCCGGACAGATCGCACAGGGGTCACCGGAAAGGTTTAGATATATTTATTTTTTTGACTCGAGTATAAGCCGAGTTTGGGTTTTTCAGCACATTTTTTGTGCTGAAAAACTAGGCTTATACTCGAGTATATAAGGTAGCTTAACCTACACTACTCATGAGATGCAATCATCTAAATACTGCCGTTTAAAGTTGGGAATCTTTTCCTTTAGGAAAAGATATACTGGTTTCGCTCTTATCCCATATCTTGTCATTAGGTTTCCTAAAAATAATGCTTGATGTTAAGAGGCTGCCTTACAAGGTAGTCAAGAGGCAATGTTTTCCTTATCCCTTCCTGGAAAACACATGTAGAGTCACACTTCTATAATGTTCCATACTGTAACAGAAATGCAACAGAAATAATTATTAAATGTTCAATAAGTTATATGTAACCTAAAATGAATTAGCAAAAAGTAAAATTCATTCTGCAAAATACAGAATTTCCACATACAGCTAGACTGATATTTATATATCTATTATAGACTCAGACGAATATATAAATAATATATAAATAAATACATAACACAATAGGACTATGTTGTAGCATACGTGGTACCTGTATTACTTCCTCCGTTTCTGTGTGATCAGATGTATAGAAAATCAATACATTAAGGGAATAATCATATAAAATATGAGCTATAATTCCCTGAGAAATAGAAATGATTATCTGTGTATTGTAAGTGCCTTCTTTCCATGTTCTTCAGGGCTCTACATACTGTAGTTTGGATTGTTTACAGAACATTACAAGAAGATGGATTGGTCTCTGAGCAGTCCTAAAATGTTGGGATAGTTGTGTAAGAGGTCAGTGGGTCAAGTGGCACTCCCAACCTTTTCCCAGCCATTTAGTTTATGAGTTTTTGGCATTTGCTCACAGCAGGAAACAAACACTGTGTAAAGCTGTTGTATTTTTCTGGCAGCCTAGCACTCCAAGATATTCTCACTTTTCTCATAACAGGACAATTAGGAACTTCCTTCTCCATTAATATTTCCAGAGATAAAGCCAATGGACGAAAACTCAGTTCATTAGGTTAACCCTTTGCTAAACTGCACAGATATAGGATCGTGTTATACACATGTTTAAAATGTTAAGTAAAAATGCAACTAGTTTAATTAATTAAGTAGTACCACTGTTAGATCTACATCTTTCTAATAACATGACAAGCTTAAAGGGAGACCCATTTTTAGCACTCCCCCAGTCTCCACAGAGCATAGTACATACGCTGCCAAAGTGTTTTTGTATAAAAATACATGGTATTGAAAGGTACCATATAACATCTTTTTTTCTATAAAACCTATTTTTTATATAAAAACACTTTGGCAGTGCATGTACTATGCTCTGTGGGGACTGGGGGAGTGCTAAAAATGGGTCCCCTGGTGACAAGTTCCCTTTAAAGGAAACCTACCATTTGATTTGATGCATTATGAAGCAAACATACCTTGAGAATGCTGTAGCTATGCAGAAACATATCTTATTTAATCCCTGCTATGAGTGGTTTTGCTGAAAAAATAATTATAGATTAATTGTGATAATGAGGCTCCGTAGCTCCTGTGGCTACCCCGTTGCTCTTCTCTAACCCTAATTATGCACTATTTCAGCAGTGTCCTGCACAGCATAAGCTGAGAATAAGTCATCACTGTGTTGTCCCTGACAGGCAGAAGTAATCAATCACTGTACCATCCCCCAGCTGCTGTCTATGAGTCATCCAGCTCAGGTTGATTACTCTTGTCTGGATAGTTATGTGTATGTCTTTATTTAGACACCCAGCTTTCCAAGTTCCTGAATTTTATAATTGTTTTTTAAGCTGAACCACTTGGTTTAGGGTTAAAACAAGATATGTATCTGCAACAGTTTTGCTCATCATGGTGGCCAAGACTACAAGACAAGTCATTACCTACCAGAATTTTATCTGGGTTCTTTTTGGTGGTGTTTGGACCATGACATTTTTCAGTTTCCTGGGATTGTTATGAAATATGCAGAATCTTCCTGCAAAATTTAGTAATGCAAAGTATGGAAGCCTTACTTCTCTAAATACATGTAAGATAAAAAAAAAATTAAACTTTATGTAGATTAGTCTGAAGGACTCCAGGGGGTGTTAGAAGAGCCCCACAGGGGCTGACTCCTCCAGCCCTCCCTTCCAGCCACCTGTTGTTAGGGGATGGCTGGAGGAGGTAGTGAGCAGGTCAGAAGGGCTGCTGGGGGCATGTAGATAACTTCTGATATGGTAGGAGCAGCTGGAAAATAAAAACAAAGGTATGGGTGGCATAAGTGGGCATAGCCCTATATAACTTAGGTAAGTTGGTAAACGTGATGACGAATTCACATATTCATATTTCCACAGAACTGCTTTGAGGAAAATATACAGTACAGAAAATATGAATAATTATATTTGCAATGGTGTAACATATGGATGAATTTGCTAGGTCAGGCCATGTGACATAAAAGGCACCGCTGCTTGTAACACTGAAGTAGCAGCAAAATGCCAGCTTAGTTTTCCTGCCAGGCTCAGTGTTTTCGTATCAGTGAGTTTTTAGTTCCTTAGCCCAGATTCTGTCACTCTGGCTTTGTCCTTTTATCCGCCATTAAATGCCCTCATCTTGTTTACTTCCCCTACAACTGCAGGAGGTGACATAGTGCTGCAGTGACAGGTATGGGCTGTGACAGCAGCAGACAGGTGGCTGCTAAAATTGTGTCTGTGATCTAATTATCCGGCACAGGAGTCCCTGGCGCACACAGAGCTTGGCACAGAAGGGCTTTGGAAGCTGCAGGCTCAAAGCTAATACATAATAGTGCGCTGTGCCAAAGCTGTGTGACCACAGACACTACATGTTGGAAGCAATGCAAGATCTGAATTAGTATCTAATGCCTTATTAGGCTATTAGAACATGACATTGTCACTTACGGAAGTGGAGCATTTCTATAATTAAAGGCCTCTTCCATTTTTAATCAAAGTGACAGACTGGTAAAGAATCAAGAAAACATGACATATTGGGACTCATTTACTTACGCATCCGCTGGAGTTCACCGAAAGTGTATTGTCCGACAATCATGCACTGTGCCGCGATTCACTAAGATCATGTGCCCGATATCCTGCATGTGTCGCTTCCCCGCTCAGGTCCGACGAATTCACTTTCTTCTTCCTGGTGTATGTAGGTGCTTGGGCTTGTGACACAATTTGAAAGTTAAATCCTGAGCTCAGTCCAAATCAGTCAGATCGTCCAACGGAACGCCCCCTAAATTGTCCTAAATCTCAGGGCAGACACCTATTAAATACCTGTCTAAGCCATGTTATCACCGAAAAAGCTGCAATGTCCAACGAAAGTGCGATCTGCGACCCTTAGTAAAGGAGCCCCAATGTTTCTTGCTCCATTCTCTACAGAGGAACATCTAAAGTATAAGACCCCTTTACATGTTATTAGCATCATGCATCCGTCCAAGGCTGAATAGGACATTGATGAAGAAATGGATCTTATGTTAGAGTTCTTGCTCAACGGGATTTGGACCAGTGATAGGTTGATGGTTTACCTCATCAGCCAGACGTTCGTGAACATAAAATGGCCGCAGGTGGAGGGTCATGTGATCTCTATCAGTCCATGGACAATCGCCCTGCCAGGACCTAATGACAGTTTTCATGAATAGAAGATCAAGGTCCTGCTAGGGTGATTGGACAGATAGAGATCACATGACCCTCCATCTGCAGCCATTTTATGTTTGGGAATGTCTGGCTGATGAGGTGAAAGACAGGAGGCTTCACTCAACATATCAAGAAAGCGGCTGAATATTTAATACATATATATTCGCAAGTTATCGAATATCATGTCCCCCACACTTACACACACATCAAAAAGAAACACCATGAGGTAAAGTGGCTAACCCCCTTGAGTAGATTCTTACATTATGGATTGAGCGGGCCACAACTCTTCGGGTTCCTGAAAACATCTCTGTCTCAGTTTGTCTCTTTGAGTCAGCCGTAGGCAGCTGCGCACGGATGGAAATTGTAATAACACATTTATTTTCTTACTGAGAAGAACCTGCACCAACCAATCTGCTCCAAAAGAGACTCAGTAGAGACTCCATCAAAGCGTAATTACAAAGTTTATTATTTTATATCCAGATGAAATAAAATGTGAGGGAGATCAGCCAGTCTGGGTGATACTTCAGAGGAAGTTATTGCAGAATTAATAACTACATTTACGTTCATTTGCATTTTTATGGCACCTCTGTAACAGCCCAAAGGTACAAGATACCGTATATATTTGATCTCCTGCACATGATATATGATGAAGAGGTATGAGAACGATTGTGCTCTTGTGGCATCCGAACATTTGACAGCTATAACTTTCATGTTGTCTTCCTAATAAAGCATGGTGTATATTACAGTTATACCTGGCAGCTATGAGCATGTGGGTGTTTTCTTCGTCTGTGAGGTTATTATTGCCTCTTCATGCCCATGATCTAAAAAATGAAGTTTCACCTTCTATAGTCAATAGAACAGAAGCATTTATAAGGTACCCCCACAAGCATGACTGCAGGTTACTAATGCCTTTGGATGGTAGATGGGGGGCTAGTGATCATTGCATGTGTATTAGACCTTTCAGATTTTGCGTTAGTCTCTTACGTACAGCATAATACACAGCACCCATGGGTGTCACTCCCAGGGTAGCGACTCAATAAAGGGGGTTCACTTTAAGACATTGCGCAAAGTTATTAATGACAGTGGATGGTGGCATGCAAAATGTAATTTATCCCTACTGAATTTTACAATGAAGCAGTGTGCATTACTGATTATTTTATTGCAGCATTTTCTCGCAATATTCTAGATCTAAGATGTCATGTTGTGCATTATCCCTGTGGTGTGACATCCGGTGATTCCTTACGTATTATGACATGACAGTGTGTATTATCTCTGTACTTTGACATCACTGTGTGTTTCATGTCAGTATTGTGACATAAAAGTGTATTACCTTGGACTGTGACATCACTGTGTTAGTTATCCCTGTACTGTGACATCACTGTGTGTATTATCCTATATCTGTCATTCATCATAGTATATAGGGTTCGAAAAAGATGCTAGTCCATCAAGTACAACCGTGAATTAAACAAATGATTTTTCTTTATAACCCATGATATTTTTGCTCTCAAGAAAGACATTCAGACCTCTCCTGTACTGTGAAAACATTGTGTGTGTTATCTCTGTACTGTGACATCACTGTGTACATTGGGGCTCAGTTAGTAAGGGTCCGCTAACCGCATTTTCATCGGGTTTCCGTGTTGCGCCGCATTTAACAGGGGATTGTGTCGCTCGATCAGATTTTGGCGCAACGGCGCCGGCTTTCACGCGACACAAATCGGGTTGCGGGCCGTCGGACGATCCGACGGATTCGGACAACGCGCAGGATTTAACATCGCAAATTGTGTCGCATGACATACACTCACATACACCGGGAAGAAAAAAGTGAACTCCAGCGGACCTCAGCGGGGAAGCGACGCATGCAGGATTTCGGGCACATGATTTTAGTGAATCGCACCGCATTTCATTTTCGGATCGGGGATCGCAACAGGACCAGGTAAGTAAATGTGCCTCATTATGTCTGTACTGTGAAAGCACTGTGTGTATTATCTGTGCAGTGTGACATCGCTGTGTTCATTATTCCTGGACTGTGACATCACTGTTTGTATTAATCGTGCACTGTGACATCACTGTGTTCATTATTCCTGGACTGTGACATCACTATGTTTGTTATATCTATATTGTGACATTACTGTGTGTATTATGTCAGCATTGTGACATCACTGTGTGTGGTATCCCTGCACTGTGATATGTTGAAGTAGTGGTCCCATTCAATGTTTTGCTACAGGGCCTTTCTTAACTAGTTAAAAAATTAATACATGCTCGGGATTTCTGCAAGAAGAAAAATGCTAGCAAGGGGTTAAAATACTACTGTATAACAATACCTTTTGAGATGTTCCTTGTTAGGATATGGTATGAGAATATAGTACAGGAAATAATACTCCTCTAAGTGGTAGACATAAAAATGTTGTTGTATTCTGTTCTCCCATTTCCTATTTTTATCAGAGGCTGGCAGTCTAATATTGCCAGGCATTTATTACAGCGATTACCAACAGGGTGGCTGAATGGCACATACATCATCATTTATATTGGAGCAGGGAATTACATTTTTCCCATCCCCTTTCCCTAATGACATCCCTGTCTACCACATGGAAGCACAGTGTAAGCAGTGTGACTGTCTGTCCAAATAATTTTCTTTATTTTGGCACCCAAACGCTAGGTAGATTTTTTCATAATTAAGTGTACTTACCTCTTTTTCCCACTGCTGTCCATAGCTGCAACATTTACACATCTCTCTGTATCTGTTGTGCTGTGGCCAGCATGTGACCGCTGCACGTGGACCCGCTGTACTATCCTTGTCTATGGGCGTTATGCCTGAACCCTTCCTTTTTTCACCCTTACACCCAAATATGAGGAAATAGATGGACTTCCCTGAAGAGGGACCCCTCTTGTGGTGGTCTCGTTCTGTGTAGCGGCCGGTCCAAGCAGATCAGGAGATGCCTGTGCAAAGTGCACAAGGTAAGGCAAATGTAATCGAAGACAGTCCAGATGATAGCAATCGAGCTTACTCCAGGTAAGTAGCTGTGCTGCGCCTAGTTATCAGCGCAGCGTACGGGTCAGATGTGGGCCTCTCTTTTACAGTGGGCCTGGTCACAGACAGATGGGCGTTTCGCCCCTGACAGTAGCAATAGTCTTTTTCTAGTAAAATTTATGTTTTATATAAGTATAGTATGAGTATGCCTGCTGATTCAGCGTGTTATTTATTAGTCTTGTGTACATGATGTGCTTATAGATTTACTCATATTTTGTTCTTCTTGCTTGGGATCATCTTTGATTGTCACATAACATATTTTTGCTTTATATAGCTCCCCTTCATTAAATCAACATTGGCTGCAGAATGAAGGCTCCCAGATGCTATGGTATTGATTTAGCAAGTCCTGTGAGATCGCTGCCAAATGTTTAACATGCATCCTTTATTGATAGATGTGACACACTTGAATATTACTTCTATAGTATTTTACGTGGAGCATTACTCTACGGGAATAACATATAAAGAATTGCTAAAATAGCATTAATATCAAATTTAATGAGATTCCCTGGAGCATTGACTACTCAGAGGCCTGTGATGTCACATGCATAGACAAGACATTTAGCTTTATTCTGTTTGTAAGAAATTGGTATTACACATAGGCCCAAACACATGAAAACTGGTTCACTTAGGCCGCTTTCAAATGAACGTGCGAAAATGGGCGTATGCAACCTGTACCGTACTAATGCGGTATGGGTTGCATGCATTCCAATCCATTTCAATGTGCAATACCTCCATCCATATTACCATTGTACCGTATTGGGGGGAAGCCGGATCTATCTTCTCCCTTAGATCTTTCCCTTTCTTTTTCCTCTGGAGAGGGGAAGAGTGAGCAGCGCTCATCCCTCCTCTCTCCAGTGTGTTGCCATATTGGATGAGCATACATGATGTGTGAAAGCAGCCTTAGTGAATGTGCCTCACTAATGTGCACTTTGCACATAATATCAAATTGTTGCTCATGCTGTTCAATTATACGGCACAAAAGGCGCTGCTTTGGGAAAGTGTGCGCACTTTTTATTTGTTGGTGCACTTTTAATCTACTCAGTGTGACACAATTTCATCGGTTTCCAGACATAACTATCACTCAAACTATGAATAATCACTACCACCCCTTTCAGGTGCACAGCTTTCTAAAGTGTCAGACAAAATGCCACCGTGACACAATTGTGGCGCAAACAAATAATAAGTACATGTAGAAGCTCCGAAGACACGTTTTTCATGCAAAAACTGGAGCAGACACAATAATATAAGTGGGCCATTATCTAAAACCATGTCAGCCAATGATGACTTCAGTTGAAGAAAGGGCAATTTTTTTTTATCAACAATTGATAAGGTTAGAAATCCCCTTTGTTTAAATATTGTCCTGACTAGAAAAGGTAAAGGGGTTTTGCAAAAATTTGTAAAAAAAACTCCAAGGTGAAAGGGTTAGAAATGTACCCCAGTTCCCTCTTGGACACGGGACTTCACTAGTGTATTCCAAAGGACCTCACTCTCTGTGTCATCCATTGGAACAAAATAGGCCACTCATTGACCCCCTGTAACTTCCAGTCAGACACAGGCCTTTAACTGGAGGCACTGAACCGACGCAGAAGTAAGTATGAGTCCATGTTTTTCTTACCCTCTAAGGCTACATTCACACGATGTGTGCCGCCGTACCATAGCACGGTGGGCACACGTTGGCGCCCTTGTGAGAGGAGGAGGGGTGAGCACCCCTCTCTATAGCGATATATGGCGCACCGCGCCGTATTCCGGGGAAAGATTGGACCTGTAGAAAGCTTATCGCATAATGGTTGTGAAAATCTAATTTTTCTAAAAGGTTGTCACACGTAGACCTCTGTCCAAGAATCATCAATGACATGTGTTCCACTATTTTATACTTCTCCATTGATGATACATGTAGTAGCTTCTTATGGTTAACTGACTAAATCTATTTGTGCATAATTGTAGTTTTTTTAATGACATATGGTGTCACTTTCCTGACTGACCCCACCTCTATGACCTCGGAGCTACGGTCTCACCGCAGCTTACTGTATCTAACACACCATTTATGTGTAAGAAGTAAATGTCACCAGGCATTGCGATTATTTTTCATTTTGCGCCACCTTCCATGCCAAGTGGACATGAAAATCCGTTAAGGGGACATGGTCAGCGGCAGGGTGGCACAGGGCAAGGCAACAACAGCCGCTAGCTATAGCGCAATTCTACGCCAGACCTGATTTATATGGCGAAAATTGAGGGACGGATTCTCATCATATGCAGGCGCACAACTAATTTCCCCCATTGAGACCAAGCATTGGAATTTTGTTAGCTTTCAACTTCATGTATTATTGTATATCCAGCATATAGTATTTTGTGGTGAATTATAAACCTATTTGTACTAGGACGGATACTCTCTGAGGGTCAGTGTAAACACAGGCAGTCCATGGGTTACATACACGATAGGTTCCATAGGTTTGTTCTTAAGTTGAATTTGTATGTAAGTCGAAACTGTATATTTTATAATTGTAGCTCCAGACAAAAAATTTTTTTTGCCCCAGTGACAATTGGAATTTCAAAGTTTTTTTTGCTGTAATGGGACCAAGAATTATCAATAAAGTTTCATTAAAGACACCTTACAGCTGATCATTGCAGTCTGGGACTATAGTAATAGCATCCAGAAAGCTTCACCAGAGGTCACAGGGGGCAGAGGGGTCCGTCTTTGACTAGGAGTCGTCTATAAGTCAGGTGTGCTTAAGTAGGGGACTGCCTGTATATGAAACCCTTTAAGTTGCATCTGACTTTAGGAAAAAAAAGACTTGTCACATATTTTCCTGGATATAAGGAATTCAAGAACCAGTGAAGGGAGTGTAAAACTGAATGATAGGAAATGTGCTTTTTTTGTACAAAGCCAAAAATTCATTGTTTATGCTATAGGAATTATTGTTTATGCTATAGGAATATATAGTTTGCTAGACTCTATTATAGGGATTGATACATTTTATTTTACAATATCAGTCAATGGTTGATGGATTCCCATACATGGCATGTGTTGTACCCTAAGGTATGTGTCAAGCAAACCTTCTGGCATTAATCATCAGAACGAAGAAAAAATGATATGTGAACAGAGAATACACCAGGCATAAAGTATTTTTTTTTCGTACAAGCAATGTGTTACACAAGAATAAATGACTAGAACCCCTGCGCGTTTCAGTGGCATATCAATTCACTTTCATCACAAGCAATCCTGCTAGAGTCTCTATGCTTTCCTTCTGTCTCCTGCGTTCTGCACAAGGGCCAGGGGGGAAATGTTCATTCCTATCACAAACCCAACTGCAGTCAGAAACTGAGAGTAGGTGCTTGGTATAAGTCAAGATACATTTCATACAGATAGCTATCAGCTCGGTAACACCAAAGAAAAGACATGGGAACAGTAAGACACTGACCATGAAGAGTATCAACAGGGTCATAAAAAACGATGAATATATCAGCATATAAATTGTAACAATAATATATATAAAGATGATAGTATAGCAAATGCAAATTGATCAATTATATGGATAAAAGAGCCAATAGAGAGAATATAACCTAAGTATTCCCCTATGTCTTATAATGGAATCCCTTTGTCCGCTAATTGGCCTTAAATATTTCTTTCTAATTAGCCTCGTAGTTCTCTGCCGCCAGTCCTGTACTTATACTATTCAGGCATATTTGTTAGCAGGTTTTGGCAGTAGCTTAAGGAGGATTTTGCAAAGAGGATGACTTACAGGCCGGCTAAATCAGGAAATATGTGCTGGATTAATGTAATAAATCGCTCTGGAACCCGGGATAGATCGGCGGTAGGAGTGTGTGTTGTGCGGGTGGGGGCTCATTACATTTGTATACAGACGTCTGTATACTCCCTGCTGCTGAGATCTTGCTCTAGTTTTGATGTGGGGCAGATAGGACTCTATTCTCTTCCAATCTAGATGCCTTTATTGTGTAATGACTTGAGCAGCCTCTGTACAAACGCCGCTATCAATTAGTTATGACATAGAAAGCTTTAGACGAGCTTGGGAACAATCTGCTTACATGACAAACCTCTGTGAACCAACACAATGGCCTGATTAGGAGGCCACAGACTGGACAGTTTGGGGCATGTTGACTGTCTGCCCCTGCATAATTTCTGGAGGAACTTATCTGAACTCATCTGAAAATTCTACAATGGAACAAGAAAATTTTTATATACCCCTAATTTTATCACAGAAAACTGGGAAAACCCATTGACTCGAGTATAAGCCGAGGGTGTAGTATACAGCCGGCCAGCCCCCATGTAGTATACAGCCAGCCAGCCCCCATGTAGTATACAGCCATCCCCATGTAGCATACAGTCTGCCCCCATGTAGCATACAGCATGCCCCCATGTATCATACAGCCTGCCCCCATGTAGTATACAACCTGCCCCATGTAGTATACAGCCTGCCACACGTAGCATACAGCCTGCCCCCATGTAGTATATAGCCAGCCAACATGTAGTATACAGCCAGCCCCATGTAGTATACAGCCTGCCCAATGTAGTATACTGCCAGCCCCCATGTAGTATACAGCCTGCCCATGTAGTGTACGCCTGCCCCATGTGTATACAGCCTGCCTTATGTAGTATACAGCCAGCCCCTGTGGTAAACGCCTGCCCCATGTAGCATCAGCCTGCCCCCATGTAGATACCGCCAGCCCCTAGTAGTATACAGCCAGCCCCAGTAGTATACAGCATGCCCCCATATAGTATACAGCCTGCCCAATGTAGTATACTGCCAGCCCCCATGTAGTATACAGCCTGCCCCATGTAGTGTACAGCCTGCCCCATGTAGTATACAGCCTGCCTTATGTAGTATACAGCCAGCCCCCATGTGGTATACAGCCTGCCCCATGTAACATACAGCCTGCCCCCATGTAGTGTACAGCCAGCCCCTAGTAGTATACAGCCAGCCCCCAGTAGTATACAGCATGCCCCCATGTAGTATACAGCCTTCCCCCCGCAGTTTGCCAAACAGAAAAAAAAATAATCTTAATGCTCACCCTCCCGTGTCCCCGATGTTCGTTGCGGCTCCCAATCCCCATTGTGGCTCCCAGCGGCTTCTTCTATCTTCTCTCTTCTCTAGCCGGCAAAGTCGCGTCCATGTGATCTGCCGGCCGTCGCACACTACGATGCGGCCCTGTCTCCGCTGATCATGCTGAACAAACTACTAGGTCAGTGTCATGTACCAAAAACCAATCACTAATAAAGATAAAACATAGAAATATTTATTGGTATACTCTAAAAACACCTAAAAGGCACTCCCAAAATGTGCCATCCTATCTCTGTAAAAATAAGACAGAGTAATCCTCCTCACTAATGCCTAAATGTCTGGCAAACACATGGACAAAGTGCAGATAGTACAGGTCAATAATACAACAATGGAAGATAAACATACTAGCTGAATGGAAATGTGAATATTATAGATAAATATCACCCAAGTCCATGTGTGTAAGGAGGAGAAAACGTCCCCACGCGTATCGCCGCGCTCCTGCGGCTTCCTCAGGGGTGACCTGCTTATACACGAGTCAAGCACTTTTTTTGTTCTGAAAAACTCGGCTTATACACATGTATACAGGCGGTCCCCTACTTAAGAACACTCGACTTACATACGACCCCTAGTTACAAACGGACCACTGGATATTGATAATTTATTGTACTTTAGTCCTAGGCTACAATAATCAGCTGTAACAGTTATCATAGGTGTCTGTAATGAAGCTTTAGTGTTAATCCTGGTTCTGATGACAACCCAACATTTTTAAATACCAATTGTCACAGAGACCAAAAAAGTTCTGGCTGGGATTACAATGATAAAATATACAGTTCCGACTTACATACAAATTCAACTTAAGAACAAACCTACAGACCCTATCTTGTATGTAACCCGGGGACTGCCTGTATACGGTGTGTGTATATGTGTGTATATATATACAGTATATATACATATAAAAACTTTGTTTTTGCATCTTTTTGATCCAGGTAATTTCTTAGACCTGGTTACAGGCGGTCCCCTACTTAAGGACACCCGACTTACAAACAACCCTTAGTTAAAGATGGACCCCTCTGCCCACTGTGACCTCTGGTGAAGCTCCCAGGATGCTTTACCTTAGTCCCAGACTGCAATGATCAGCTGTAAAGTGTCTGTAATGAATCTTTATTGATAATCCTTGGTTCAATTACAGCAAGAAATCTTGAAACTACAATTGTCACTGGGGCAAAAAATTTTTTGTCTGTATCTACAATTGTAAAATATGCAGTTTCGAGTTACATACAAATTCAACTTAAGAACAATCTTGTATGTAACCCTGGGACTGCCTGTATTTGCTATATAACTTTGGCATTCATGCACCAACTTAGAAGAATTTTGAGGGTATAACCTTTAATTATGGAAACTAATGTAATTATAAGTAATAAATGAGAAGATCTTATGTGCTGAATGAACAATACTGATGTTTTATTTGGTCATACAACTCTAAAAAGAAGGGTGGTGGTTCCATGGGGGGGGGGTTAAAATTTGTTACAACTTGAATTTAAGTGGATCGGGCAGGACTACATAAGTCAATATGAAAAATAAGGTGTTAGTGCTTACGTGCTCTATAGACCTAGATGTAGGAATATTTTGAAGGTCTGTAGCCTCTAACGTTTAATGCAGACTATAGCAGAGTGTACAGTATTGAGTCATAAGATGCATTAGATGGTTGGAGAGGTAATTTCACATAATTAAAGAGTAACTTTTTCAATAGCTTTTGGGATTTTTATTATCTTTGTCACCTTTATCCAGTATTTTCTTTGCTATACCCCTCAGCTAATTGCTGCAGTAGCTGTTTTTTTCTGCCTATGTTGATAGGCCCTGGAATCTGTAGATTTTTTTTTGTTGGTTTCAGGGGCGGGGCTGCTGCTCCCTGATCACAGAGGAGGTCATGTAACAGAGCTCTCTCTGTGTATGTAGCAGAGCTGGATGTGTTCAGAACAGTGGATACAGATGTCTCCAGCACAGAATAGTGAGGTACAAAATCTCCCCTGTTCCCTTTTAGTCCCTCTAACCCAGTGTGATTCTACAGAACTTCCTCTGTCTCTCTCTCTCAGGTTAGCCACCATATACATCCCATATGTATACTGTTCAGTGGATTTACTTGGGGGGAACGAAATGGATATATTGGTAAATTACTTTGAGAAAGAACACAATGCATCATGGGATCTGTGGGCAAGCTTACTGGCCTTAGTTTGAGGGCATAGACTGACAGATATTAGTCTCCACCCACTTCACCTCTGGTGAGAGAGATTTTTGTCAAACACTTTCAGAACAGAAAATGCCATAACTTTGTAAAGAAAAGGAAAAGCAGCACAAAGTAGGCATCGTTCTGTTTGTTTTTAAAGGGGGGAATAACATATAATAATTTGGTGAAATCACAATAACTTTACGGTTACGCTTTAAGGCTAGGGGTACCCATTACACATAAGATTAAAAGGTTGCGTTTATTGATGAGCGAACCTGTTAAAATTCGGTTTGGCCGCGTCTGACCAATAGCGCCTGCGATCAGTGCCGGCACGATCGTAGGTGTTAACTCTTTAAAGGCTGCTCACAAAGTCGACAGCTGCATTTAAATTACTCGCAGCTGACAATTCTTCTAACTTTGAAGTTTGGATCTGCTCAACACTAGTTGCGTTTCTACATTTAATCATTGTTTTTGTTTATTTCTATGAGCTTATACAGGACACACAGCTGTAGTTTCCCGGGCCACATAAAACTCAGTGCAGGTCATTCATGCCCGTGTTTGCAGCTTGGACAATCTTTACTGTAGTGATTGACGTTTGTGTGGTCCTCATAAACCAATGACACGTGACCTGTGATAAGAAAACGCTCATGTTGGGGGAAACCTAAATCGGCTAAATTTCTAGCAATATCCATAGCATTATTATTATTTTATTTATAGACCACCATTAATTCCATGGTGCTGTACAATCAGTAAGGGGTCACATATATTACATCATGACAAAAACAGGTTCAAGTAGAAAATACAAAACTACAGTGATCAGGGGGCAAGTAAGAGGAGGACCCTGCCCGCGAGGGCTCACAATCTATATGGGGGGGATAGATACATGAGGTGAGCATCCCTCAGAAATAATAGAGCAGTAATTTGTCTGCAGAGCCATCACTCCATTCATATGGGGATACTATCTATCTCTCTCTCTCTCTTTATATATATATATATGGAAAACCCCTTTAATTTTGCATGGCCACACTTAATATATGTTGCCAAGTCCTATTAGATAGACTGCAGACTCCATTATTACAGATTTTAAAGCTTGGTGCTATTAGACTTAGAAGCCAGATGTCTAAGATGAGTCCTCATTACAATATATAAATACCTGAATGGACAGGGATCTTTCCAATGAACTTTTTGTACCTAGGCCTGTGGCCTATCACCATAGACATATACTGTAAGAGCAGTGAGACTATGAAACTCTCTGCTGCAGGAGGTTGTAATGGCTGATAATTTGAAAATTGTCAAGAAAGGTCTCATTGCCTTTCTGTAGAAAAAATACATCACATCTTCTGTGAATAAAACCAATTGGTATAAGTCTTGAAGGGTTTTTTTTGCATTCTTCTGGATCAACAATGTATAATGTAGGGTTAATAGGTTGGACTTAATGGACTGATGTCATTTTCTAACCCTTATTTACAATGATACTATTGTGCTGTATAAACAAAAACTAGGGTCAACTCACCATTCCTCATAACATGGCACACAGACAGAACCACAGACTGTTACACACAAGTCTCAATTAAAAATTTATTTTTATTAAAAGTGGTATAAAAATATCTATACACATGCCTGGGACTGGTGCCTTATGTCTGGATGCTTGTATAAAACTTCCACAGCCTCGGATATTCTTGGGATGTGCCTCACTATATTTCTACACAACGTCTCGCTCCTGCAGCCAAAGGTTTTAAGCTATAGAGATATTTTTATTGAATGTCTTGTCCATAGATCATTCAGTATACATAACTTTCAGACTCATCGAGATGCTATAGTAGTTCCAATTTACCATGTAGTAGTTAATATTTGATGAATTGCTCCCATACAATACTCAGAGAAATGTCTCACGAGAGAACAAACAGCTTGATGGATTCTCTCTATAGTTTAGTGAAGCAAAATGTATCCATTTGGTTAACATGTACAGCTATTTATGTTATTTGGTGTTAAAAATATCAGATAATAATTGCATTCCGTCTTGATGTTTCATAGTTGATGGAGATTCTGTATACTAACAAGCTTCAGACATCTACAAACTTCCAAAATATCCATGGCAAGTTTAATACAACCAGCAGATAATGAAGTGTCAGAGCATTCTATGCTTATTCCTGTGCCATTTCATCATGTTCATATTTCATTTATCTCCTTTACTCAAACATCGCTCTCTTAACCTTCACTGCAGTCTGACAGAGCTGGGCCTTGAAGGTCATTCCAATATTTAATTAAAGTAACGCTTTATCCTATCTCTCTGAGCTTTAGTGTCTACGCTTATTCCTGTATACCATTTCATTTGTTAACTCTAACCAGGTTCTAAATTCTGCACTTATAGAGGAGACTCTTTTTACTGATGGGATTTCAATTATCTGCATAGTCATAAAGTTGAGGGAGTGACTTTGGTTCTTGTCCAAATGTAATATTGTAATTATGAGACTGCAAAATTGGCTTGATTTCAGACACACTCCTACAGTCCTGGGACCTTTACTTGAGTTTTGGTTGTGTCACATCACTGTTTTGGTGAATATAGCAACAGAGAGAAAGCCAGTTTGTATTATGTTATCCAGCAGATCTGAAAGGTTGGTTAAGCTTCTAGAGATAAAAAGTTGATTAATCAATTATTCTGATTCATTTACAGTTGTGAAGGATTTTTACCTATTATGCTGTATTTTATCTTTCCTAAGTGGGATTTTGCCTTCCTTTGACTTGATGTAAAACTTTAGTAAAATTTAACAAATGTAAAAAGTAGCAAATACTCTTCATTACCCATTTCCATAGTTTTGTGTCTAAAGCAGCAAAGCAGACCAATACATTTCCATAGTAACAGACAACAAACAAACCATATGTAGTCTGATCCTGAATTCATACTCCCTTCCATTTGTTTTCTACTTATTCCTAACATACATTTGATGTATTTTCATCAGATAGAGAAGAGAAGGAGCATGAATGCAGGAACTAACTACACTATATTTAGAATGGGTGCAATACCTTTTATACAAATGGTTCAGTGAATAAGAATGAAATTGCGATGATGGTCACCACCACTGTGTACTCTAACCCCGTATTCATAGAACAACGGATGTGTTTTATTTCTGCATGTCACTTCTATGGGTCCTCCTGGGCCCTATGAGTCCCATGGAGGGGAATAATTGTACCCTTCAGTCAAGAGACACTTATTCGGAGGATATTGCATAAGTGTATATAGA
Organism: Engystomops pustulosus; assembly: GCA_019512145.1. Lineage (NCBI taxonomy): Eukaryota > Metazoa > Chordata > Amphibia > Anura > Leptodactylidae > Engystomops > Engystomops pustulosus. The sequence goes on along the minus strand of CM033644.1, from coordinate 159,583,330 downwards.
TACACAATCCTTTTAACTTTTATCAATAGACACAAGAGTCTGTTAGGGCTCAATATCAGAAGATATGACCCAGTGGAGCACATTTACTTACCTGTCCGGAGGAGTTCACAGAAAGTGCATTGTTGGACGATTCACAAAAATCTTGCGCCCGATATCCTGCATGTGTCGCTTCCCCGCTCAGGTCCTCCGGAGTTCACCTTCTTCTTCCTGGTGCATGTAAGTGCTTGATGTTGCGACACAATTTGAAAATTAAATCCCGCACTCAGTCCAAATCAGTTGGATTGTCCGACGGCCCACCCCCCCATTTCTGTCGCATGAAAGCCAGAGCAGCTGTGCCACAATTCGATCGCGTGTGACACAATCTCCTGTTAAATACATGTCACAGTTGTGCAAAACCTGAATATGTCGGACAGTCGGACGAAAGTGAATCCGCGGAGCCTTGGTAAATAAGCCCCAATATGTATCTAGGAGTATTTGCCATTTGCTAAGAATGATTTGTGTCTGTATCATCTGGGCCAATTTGGCACATGGTACATGTTGTGGAACATCATCCAGGTTGAACAGAAAGACTTGCATTACTTTTCAGTTATTTTTCATGAATTAACTTTAAGTAAGCTTTTTTAGCTCATTTCACCTTTTTGTGCAGACAATACTTTCCATGAAATGCTTTTACTGGCTCTATTTTTCATTTCGTGGCAGACTAAAGTACCTCAAACAGATGTTTCCTTAAATAGCAGCCTGGTTCTGATAAGGGAAATTGGCTGGTTTACTATAGTGTATTATAGCTTACAGAATACATGATTCCACTGCATCCTGTGCTAACACCTCAGTAGCAGTTTAGGCTGGTTACATTATGGGACGTCTTGAGAATTCTGAGGTTTTAGATCTTGTCATTAAACTAAATCTCTGATTTTATGATACTTATAAGAGCCTCATGTAGATTCTGCTAATGACACATGTTTTTGTTTGGAGGACCTGAAAACCAGCAAGGAAAAAAGGTGCCAGGGTGATCAATTTTCAACACTTAGAGTGCCCAGTAAAAGAGTCTTTTGTATAGTTATGATAAAGACTCCTTAGCAGATGGCATTTCAGTGCTGTATCTATTGTCATTACAGAGGGTTTTGGTTGTTCCTTTACTAAAACATAAGGATCTGCAAGAAATCCAAGTAATGTTTGTTTGCCTAATATTTGGCTTTAGTTTCCATCATCAATATGAAGACTCAGGCTAAGTTGACATCTCGAATCAATGTCTCCATCTGCTCCAGAACAACAAAAATAATGCTGAATGATGCTCTGCCCAATACTACTGTATTTGCCGCACTATAGCTGAGATACCATCAGTATAATTTGGAGATCTGTCTAAATTCTCTTGGCACTTATGTAAATTACAACTTTTTAGGTCTTCTGTGGGTGCAGCAGGGAACAGGATGTGCCAGGGCGGCAACACTTTGGCCCGCAAAATTTACTGTGATCTACAACAGAAACTGGAATAGGTTATAGCTGCAATCTATGGCTAAGTTACTTAGAGTTACTAAGAGGTTAGAATATTTTGGTAATTTTGTCTAATTTTGTGCCAATCATTGCACAAAGCTCCATTTTACATCAGCCCCATTGTGCTACAGATATGTGCTCATAACAGGAAATATCAATAGACTGCTTTGATTGGGGTCAGTTTTAGACACAAAACTCTGATACACATTTTGATGCTTGTGCTTTTTTTCAGCATCTTGGTATATATGGATGGTATATAGGTCTGACTGTACAGACTGCCCTACTCCCTGACAAGCCCAAGCGGAAAGCGGGCGGAAACCCCGAAACAAATGGTGGAGATGAGGCTTAATACATGCCCTTCTCTACAAAAAATCTGTTGGAAAAGGCACAATACATGTGCCTCTACGGGTCCAAACCCATAGTCAGAATAGTTGCAATTACTTTACAGAAAATTCAATGAATTACTTCCTCTGTATGGAAATACTAGACTGAAATACAATAAATACAGAGAAAACCTTTTTTTAGAATCAGCCTTGATCTTTAATTTTTGCACAGTAACAAAAAGACAATAATCTGTAATGTACGGAGCCTTTTAGCTGCTATTTGTGTGTAATGACTGTTTTTCTACACGGCTTGTAGTTTTGATAAGTAATTACAGCAATGTGCACAAGGCCCGGGGGAAGCTGTGTACCGGTAAACATTCCCATTCTAAGTGACAAGGGGACTGCTATGGGTCCAGACCATGAAACGCCAGCTTTAATTACTGATCATCGAGACGTGGACATCTCCAACCAGCCTAAGGCTATGCTGACTACGTTAACTTCAGCCACAATTCTCTTTAAATAAAACAGGAAAGCTTTGTGCAGTTACTATTTTTTAACATTCAAACACACCAAACATTTGGCTCATCTGGTGCATCTAGTTTGAAACAGCCGCTCAGTTCTAGCTGATATTGAAGAATAAGACTCTAAAATATGTATATAATAGACATTAAAGGACATCAACCACTGTCCACAAAATCATGCTCGTTACCTTAGGGGGTTTGCCGGCACTCTATTCCTTTGTTTCAATGGCTCCAGAATAAGTGGGAAAATACGTTTATAAAGTTATGTAAATTAGCCTAAGGCGTCTAGGCTTACGTCACCTGAGCACCTCATCGCTCCACTGTCCTGTGATTATTCACACCCCCGTCACTTATTATTCAACCTACCCCATGCCCTCTCTTCGCATACAGCCGGTGATGTCAACCGGCTGCCTGCAAGTCCTGTGCATGCGCGAGAACTTTGTTCCTTGCCCAGGCCATTGGTGGTAGATGTCCTTTAATCTTTGTATTTCCAGGTGGTGAACCTATGGCACAGGTGCCAGTGATGTTACCCACTGTATGCAAGCGGTCTGTTACCCCAGCACAGAGTATACCTGCTGCAGTCCCAGGCACCCATGGACAAGGCGCGTTCAGCGCTGTTTTAAAGTGACGCATCCTGGGCTGACCCATGTGTAATTTTTTGCTGTATGTAGTGGTGTTTTTATTTATATCAATCTGGACCTTGATCATTCTTTATTCAAATATTTAGGAATGGAAAAATGGTGAAAAAGTGGCTATTCGGACATTTGGGTACTGCTTATCATTACGCTGTTCCTGGCTGGGAATAACCATTTTTATATTTTTATAAAATGGGAATATCAGCACCTAACATGTTTATGATTTTGGTTTATTTTTATGTGTGCTTTAGGGAAAGTGGGTTGATTAAAACTTTAATTTTACTCTTAGTTTACTTTTACAGATTTTTTTAAATATTTTTTTCATTTTTTTTTCTATTATTTCAGACCTCCTAGGGCACTTTAACTCTGGAGGGTCTGATCACTCATATACTGCAATACTACTGCAGCACATACAGATTTTTTATGGGACTTTTTGCATGTCATGAATCTGGCTTTGCGCAGTGTTTTTACACCAAAAAAGCACAGGAAAACCAATGATAAATAACCCCCAATTAACCTAAGCACACATATAAAGTAACAAAGCATTCACTTCAGAACAACTCTCTGACCATTCTTGACTGGCCCAGCCAGAGCCCTGAACTAAACCCAAATGAGCATCTCTGGAGAGACTTGAAAATGGCTTCCACCAATGTCCACCATCCAACCTTAGGAAACTAAGGAGGATCTGCAGAGGAAGAATGGTAGAGGATCCAGAAACCCAGGTGTGAAAAGCTTGTTACATCATTCCCAAGAAGACTCATGGCTGCACTAGCTCCAAAGGTTCTTCTGCTTAAAACTGAGCAAAGGGTCTGAATACTTATGACCATGTGATTTCAGTTTTTCCTGTTAAATAAATTAGCAAAAATATCTACATTTTATTTTTTTTTCTGTCAAGACAGAGTGCAGAGACTATGGAACATTAAAGAGCAGAAAAAAAACCTTTTCTGATCTTACCAATTGGCTGCAATGAAACAGAGAGTGAAAAATTTAAAGGTGTCTGAATACTTTCCGTACCCACTGTAAATAGGTTTTGGGTTAGAATTTGGGCACTTGGTCTCTAAAAGTTTCACCATAACTGCCCTAGCACAACCTCTAGGATCATCTCTTTAAAGAGTAACCATAATTTCAGATGATTTTTGATATTATGTGTTCGGGGGAGAGTTTTGTGTGCATTTTCTTAATATACTTCATTAAAAAATTAGTTTGTAAAGTACCCCTTAGTTACAATGTTACTTCTGCACTGTTTGGCATATCTATGATTGAAGACGTCTCCCTCTCCTCTCCTATTTGTCACACAGCTGTGAGTGTTAGCCCTTTCTGCTCTTTCCCTGGTTGTAGTGTGCTTTCAAAGATCAAGCTGAAGGTGAAGGGGTTAATCCACCCATCTCAAAGCTGTTTAACCAAAAACAGGGAGATTAGATGTGAGGTCATGCTGCCTCCATAGACACACACTATACAGTCTGGAAGGTGCTTGATTTTTTTTTTACAAACTAAGCAGAACTAATACTAGAAATATGCTCACCACATCCCTTTGCACACAATGTAAAAAATTATCTCAAATAACGGTTATGCTTCAAGTCAGTTGATATCCATAAAGGGTATCCAATTGGCCTTCAATTCACAAGAACTCTCAGTAGTGCTTCTGACATAAAGGGGTCTCTTACAACTACATTACATATGGACTAATAATTTATTGAAAAAACAAAGTGGGATTCAACCCCTAAACTACTCACCAGTCTTGGAAAGGAGCAGTGTATAGCCCCTTCTTCACAATTTAATACATCTAGAATATTAGATATTCAGGATTACTGAGTCTGCCACTTTCTCGCTTTTTAAAATAACAGCAAGAAGCAGAAGCCGCGTTTAGCTCTGAGACATTAGATATCTCAGAGGAAAAAAGGAGTCGAGACCAACCCCAGACACCTAATTAAAACTGTAGAACATGTTTCATGGGGGTAGATGTATTGGAAAAGACGTCAGGGAATAAAAGAGCAATTATAGAGCCTACGATTGGACTTTGTTGAAACTGCTCACAGTTTGTGTAGATATCAAGAACAAGCCATTGTGTCACTACTGTAAAGTCGTCTGTGGCTATATTTAGTTACATTGGAGCTCACGCTAAGACCAGCTTTCAACATCCCACCATCACTGTGAATTCTAAGCCATGAACACACATTACAGCGCGCGATACATACAGTGTCCATTAATATCAGTTTCCCGGAATCACTAAAGCTTTGTTTTCTAAACCAGCGACTTAAGGTCTTCAACTTGTGCATTTCAGAAGTTCAGTAAACTATTTGGTATGTATGGAGGTGTCTTGACTATCTATCCCCCTTTAGCAGCAATAAAAACTGTACTTTCCTATTTGTTCTAAAGGAGGATATGCTTTGGTCTAAATGTACCCTTCACACCAACTATGAAAACACATTTGCTTCATTAAAGGGGTTTTCTGGGCATTAATAGGTGATCAATAGGGGTGTAATAATTGTCACCCAAGTTGTTACATACTATGGACAGAGCACCAAGCAGATAGCTGTATCAGTAGTGTAGCAGCCAGCGAGTCTCACCACAGGGGCAGCTTCTATTGAGGTGATGGTGCATGCCTCGGTGTATGTCTTCAATAGATTAGGGTTGAAGAACTCCCTTAAGATGCGTGATTGGATATTTGAGTATTCAGGATGAATAACTGTCCACTAATGAGCATTCATATCTTCATATCGAGATGGAAACCTTTAGACTTACTTTGGATGATCAATTGCCAATACATCTGATACAAAATCAATTTTGACCATACATATGTATTACACGTGAAAGAGAAGAGGGGTGTCACTCATTGGGTTCCCTTCTTCAAGCAGACCAGAGCACGTGCACAGGCTTTGGCTTTATTCCGTACTAGCCATGACTATGTACTATTGCCTTTTGTAAAAATGTGCAGGTGTTGTTTCCAGTCTGTTTGCTCACTACGTTTTTGGATTTTAACCTTGATATATGTTATCTATTTGAATCCCCAGCTAATAGAGTTTGCTTTTTCTCCTGGCATATTACATACCTGGTGTCCGGATCAACTAGTGCTCTAGGCATCAACATCCGTGTGTGTTGGAAGAAGTAGTGAACTGATTCATTACAGCTTTGGCTGTTATTGTTTGTTTTTTTGTGCATTAAGCTTTAGAGAAACGTAGGACAGTCTTTATATCACCTGAAGAATGGCATATGGACCCCATGGGTTGTGAGCTGTTTTAATTTTTTATGTATTTTTTATGTAGGAGTCTGGTGCTATAATAGGGAGCGCTGGCTGTTGAACTCCTGCAACTCCCTGTCCAAATAATGGACATTGGATGTGTAGACAAAGAAATTCTTCTTATATGCCACTACATACAGTCTCCATAACATTGCGGCCCCCTTGCGCACCAGAAATTTTTATTATTAAAATATTCATGGACACAAATCTAAAGTCTAAATCGCCTTGCCCCTTTTTTAGGATTATGTCAGTTGTACAGTTCTTGATGGTTTGGAGCTTTCAAAGGTTTTAAAAGTCAATAATAGAGGATTTCCTTCTTTTTTGAGGCTAAGTAAGCATTATAATTGATAAGAATGGAAAAAATCTATTACAAGGCAGATAATGTTTTTGTGTCTGCATTAGCTGTGTTGTAGAAGGGGCTGGCTTAGTTAATAAGCTGAGATATGCAGCAAGTCTCCTCAAGCAAATCGCAGAATAGAGGAAGAAGTTCTTTGTTGTGCAGAACAAATGTGGAGTGTCTAGGACTATAGAATGAGGTCTGATATTGTCCCACCAGAGTATTATTCACAATAAAACTACATTGGAGTATGTTGGCATCTATCGGAGGTCCTATGAGAAGTCACTGTTACCATCAGGATCTTTATGTATTTGTCATAAGTTGGATTTGGATTTTAGATTAGTTTTGTTTGGAGTAGAAGTCCAGAAACTCCGATTTTTTATTGTTTCATAATAGATAAGGTTACATAAAGACGCAGGCCCATTAAGTGCAGCCTATTAATCACAAAACATTGATCAAGAGGAAGGTAAAACAAATCCCTAAAATGCTGATGTGAACTGACCCAAATTCAGTAAAAATCATGACTTCCCTTAATGACTCAAATATGGTAGCCAGAATAACTTCATGACTCAACTTTAAATTAACTAAATGTTTTGTTGTGATGTTTGTGTTCTCAATAAGGGGATCTAGGCTCATCTTGAACATTCCACAGTCTCACTACTCTTGCAGTAAAGAATCCCTAAACAGTCATCCAAATTGTAGGGAAATAATTATGAAACCTTATTGATATGGAACTGATTAAAAGTCATTAAAATTAGAGAACAGACATATGCATTCACTTATGTGAATCCTTAGTAAAATTTTATTCATTTATATTTGCAAAACAACTAAAAAGTTTTATCTGTCCCTGGGTTAACCCCTTAACCTAGTTGGACAATAGGATCTGCCCAGAGTTCTCATGTATCTTCTAGACATATAAGACCTGTTTGTTCCTTCACCTCCATCCCTGATCATTGTATAACATCTTACGCTTAGTAACATATGCCTGTAAAGGCTTTGGTTCCCTAGTGAAATGCCAGGGAGTAACATTTATTGAAGTTTAGCTGAGTTCAAGCCAAATGAGATTTCTACAAATCTTCTTGTATTTGAATAGAAATCAAATAAATCATCAAAATGGTTCAGTCGCCAATTTCAGCCCTGCAACTGAGATATTGTGGACCATTCCTGTTGCCCTCCTTCGTTCCCGTCAGGGATATTTCTACTGCTTGTTTACATTAGTGGATTAAATGCTGTAATGAGCTTTTCTTGATCCTTTTACGCTACGTCTAAGCACCTAGTAGATGCTTGTGTAAATGAGCTGACAAATCAAAGCATATTTCAGGTTAATAGTTCTGAAACCATCGTTCTCCCTCCATGTTTAGATGGACTGGATATAATTTAATACACTAGGCTTTTGTCACTGCCTATGTCCTCATCTATTCCCACATCCCTGTCTCCTCTCTGTGGTGCACATCATCTCTTTCTGTGTCTCCTGGGAGTCTGGCGATGGTTGGTAGGGACAACTCAGAGTTCCTTAGCAACAACGGGCTTGTAAATATATCAGTTTGGCAAAATACTATAAAGGAAAGAAAAAAATAAAATAACTGGAAACATAAGCAATTCTATTTTATCTTAATATAAAAAGAGGTTATAATATGAGAATATATCTATATGGTTCACAGTACACATCACATAGCCACTACAGAAACAAGCACATATACAGAGGTCTTTCTAGTGCAGGCTGTATAAACAAAATTTAATGTATATCAATTGTTTTTTACCCATTTTTATTGTAATCACTAAAAACCATTGAATTGTAACTTTGCGCACTAAAATTCAATAGTTTGGTTGTTATTGATAAAGTCACATATTGGCTATTGAGCAAAGAATTAACAAGCGGAAATTAGAAAAAGAGCTACAGTATATATGGACCACTAAGGTAACAATGGTAGTATATAATTAAAATTATGATTAGTCTAATACTTTAGAATAGCTGAATAAAGCCCCTCATGCATAAGTTACAAAACACAAAATAAGAAAATTTGAGAAGAAAAAGAACAACGGCATTTAATCATTATATGTTTCATAAGTTTCATAAGTTTCAAGTATATACCAGTTGAGACACTGGGAATAAAACAGGTAGTTTGTCCAAAAATAATGAATACCAAAAGAAACAGTAAACACAATTTCATTAACACGTTACAAAATACTATACAATGAGGCACATTTACTTACCCAGTCCTGTCTCGATCCTGCGGTGCGTTGTCCGACGAAGATTCGGGTCTTCCACGATTCACTAAGATCGTGCGCCCGAGTTCCTGCATCCGTCGCTTCCGCGCCGAGGTCCGTCGAAGTTCGCCATCTTCTTCCCGATGCTTGTAAGTGCGTGTCTTGTGATAATCATTTCTAAATGTTAAATCCTGCGCGCTGTCTGAATCCGTCGGGTTGTCAGACGGACCTCCCCCCCATTTCTGTCGCTTGCAAGCCGGCACCGATGCGCCAAAATCAGATTGCGTGTGCCAAAATCCCGGGCCAATTCGGCGCAAAACGGAAATTGTAGGGAAACCCGACGAACATATGCTCTGCGGACCCTTAGTAAATGAGCCCCATTGAGTTAATGGAGAGCCCCAACCTGTAGAGCAATAACAGACAAGTGCTTGTGCTGTAATAAAATTGGCTGAGGTAAAGGACCATACACTACCTGGCATCCCACCACAATGAGCATTTCAAGCACTTCAGCTCTTTCTCCAGGGGTATCGAGCAAATCACATTCACGTATTACAATGTCATTAGTGATTATTTTTATGTTCAAGTGAATCCTAATTTGTAGGATCTGCACATGTTTCATTACTAGTCATTAAATCACTACATATGTAAGGATCTTTAGATCCGAGCAAATGTATTAATAACAGTGTGGTTTGGGCCAGTCTTAATAATCGGTGCACCTAGTAATCTGCACCAGTTTTTTAGAGCAGGTCATAGTAAATTTGATTTCTCGGGGCAGACTGCCTTGTTTCCCATCCCTCTAGCCCATTTTTTATTAAAGTGGCACAAAAAGGCCAAGAAGTTGCCAATATCATGATGTGCTCCAGGAATTCCAACTTTTTCATGCCTAGTATGCCAAAAAAACTGCTTTGGCCCCATTTTCTTAAATATACAGGTAGTCCCCGGGTTACATACAAGATAGGGTCTGTAGGTTTGTTCTTAAGTTGAATTTGTATGTAAGTCGGAACTGTATATTTTATCGTTGTAATCCCAGTCAGAACTTTTTTGGTCTCTGTGACAATTGGATTTTAAAAATGTTGGGTTGTCATAAGAACCAGGATTAACAATAAAGCTTAATTGCAGACACCTTTGATAACTGTTATAGCTGTTTATTGTAGCCTAGGACTAAAGTACAATAAATTACAAATATCCAGAGGTCCGTTTGTAACTAGGGGTCGTATGTAAGTCGAGTGTCCTTAAGTAGGGGACCGCCGGTACCAAGATTATTAGATAATTGTTGGTCGAAAGGATATCAGCGCTTCCTCTCAATGTTTATTTCATTGAGTTAAAGAAGACCTTTAATCATTTCTGCCAACTTCAACTATTGGCTGTTTAAGTATAAAGGGTTGTTTTTGTTTGCTTTTTTTTGTAGTCGGTGAAGAAGGTGAAAGGTTACCTTGAAGAAATTAAATTCTGACCATCCCAATATTTTTATTGTTAATGATTTAAATAGGACCTGTTACCCGAATATTGTCTCTAGGAGCTGATTGCTAAAGTAAGCAGCTACCTATCATTACCCCAGTAATAGCAGTGTTAAAATCATTTGGAGGGCTATGTAGCGCAGTGTTTGCTAACTTTATGGGAAGGTTCCGATAAAGCTAGCAATTTAATTACTGTTTATCAATTACTGTTATTACTGGGGTAGGGCTAGGGAGCTGCTTACTTTAGTAAGTAGCTCATAGAGACAATATTCGGGGGGTCCTCTTTAAGCTGTTGCTAGCAGCTTATGCCCCTCTTTTTACTGACAGGACATGTATACTCAGCCAAGGTGAACATGCATTTGTATAGGGAATAAATACAAAATAGAAAGTGTTCAAGTGTGTATAGCCAGCCTTTAACTTGATAAATGATGGATTAATGTTGGCCAATAATTAAACTTTCACAAATATTTCAATAAACTTTGCATAAATAAACAAAAGTGCAAGTAAATACAAGAAACCTATATCTAATCAGAGCAATGTGCTTCCTTATCCTCTAACTTTGGCTCTGAGTCTTCCTCCTTCCTTCCAAATATACTCAATCATCAGTTCAAAGTTAAAAACAAGTGCACAAAGTACAGTCCAGACTGATTATGTGTGATGGTTTTAATACTCCCGTATAAACTCGAGAATAAGCCGGCCCAAGTATAAGCCCCGAAATACTGTGAAAACATAGTAACTACAATATAAGCCTAGGGTGGGAAATACCCAGCAGCTTTCCTCAGAAATGTAATGTCCATGCAGCCTCCCCCAGTAATAAAATGCCCATGCAGCCTCCCCTTTAATGGAATGCCCCATGCATTCTTCCCCAGTAATGTAATGCTTAGCATCTTCCCTCAGTAATGAAATGCCCCATGCAGACCTTCCCAGCAATGAAATAACCAGCAGCCTCCCCAAGAAATGTAATGTCCATGCAGCCCTCCCCAATAATGAAATTACCAACAGCCTCCCCCTGTAATGTAATGCCCAGCAGCCTCTCCTAGTAATGTAATGCCCAGCAGCCTCCCCCGGTAATGGAATGCCCCATGCATTCTTCCCCAGTAGTGTAATGCTTTGCAGCCTCCCTCAGTAATGGACTGCCCCATGCAGCCTCCCCCAGTAATATATTACCCAGCAGCCTTCTCCAGTAATATAATACCCAGCAGCCTTGCCAAGTAATGTTATGCCCCATGCATCCTTCGCCAGTAATGGAATGCCCAGCATCCTCCCCAGTAGTTTAATGCCCATACAACATCCCCCAGTAATGTAATCCCTATGCAGCCTTCCCCAGTAATGAAATGCCCAGCAGCCTTCCCCATTAATAAAAAATACCCCATGCAGCCTCCCCAGTAATGGAAAGCTCTAAAAATTGTGCTGAAAATGTAAGCCTATACTTGAGTATATACAGGTATATGTGTAACAATCACTATTACTTTGAACATTCAGGGTCCTAAGTTCAATATCTAAGGAGCAACATCTGCACAAAGACATTTCTCCCATGGAAACACCAGAAACATAATTATATGTTTCCTTTGAAAGGAGTTATGTATGTAGGTAAGAGATGAGAAAATCAGATTGTAAGGAGGGGGGGGGCTGAGATGTGTGATTACAATCTGTATCAGAGTTGAAAAAATGCTGGACAAAGTATGTTAAAATGATTTTTTCATTATAAATTGTTTTCCCGCAATTTCATTTTAACATAGATTATTGTGTTATATAATGATATCTCCAAAAGCCAATGATTTACAGAGCTTTTAGGAAACCGCACCTTGTGCTATAGCATTAGACTGCTATTATAGAAATTAAGACACCAAACTAGTGAGAACGGGTTCTCAAGTCATCATCATTTTATGACAAAAATTTGCATTGTAAATGTTTTCATGGATAGAAATCAGCATACATTTCCATTCCACATGTAAAAGCAATTCAACCTTGTAGGTTTCTGGTTTATAGGCGGTGAAGTGCATGGCCATATAATTTATGATACATTGCATAATAAGAACTGACATGTGGAACCAGTTCCTTCTGATAAATTGGGGCTTTATCATTGGCATCAACCTGTTTGCACTAATTAGAAAACTGAAATAGTTGTGTAACCTAATATTATGAGTGTAATGCCAAATGTCAGATTTTCTCTGAAAGCCTTTCTGGAATCTAAGGACAGGTGCTGGCAGGCTGTGAACGGAATAGAGGAGGGCCATGGAATCATCTGTGTAACTGCCATTGACTGTTATTACAGCCCCTGAAGGTAATGGCAGGTCAGGACAGCGTATCTATGGCTGATAACCCAGGAGCGGCAGAGCAAGTCTGTGCAGTGTCTGAAAAGGTTATCTAGATGTAACTGATGTGAGGAGCATGAATAGGCAGCTTTCAACGGGCATCTGCCTTCAGATCATCGTGATCAAATTAATACAATCAAACCTCTTAGTCAACTGCTGCTTGGCTCTCAGCATCTCTGAAGCCAATACTGAGGAATGTTGCGATAGGATTGAAGGAATGTTAGGAGTTCTCACTTATTATATAGTAAATCGAGTCTACCTCTTCTGGAAGCATGTTGTAGTAAAATTCTATGTTATTTTAAATATACCTTAATTATTTCTGTCCCTTATAAATTCCCTTTGTAATCCGTATGCTAATGATGCAGCTTGTACATCAAGGTTGTGCACCATGCATCCAGAGCACTGTTGTTCCTGCCTGGACCACTACCCTCTACATTAGAAAAGAAGGATATTTGCGGCTTCTGAGAAGCATGGGTGACAATTAAAGAAGAGGGAGGTGATTTAAGATGGAATAACAGTGTTCCTGAGGGTGCTGAGGATATAACCTAGGTGCACCAAATGTCTCATTAGCATTCAGATGAGACTGGTAATATCTTGGAAAGGGCATAAAGGAAATCACGGTGCATTTCTCTACAACTTGCTGCTGGCAGGGAGCCAGGTTTTTGTGAATTTAACTTATATAAAGCACTGAGATTATTTAGAATGCTGACAAAGATATTATTAAAATCAGCATAGCATAGGATATTGGAACCTGGCAGCTGGTGACAGGTTCTCTTTAAATGCACATACCTGTATTTTTCAGGCTTCAATGTTTCTTGACCAACAAAAAAAGTTTTTGTACCCTAAACTGGTAGGAGTCTTGCTGCTATGTCCCATGTCCCATACACTGCAAATAAAGTTATCTAGTTATCTAGCTCCAGTAGCCTTTGCCTGTGATTTCTATGCCCTCACTTATATGCTGCTCCCCTCCTATGACAAAATTGTAATTGAAATATGTAAAATGACTTGATAGGTCATATTAAAAGGCTATTCCCGTGAAGACAAGATTCTTAAATATACTCAGGATATCAAAATAACAGATTATCTAATTCACTGTTTTAGCAAAAATACAGCATTTCACAGATATAAGTCAACCTGTCTTTATCAGTGCTGGTGGTTACTATGTTGGTTGTCCCTTCATACAGCCTATCCTACTCATGAATATCTCCTCTTGTCTGCACACTGCATAGCTATCTGCCCCCTGCATTACAAGACCAGTTCAGACACAGGCACAGACAAGCTACAGGCAGACAAGGTCTTTATCAAGGGGAGGGAGAAGGAGGCATATAGCAGAGCTGACTCTGTGTGTGTTATAGGTGGGTTAGCAGAACTGAGAGTGATTCTATTTTATATCCATCTCATGGATCTCATCATCTCTCATCTGTCTCATATCTCTTTTTCTATTTGCCAAATACCAGTAGAATGTTCAGGAGCTAAATAAAAGTGTAGATAAATCTGTACCCTGATACTCTAAGCACATTGTCAGCACATGGCATCTCATAGCACAAATGGATCATGAAGTGTCTGCTTGGAGAGTCCATGTCCACACTCTGAAATCTTACACTGACTTTCACTGAGTGATAGGAGCTAGAGCAGCAATAAAACTGAGTAAAATTGTAAAGTAAGGGGGTTAAAATGATCTTTATTTTGAAAACATCACTAGAGAATTAAAATTTGAGAACTTTCTTTCAGGGGCAAACCCGAATGGTAAATATATTCTATGTTTTAAAACAGTATAATGATTCCATATATCAGAGATAGGAGAAGCTCGTGTAAGAATGTTTTCTGTGCTACTTTAGCTGGGTACTTCCACTACATCCACACCAAGTTGGCGGGTAAGGCCGGGCTAGGGATGCCCTGTGCTGGCGCATTAACTATAACCTGCATCATCACCTGGCGCCATACACATTGCGACAGCTTTTGATAAATTCCCCGATTGTCTATGAAATTAACCCTAAAGTGTGTCTGATATTGGAACCAGGGATTGATGTAAATGGTGGTAATTGGTCTGCGGAATATGTCAGTGCTATATAAACAATATAAATAGATGCTTGGAATTTGACTTAATGATTTAGAAATGTTAATAATAAGTTTTTCTTATGTCTTTTCTTACAGCAATGCCCTACCCACATAACTCATACAGTTCAGGGGGCTCCGGACCCATCCAATGCTACCGATGTGGGGAGATATGTAAAGGAGAAGTAGTGAGGGTGCAGACCAACCACTTTCATATCCGCTGCTTCACCTGTCAAGGTACCAATCTGCAATCTACTGTATATAATCTTTGGAAAGAACAATAGGTGTTAATTGTTGAAAAAAGCCCTTAATCTATAAAATAACTTAATTCTAGAAGGAGCTACATGACACAATGAAGTGACATAAAAGCCATAGAAAAATGTTAGGCCGTATTCCAGTCATGACAATCCAATTTTACAGTGATTTATGAACGACCAAATCATGTGGTGTAAAGCTATAGGTATAAGGGATATAAAACATCCCCCACCACGGCCTGGCCTTTCTTCATTGGCTGGAGGCAGCCGAGGCACAGAATACTGGAGTGCATGGTGTGGTGTTAGGCACACTATGGTCACGGTGCTTGGTATTGGGACCGGAGGACTGGTCTACAGCCTGGTAGGTCTCCAGCAGGTGGTGTGTGCAAGAAAAATGGAGGGATAGTCTGATGTAATAAGTTTCTCCCTGGGGCAAACCCTGAGGTCTATATGAGAATTCCTGGGTGATGAAGGATGGGAAGCTCGTGATGGTGAGCAGCCTGATCCAGGGATTACATGGAGGCGCGTTGTGCAAATCAACTCACAGTTCTTTATTGGAACATTAACAGCAGGCAATGGCCTAACAGCAGCAGCAGGTTCAGTAGGTTGGAAAGCTGGTAGGAGATAGCTGGTCCGCAGGAAGGGTTGCTCACAGCCTGGTAGTAACTTCAGGCTGGGCTGGTAAAGATGGAGCTGAGTCCAGACATTGGACCTCTGCTCTGGGGCTTAGTCTTCTGATTGTCCCAAGGTGCCAGGCAGCAGGCTTGAGACACCTCTGCTTCCTGGTAGTATGTCTGGAAGGCAGCTCTGCAGGAGCTGCACCCTGGACTTGCTTCTTACTCTGCTGACTAACAACTGCAGGACCATGTGCTCCTACCCACAAGCGGTTTTATACTCCCCTAGCGAGGTTGCAGCACTCTCCAATCAGCTTCCAGCTTGCTTTACGGTAAAGAACACAGCATATTATTGGTTAGAGACAATAGATGTGTTAACTCTTACCCTCCACTTTTGACTTCAGTGGAAAAATGTAAGTCTGAAACTTTTAAAGTAGACTACATTTTATGTTTCTATAAAAATGTTATTAGAACAGCTTTTAAAGAAATGTGGACACAGACAACTGAGCACCGCTGTGCAGAAACAGCATGTGGGCTGTCTACTGACAGCATACCTGCGGATTACATCTTCTCATAGTTAAAGTGAATAATGAGGAAAATGGAAAAAATGGCTTCTATCTCTCCAGAAAACTTTCTCTGCAGCATTGCCTTACATATCGGGGATGTAAAGGCATTAATAGTAACCACATAGTAACGATATGTGGCCTAGGGCATTAAGTTAGAACTAGTTTTGGGGTCTAGGGTTAATGATAACATCACATCCTTGTGGACTAGTGTCATAAAAAAGGAATTGATAACATCATAGTATCATAGTGTCATAGTATATAAGGCCGGAAGGAGACGCAAGTCCATCAAGTCCAACCTTCAAGAATTAAATAAATGTTTTATCCCCATAACCCGTGATATTTTTTCTCTCCAGAAAGGCATCCAGGCCTCTCTTGAACATGTACATAGAGTCGGCCATAACAACCTCATGCGGCAGAGAGTTCCACAGTCTCACTGCTCTTACAGTAAAGAACCTTTGTCTATGGTGATGGTAGAATCGCCTCTCCTCTAGGCGTAGAGGATGCCCCCTTGTCCTGGTCACAGGCCGAGGTATAAAAAGATCTTTGGAGAGATCCTTGTACTGTCCGTTCAGGTATTTGTACATTGTAATGAGGTCTCCCCTCAGTCGTCTTTTTTCTAAACTGAATAATCCCAAATTTTGTAATCTGTCATTGTATTCTAGTCCCCCCATTCCCCTAATAATCCTGGTTGCTCTCCTCTGCACCCGTTCCAGCTCTACTATATCCTTTTTATATACTGGTGCCCAAAACTGTACACAATATTCCATGTGTGGTCTGACCAGGGATTTGTATAAGGGCAGAACTATGTCTTTATCATGAGAATCTATTCCTCTCTTGATACATCCCATTATTTTATTTGCTTTAGCAGCAGCCGCCTGGCTCTGGTCACTAAAATTAAGTTTACCATCCACCAATACCCCCAAGTCCTTTTCAGCCACAGTTTTACTAAGTAATTGACCGTTTAGAACATAATTATACTTTTTGTTTCCATGGCCCAAGTGCATAACTTTACATTTATCTACATTAAACCTCATCAACCATTTCTCTGCCCATCCCTCAAGCTTCCACAAATCCCTCTGTAATGCTAAACTATCGACCTCAGTATTTATTACTTTACACAGCTTAGTATCATCTGCAAATATTGAAACTTGACTGTGTAAACCCACTACAAGGTCATTAATAAAAATATTAAAAAGAAGTGGCCCCAATACTGACCCCTGTGGCACTCCACTGGTAACATCAACCCAATCTGAGAATGTGCCATTAATGATATCCCTCTGTTTTCTATCACTAAGCCAATTACTTACCCAAATACACAGATTTTCTCCTATTCCCAGCAGTCTCATTTTATATACCAACCTTTTATGTGTCACGGTGTCAAATGCCTTTGAAAAGTCCAGATATACAACATCCCTAGGACAACCCCCGGGACCCTCATTGTCATTTGCCTATGCAAACCATAGAAGAAAGAGAGAGATCTGGACCGCACATCCACACATTATACAATGATCTATAGGCTACATTAATAAACATGAAATGGACATTCTTAGTTATGTTTGGATCATAACCAATAAGCGCATTAACTTCTTCATGGTGGTCTCATTTTAGTGGGTCCCTACAGTATAATGTGCGGCATCACATGGTGTCCACCGCTGCTGCAACACAGCATCAGCAAAGACCAAAACCCAGCAGGCCCAGCAGTAACCCTACCGATAGATGTAGTCCTTATGGTACTATCCAGATACATAGATACTCTATCACAGTGATGGCGAACCTTTTAGAGGCCGAGTGCCCAAACTACAACAAAGACCCACTTATTTATCGCAAAGTGCCAACACAGAAATTTAATTTGTGATTTATACTCCCTTCTCTGTCACAGTTTTCATTGATACCAGCACCTGAGGACACAAATAAAGCAGAAAATAGTCCCAGGTAGAGCTGTCACTTTAAAATAGCTCTGTGCACAGCAAGTCCTGGGCTGTCTGGGACTGCAGGAAGATACCTGGAGTCATCTCTGGTAATGGCCTGAGTGCCCACAGAAAGGACTCCAAGTGCCACCTCTGGCACCAGTGCCATAGGTTAGCCATCACTGCTCTATCATATCATAATCACACAGCAGGTCGATAGATAATCTTTGGATGCTGCAGAACCCTAGAAGTGGATGCACATCTTGTAACACTTGTGCAGCATATGTCCTATGTGAGAGTATGATTTGACACTATGGGGCAGATTTATCAAGCTGTCTGAAAGTCATAATATTTCCAATTGCCCATGGCAACCAATCACAGCTCCCCTTTAAAATATTCATGAGCACTGGTGAAATGAAAGCTGAGCTGTGATTGGTTGCCATGGGCAACTGGAAATAATCTGACTTTCAGACTGCTTGATAAATCTGCCCCTATCAGTAAGTGAGGGGGCACAAGTGGGGCATTATTACAATACTTGTGTTATATGTGTGCAGCATGTGTTCTGTCTGTGTTATGTGCCCTATAGGTACGTGGCTTGAGTGGGGAATGTGTACAGTAACTGGATTTGTCACATGTGCTGTTTGCATCCTATGTGTTGTGCATTTATGGCATGTGTTAAAGGAAATCTACCATTATTTTTTAATGTTATTATGTTTTTAGCCATTTCCACCTATAACTTTTGGTCTAAGTTAGCTTCATGCATGCAACCCCCCATCAAGGTATATTATACTTGGTCCCGGTGCATTGAGCACAAAGTGACTGAGCACATTGTGACCGAGCTGGGCGGCCCCGCTGCAAAAGATGGACCAATTACCAGTGTGGTCCCTCAGTGAGTGCTCTTCCCCCTCCCTTCTCCAGCCGACAAAACACTTCTGCCGAGGTTGCAACCAGGTGAAACCTGTTGAAGCACACAGTTGTGTGCTTAGAACCTTGGGCTGGCAGTGGGAGACAGGATTCAGATTCTTCATAGTGATATATGGTGCAAGGAGTCCCTGCTTCCCTGCAAAACAGGAATAATGAAATGTTATCATGAAAAATGCAGTGTACAGGCAGTCCCCGGGTTGCATACAGGATAGGTTCTGTAGGTTTGTTCTTAAGTTGAATTTGTATGTAAGTCAAATCTGTATATTCTATAATTGTAACCCCAGCCAAAATTTTTGTGTAATCTTCTGGCAGCATATTGCATAAAAGGAGGAGCTTAGCAGATTGACATACAGTGTGGAATAGATGGAAAATGATTTCAAACTCTGTCAGAGATAACAATAGACAGTAGCGCTGAATGTTATTGTGGTGGATGCCAGCAAACGCAGCCCAATTCAAGGTTGTAGACACTAAAAACAACATGGCCTAAAAAGTTGAATAATAAACCTTTTACTTCCTTTCCACAAAATTGCTTATCAGTCTGCTAAGCTCCCTCTATTATATGCTCCCTGACTTTTTTTAATTGGACATAACTTTTGTGGTAAATACCCTATATACTCAAGTATAAGCTGACCCGAGTATAAGCCGAGGTACCTAATTTTAACACAAAAAACTGGGAAAACCTATTGACTCGAGTATAAACCCGAGGGTGAGAAATGCATTGGTCACTGCTTCCCAGTATATAGCCAGCCCCCTGTAGTATATAGCCTGCCAGTCCCTGTAGTATATAGCTGGCCAGCCCCTGTAGTATATAGCCTGCCACCCCCTGTAGTATATAGCCAGCCACATAACCACATAACCATGATGTGAAGTGCAATGTATGACTAAAGGAAACAAGACCTAACAAGATTACAATGAAAGATAAAGGCTCCAGGCAAATCACTGGAGTTCATACATAGCTCAGCCAAGGTACAGCAAGTCCAATTAGATCTAGAGAAGATGTTCACTGTTTAAACTATTGAAAGAACCCTTCTTCATTGACTAGGCAAAGTAATGTAGATTCTGTAGCTGCTATCAAATATGAATCACTTTACCTTGTGTAAATTGAAGAGGATCCAACACTAACACAGACCAGCACTTCAAATCACGACTGCCCTGTGATGCTCAATGCTTCTACAGTATAACTATATGGGGCACAGGTTCTAAGCCAAATCTAAAGAACATAATTATTACACGTGTTTTGGAGGTACTATACTATCATACTTGTGTGTGGGTTAAGGTCAATGAAGTCTATTAATATGTGTTCTTTTCTCATGATTTCAGCACAAAAACTTTTTAAATGATCATTGTTGTTAAATAAAATCTAAATAGAGAACGGGTGAGTCCCAAATACAAAAGTTAAAGTTGTATATTCCTACCTACCTGTTGTCAACAGTGCACCCGAATATTCATGTCCAGGAAACCAGGACAATGAAGCAAAACTCCATGTCTCCAGTTTCCATATAGAAAGTTATTCCAGGAGTGGGCAATTCATTTCCCCATGGGGCCACATGAGAAATTGGGATGGCTTGAGAGGGCCAGATTAATATACTTAACTCAGTTCTACCAAATACCTAACGCCCCCATTCATAATGTTCCCTTTCATAATGCCCCCATTTATAATGCCCCCTCTCATTATACCCCCATTCATAATGCCCCCTCTTATTATGCCCCATCTCTTGACTGAAATATTTCCAAAGTTCCATAATCCTATTTCCTTCAAGACCAACAGAAGCTTACTGTCAAATTCCACAGAAGCTCTATGCAGAGGGGAGGGGGAGGAGTCAGATATGCTAGCTAAATCCCTCCCCTTTTCCAGCCAGCCCAGAGAGGACTGCAGACTATTTATACAGACTGCAAAGAGGAGAGCTGCTAGAAAATGAAGATTAAAAGTTTAGTGTCCATTAACAGTGTTAGTCCTTATGTACAGACATGAGATGCAAAGTTTCACTGCTGTTTATGTGCCTGAAATGTTCTTGATGGTGTTCTCCATCACTTCTTCCTCTGTACTGTCATTTTCCCCACACAGCCCCTTAGCTGCAGATTAGAAATGCTTCCTTCATCACTGACAGTGAAAATAAATGAAATAATCACTCCTGCATCCCATTAACCTGTCAGCTAGGCATGGCCTCAATGTCATTACTATATGATGATCTATGTGTGACGTTCCACACCGCCAAGTCTACCGGCATGTCAGACCTATAGCTGCAATGGTATTACAAGACATTACAATGCACATGTTTATTCTGCTTAGATAGATCGTGAAAGTATTTGTTATTATGTGTTAATTGAAATGGCGCTGTGTTGACTAACTATAAAGCAGAGGAAGTCTACTGCTAGGTTTTCAATGGAGCATTATGACTTAGGATCAATAGGACAACTAATTACAAGCAATACCTTGGTGATTTACAATCAATGGCAGCACCAGCAGAATAACTTTATTTACCAATCTGTTATACAAGATGATTGTTTGTTGGTTTAGTGGTTTTTTATGACAATGTAAATTCTGAGAGAGGAAATGTCTAAAATTCCCATTTATTCAGAACCTTTTGATTGCTGTGTTTTGGTAGAAAATCTATCATATTGCACAGTAGTTTATATTACAGTAGTATATTTATAGCACAGTAGTATATTTAAACATACTACTCATTAAATTATTGCCTTTCCACTGTTATGTTGCACAGGATTTTGTAAGAGGGAGGGGTTGTTGATAGAGATTAGTACATTCCTCAAAACTTTGATTATACCGGCGGTGGACGGTTTCCCCATTACCAGTAAAATTACCCACATTTTACTAGCTACCATACGTATAATCACCAGATATATTGGAAGGATGTATCATTTCCTAATATGTCGTTTTGACAATTTTTAAAAAAAATTAGATTTAAGTTTGAATCTCGGTCTCACCCTATCAGACCCCTGGGAGCCCTTTTCGGCATGGCCCTGTTTCTAAGACCGGATTGAACACAATTTCTACCAAGAACGTGAGGCTCTCAAAAGGTAGCCGCCCTCCTAAAGTCCTGACTTTGGGCAAAGAGTTGGCGAGAGATATGGGAAAAGTTTGGGGCTCCATGGTAAAGTCAGAAGGTCATGAAGCCACAACTAGCCTACTGGAGACCTTTCCAGCATGGCCTGGCAGAAATTCTGGAAGTCCTCCTGGAGACAAGCTACCCCACACTGAGTCAGAGCCCAGGTCGGGGGTTACTTTTTGAGAGCCTCCTAATCTTGGCAGTAATCCTGTCACGAACGGGAAAAAGCCCTAAGCCATAGAAAGGGCACCAGGAGGTAGGTCACGCCTTTCACAACCTCCCGGTCTAAGGAAATCCAGTTTTGTGCTGAAACAAATTATTTTATGAAATTTGGATTTAATTTCACTTTGGCCAGTTCTATTGGCTCATCTCTAGCTGTTATATTTTTATAGTAAATACGTAGGTACATAGAAGACACATACATTTTTATGCCTTAAAGGGGGTTTCTATCTACACATAATCGTATGTAAAAGAAGCAAGTCCATTATAAGTGAAAAAAGCCATACATGGTCCCCAGCTGCTCTGCACTGGTTCAGGAGTTACATTTCAACACATGATCTTGTCATCACTACAGCCAAATTTCTTGCTGCAGTGATGACAATCTCTGTCTCTAGATTTTATCACTAGCGGAAGAACAATTTTGCAGTAAAGTGGGAGTGCCTTAAGGTGATGATAAGATTACATTTGTTTGCTTCTCTTATAAAAATGTGTCATTTACATTTTGTTTCATTTAACAGTTGAATTTTAAGAGTTTAATTGTATTAAAACTCATTTAATAAGCACAATAATTTGCACTGAAATATAAACAGGGAGTGAGAGATCTCCTTACAGAGACTTTGCCAATTAAGGCCGCCTTGCTGGGGTGTGGAGACTTGTATCCATTGATGCTCCACTAGGGGGTTCTGGGAAATATGCAAACAAGTATATGCAGCTGGTGAAGGCGACGTCCAGGAACTCCTTTATATATTTGCCAAGTTCCATTACACCTTGCTGGTTCTACTAGTCTCCTCATACCTTTTCCTATTACTGTGTGTTGTTAACTTTCTATTCTGTGTATACAAGCTCTTCTACATTTTCTGGACCTCTCTTTAGTAATTTGATTCTATGGCGTCACTGTCTTTTTTTGTTTTTTCACCAGTTTCTGTCCGACTCTGCTTGTTTGTCTGTATCTGTTGTTTGTCCCTCTGTGTCCTTGAGTGTATGCTGGTCTGTCTCTGGCATCATCCTACCTCTCTACTCCACCACCCAAAAGCTGCCATACAAAGTACTTCCCCTCTATCCACTTAAAGGGTCTCTAAGGGTCCGTTAGTTCGGTTTCCAATAGCAGGTTCGCCCTTATCAGGATAGCTTATCTGCATGGTCTGTAGCCTGCAAGGACATCGCAGGGTAAGGTCACCACTGCCTACTCAGTCTCACAGCTTGCGCCAAGACCGGTTGTGGTTGTGATGTTTGCTGGACAGGTATCTGATAATAAGGTTTCTACGATGGGACAAGAAAAACACGCCTCTCTTGCTACCTTGTAAGGCAGCCCCTTAACATCAAGCATTACTTTCAGGAAGTCTAATGACATGATGTGGGATTAAAGACAGACCAGTATATCTAATCCAGAAGGAACATATTCCCAACTATAGACAGCACTGTTTCAACGTGGTTGTGTCTCTTTAGTACAGTGTAGGGAACTTGATTAGCTCAGAGAGAGGCTATTGATTATGCCTATTAAGGCCGCCGTGTAGGCATGTGGAGACTTATAGACATTGATGCTATAAAGATACAGACAAAGGATCCAGCACTGCCAGACCCTCCTGACCGCTGTAATGGAGATCGAGTGATGCCCTGAAATGGAGCTGCACCCAATCTCCGTGAGAGGAACCTCCGTACTGCTCTTCCCTCTCCCCGATGTCCTACAGGACCTGCGGTGATGTCAGAATCATGTGACTGATCACATGCTTCTTACATCACCACAGGTCTGATACTGCCATGCTGCCCTGGGACAGGGTGAGAAGAAGAGGAATGGGGAAAGTTTAAGTGTGTGTGTGTATGTGTGTGTATAGCAGAGCTGAGTGTATATGTGTGTGTATAGCAAAGCTGAGTGTGCATGTGTGTGTGTATAGCAGAGCTGAGTGTATATGTGTGTGTATAGCAGAGCTGAGTGTATATGTGTGTATAGCAGTGCTGAGTGTGTATGTGTGTGTGTATAGCAGGGCTGAGTGCGTATGTGGATGGATGATGCAGAGCTGAGTGTGTATGTGGATGGATGACGCAGTGCTGAATGTGTATGTGGATGGATGATGCAGAGCTGAGTGTGTAAATGTATGTCTGTGTGCGCTGTGCTTTAGTGTGACCAACAGGGATATTTTAATTTGTGTAAAATATATTTTTCCTTTTTTTGGGAGCCTAAATCTGGGGTGCGTCCTATAGTAAGAAGCGTCTTATAGTCCGAAAAATACGGTATTTAATAAATTTAGATATATTTGCACATCTTATATAATGTTTTGTAGCAGTTTAACATTGGTTTATTTGGATGTATTTTGGAGTTAGTAAGTGCTATTCTAAAGGTATTTAGGAGGAGTCTAGGGAAAGAGCTACATAGACATAGATAGGGTGAGACATAGAAAAACCCAGCAGATTTGAGCAAGGTAGAGATTAAGGTTCAAAAGTCCACTGTGTGTTTAAATTGTAGCTCAGCACCTGCCACAGCTATTTGTTAGCATTGGAATCTAGCTTAAAAAATCTCAAAGAGAGAACTACAAAGGCATCTTTACTCTTCTACCTTTGCTAAAGCCCAGTTCACATCTCAGGTGCATCAGTTATTGTGAGCCACAACCAGATGAGGTTGAACACAGAAACAGAGAAAAGCCTTTCCATTTTACCTCTATGTAGTTATTGGAAAGAATTCCACCTGTTCTCTGTGTTTTAGCGCTCACAATAAGTGATGCAAATAGCTGAAGACCTAACAGAGAAGTGACCTGGCCCTAAGCCACATGAACGTGCTAACTATGTGGATACAGACCTGTGTGCTAGTCAGCCTACATGGACCGAGCACAATGTAGTGGACAGGAGTCCTTGCAGCATGTGCAACATCCCCACCAGGGTCGGAGGAAGCCGGGACTCTGAATACCTGAGTCGCTTGTGCTCTTGGGGGCTTGGTATCAGGGAGCGGAGGCCTCATCCACAGCCTGGCAGGTCTCCAGCAGGTGGTATTTGCAAGAAAATAGAGGGAGAGGCTAAAGGTGTAGGTTTCTCCTTGAGGCAACCCTTGGTGGTATACAGCTTGGCACAGGGATCACTCTGATGCAACATTGGTAAAACATTCAACTTACATTCCTTTACTGGAACTAGACAACAGCCACAACAGTAGCAAACTTCTGCTGAATAGAGAAGGCTGGTTGGATATGCTTCCTGAGGATCACTCTCAGCCTGGTAAGGTAGCTTCCGGCTGGAGGGAATAGTTAGCTGCTTCAGCAGGAAGTAGGGCAGACTCTAGATGGTGGAGGTCTGCTTGAGCCTGGTATTCTCTCACAGACCTAGTGTGTCAGGGCAGCATGCCACAGACACCTCTGCTTCAGGAACTCTGCATCTCCCAGACTCAATAGCAAAACACCTTGAACTTTCCACCCACACAGGGTTTTATAAACTCCCATTGTAAGGTGGCAGCACGTTATCCAAACAGCTTTCAACTTTCATTACATTATTAAACCACATTCCATTGGTCAACTTTATTATGTATATTAAAATTGCTCCTCAGACATAGAACCGGCAGCATTACCATTATCCAGCACTTGAGACCCCTAGAGAGTTGATCAGGCTTATTAAGGAATCTATAGGGCAGTGATGGCGAACCTTTTAGCGGCCGAGTGCCCAAACTGCAACCCAAAACCTCACTTATTTATAGCGAGGTGCCAACCAAAAATGAAAGCAGTAAGTTATTGTTCCCTGTTCTTCAACTTTCAATCATATTGGCCTCCTGAGGCCAGTAGAAAGATGGAAAATTTTTATCATTTTAGCTTCTTTCCAGTTTCCCTCTGTACACAGAGAATCATGGGGCCAGCAAGAGGTCCTCCAAAGATAATTCAACCTTGTCTAAGTCTCCCTCTTCTTACAGTCCCAAGTCAGTATTAAAATATGACTGGAAGCAGCATCTTTTAAGTTGCTTGGAACTGCAGGAAGATTTTTTGAGTCTTGTCTGGTGTGCTGGGGCGATGGCCCGGGTGCGCATTGAAAGGGCTCTGAGGTTCGCCACCACTGCTATAGGGCATGAAGAAGGATTTAGTTTCACAACACCGGGTTTAACCCTTGCATTGGCAGGGGTGCTGCACATGCAGAAATATGGTGCAAGGACACCCTGTTTCCACAATTCAGGCACATTCATGTGCAGGTAACCTATCACTTATCCTATCACTATATATCAGTAACCTAAGTTAAAGGGTGCACCCGATACTTCCAACCAGTAACATAAAAGGCCTAAAGTTCTCCAGTTTTGAAAGCTGCACCGATTGGCTTTCCAATATTACATTCCAATGTGATCATACATTATTTATGATTCATTAAGACATATTACTTCAATATACTGCTTATACTGTATTAAAATTTGGACTGAATAAACCCCAAAAAATAAAATGTTACTGCAAACTCGCATAAATACCACCCTGCACAGCACTTGTTTTCATGAAACACTCCCATGTCTATGGGACAGATGATGCTTGGTTACTTTTGTGCTCCCTGAGACATAATAAAAATGAATCGGTGATTATTACAATATCAGAAAGCCTTATCATTCTATCTCTAACATTGTAATCATGGTCGGCACTATCACAATGATTTCCTCACTGAAGCAATTATATTACAAGTGAGATTGATTCAATTACACTCAGAGAGGGATTGATCCAGAATAAAATCTTAATGATTCGTCTTGCTGTGGAGCCAGGTTTCATGGCTTCCTCGAATGCAGGCGGCACACGGTGCGGTGATGGAGTGTGTACAGCTGCCCGTCATACCCTGGTAAGAAGTAAATCTCACAATCTATACATAATGGCTCTTCAATTTATGGCCACACAGAGGTGATGTCTGAGCCGTAATCTTCCATATACATTGCTCAGCCTTATAGGTTGTTATTGATCTAAACACACAATTATGTTAAAGACTTACACTGCATTTTTCTTTTTTTCTTTTTTTTTTTTTTTACAAATCAGAGGTGTAACTTAAACCCATTGGGCTACAGAGCAAAATCTGTATTGGATAATATAGTTGTACTGACCTTTTCTTATAGGCCCCCTCCAGCTTATAGACATCTTCTGCGCCACCTCATTTACACTCTGGGTAGTATTTACCCGCTATATGACAATACAGGCAGTCCTCGGGTTACATACAAGATAGGGTCTGTAGGTTTGTTCTTAAGTTGAATTTGTATGTAAGTCGGAACTGTATATTTTATCATTGTAATCCCAGCAAGATCTTTTTTGGTCTCTGTGACAATTGGATTTTAAAAATGTTGGGTTGTCATAAGAATCAGGATTAACACTAAAGCTTCATTACAGACACCTCTGATAACTGTTATAGCTGATTATTGTAGCCTAGGACTAAATTACAATAAATTACCAATATCCAGAGGTCCGTTTGTAACAAGGGGTCGTATGTAAGTCAAGTGTTCTTAAGTAGGGGACCGCCTGTATAAAGGCATAATACATAATACATGTTGATGACTCTTGCAGATGGCCTTATAGACGTACAGAGCTGCATGTGTCACCTGTAGGGGGCAGTAAAGTGCCCTTTTTCCTTTGATTCCTCCGCTCTCCTCTAGGTAATACATATGTTAATGCACCATGAGCATATTACTCTTATCATTCAGAATAACGGAGCGCACACTTTCTGCTGTAATTGTAAAATGACAAGAGTCTGCTCCATTCACTGTTTTGATGGGAACGCTTGTATTGCATTAGTCTAGCCAGCACAGTCAATATATCATGCATATTTCATGCATGTTAAAGACCCAGATAAATCATTTCCTGAAAGTGAATTATGATTGGGGCAGAAAATGCGAGATTACCGCTTTTATCGATTGGTTACAGACTCCAAGGAAGATTCATTTTCTTTTTTTTGTAAAAGAAATTCGCTAATCGTAGTGGAACTCAGTTCAATGAATATATTTCCTGGTTTTGCATGCAGCTTTTGTTTGGTATTTTAAGCTGTGTATATTTTTGTTACAGTGTGTGGCTGTGATCTGGCTCAATCTGGCTTCTTCTTTAAAAATGGGGAGTATATATGCACCCGCGACTACCAGCAACTCTATGGGACCCGATGTGACAGCTGCAGAGATTTCATTACTGGGGAAGTCATCTCAGCGCTTGGACGGACATATCACCCAAAATGTTTTGTATGCAGTATGTGCAGGTAAACTAGAACATTGTTACATACACTTCTACAAAGAGCATTGTCATAGGTCATAAACTGGACTGCACTGGAGTGCATACGTGATGTCACAGCAACTTCTTCACTTTTTTGTGTGATGAAAACTTTTACATCTTCTTGTACTCATAGATTTTTGTTGTTATGTAGGTTAGTTGACCTGTTTTCATTCAGTTATTCTTTTGCAGTTGTAGATCAACCACATTGCATTAATGTAAGTAATCCTTTATAAGCAAATCCTTATAAATTAAGGAGGACCTGTGACCAGACCAGTACAAGATAGATTCTCTTGGTTTGAACTTTAGTTGAATTTGTATGTAAGTTGGATCTCTATATTTTATAATTGTAACTCCAGACAAAAAGTTTTTTTGTCTCAGTGACAATTGGATTTTCAAAATATTGTGCTGTCACAGGACCAAGGATAATAAATAAAGCTTCATTACAGACACCTTACAGCTGATCATTGCAGTCTGGGACTAAAGTAAAGCTTCAGCAGAGGTCACAGGGGGCAGAGAGGTTGTCTGTAACTAGGGGTTGGGGCAAGTTAGGGGACCACCTTTATACTGCCCTAAGGCCAATATGCTACATATGCTACAATATTACATGATTAAAATAATGTACATCTGCCTCTATGTTCCTCGATAGTAATTAGAGGCCATAGATTTGCTCCCTTTCCATAAACATATCAGTATAGTTCATAAACAGATACACATCCTCTGTGAGGGCTGACACGGTGAGCACTGAGACAGATACATAAGAGTCTAGTAGGCTTTGCCACCCGTGTGCATAGAGGCATCTAATTGTAATTTGTAACTCAGCAGTTCACAAAGTGCTTTTCACATGACTTGGGAGCAGCAAGTTCTGAAAGACAGAATTGCTCTGTCTATTTTAAGCGTCTCTGTGGAACAGCTGTGCATACATTCAAGTCTCATAAAAGAAATCAAACCCCGATAACATCTATGGAACACCGTTCAGCTGTCAAGACCCCCTGGGTTGTCCTAGATACTCCAGAGAACCTGTACTAAAACATGAAAGCTTTCTGTAAACCCCTACAAGCCTCTTGCCAAACCTGGTTGCTTAACTGTAAGGAGATGAAGGGAAAAAGAACCCTGGTTAGAGTTTTTTGTTGCAGAAATGTACATCATTTTCCAATTACAGTATTAAAGATATAGGTTCACTGGGAGGTTTGGCGTTGCTCCTGGTTTCTGAACTTGTGAGGATTACCCCAGTATGTATGTTTATGTTATTTACCGTATATAGATCTATGATCCTGTTGTAGTATATCTCGAAATTAGAGAATACAGAATACTCAGCTTAATGTTGTTCAATAGAAGCCAGTTACAAAAAGAAATTGTTAAAAAGAAAATAAATCTGCTTTTACACTCATTGGGGGTTATTTATCACATGCCGGCGCTTGTATGAAAGCCCCTTTGAGCATTCGGTGTAGACAGAGCCATCCCGAGGATCTGGCCTCCTGATGTATCCGGCGAGGGCCTGTTCAGCAATTATTTCTATGAAAAAGACTCTACTGGCAGCGAGTGCGAGTTCCTATCCCCACCGGCGGTGCCCACCCCCGTTCCCCATTCACGGCCTTCCAAGTCCCCCTGGCATGGCGCAGAAGCCTTGATAAGGGGAGAAAGAGTTGAGTGAGTAAGAGGTGGAGCATGCTCTTTGCTTCTATGTTTAAAATATGTGGGAATAACAGTGGTGGGTAAATACATTTGGGAGCATTCACCAATTGTGGAGCCTATGGGGCTACGTTGATTTAGCTAGTCTCACTCTTCCCCTGCCTCTTCACTGTAAAAGTTCTGAGGAAGCAGAGGGAGCGAGGCACTTTAACAGGACTGTAAAACCAGGCACTGTAAAACCAGGTGACAGAGGGGGCTAAGGTAGCCCTCAGGCTCATTAGCATATCTTTAAAAGTTGATTTTAGAAGGAAGGCGGCAATGGATAATAAATCAGAGAAAGAATTGTGGCAAGGCACAGATCTGTCCAAGGTTACAAAAGAATTTCTGCAGAATGAAAGGTTCCTAAGGGCACAGTGGCCTCCATAATCCTTAAATGGAAGACGTTTTGAAAAACCAGCCACCTGCCAAATACAATCCCACAGTGAAACATGGTGGTGGCAGCATCATGCTATGGGGGTGTTTCTCAGCTGCAGGGACATGACTGTCACAGTTGCTCCAACTTACCTATCCTTGCTCCTGTTCCCGGCACACTGTGTGCGTGCGTCCCTATCTTCTAGGGCGTGCGCACACCGGCTTCAGAAGATTTAAAGGGCCATTGCAAAGTTAATTGGCACTGCCCATTCCCAGAATTTCTTATAATCCAGCCTCTCCCTGCACACCTTGCCGGATCTTTGTGCCTTTGTGAAAGCTTTGTTCCTGATCTCATGCTCGTGCTCCCTGTGCTCGTGTTCTGAATTCCCGTTGTGACACGGTTCTGTTCCTGACTACGCTCCTCTGCTGTCTGCCTTGAGCTATTGCTACGTCCCCAACTCTGATTCCGTGCTGCCCATCCTGACCTCCTGCCTGTTCCTGACTATGCTTCTGCTATACGTCTCTGTACCTCGCCACTGCAGACATAGTCGCACCTGTGGAACGACTTGGTGGTACCACGCCACAGCAAGTCCAACCCGCTTTGCAGGCGGACTCTGGTGAAAACCACTGAGACTCCAGCTTCAGGTGTTGACTTACGTCATCGTCCGCGGTGGTCCAGTGGGTCCACTACCCCTTGAGCCTGACAAGGATAACTGGTTGCAACTGAAAAAAAGATGAATGCCGCCAAGTACAGAGATATCGTGGATGAAAACCTCTTCCAGAGTGCTCTGGACCACAGACTGGGCCAAAGGTTCACCTTCCAACAAGACAATGACCCTAAGCACACAGCTAAAATAGTAAAGCAGAGGCTTCAGAACAACTGTGACCATAACTCAATACTGAGCAAAGGGTCTTAATACTTTATGTGATATTTGAATATTTCTTTCTTGTTAATAATTTAGCAAAAATATCTACATATCAGTTTTTTTCGGTCAAGATGGGGTGCAGAGTGTACAATAAAGAGCAAAAAGGGAATTTTTTTGATATTACCAATTGGCTGCAATGAAACAAGAAGAGTTAAAAATTTAAAGGGGTCTGAGTACTTTCCGTACCAACTGTATATAGTTTATGGGTCAAACATAAAATGATGTGATGTGGTTCCAATTCCCTGCACAGTGATAGATAGAGATGGTAATGTGGAGATACAACACAGCCTGTTATATGCATCTTTCCTATAGATACCTAAATAGAAATCCAAGGCTTGGTCTCAGGTGTCTGCTGGGTTTTCATTTGCGGCAAATCAGGACTTTAGTTCACTCCATTCAACTGTGCCAGTCTGCACCTAGCTACCCCCTGCTGTTTATGGCATTAGGAGCATTGGCAAACTAAAATTTCACACTGTTCAACATTTTAGGTGTGGTTTAGCAGTGACAGCAATAGGAAGCAGACATTAGGTTTTTCTTTTTTCTATGATTCTAACACAATCTTCTTCTAGATGTACAAAGTTTTAGGGTGCTAGTAACAGATATAAACAAGATTGTACACAACTGTTTACTTGTACTGAAAATTCATAACCTTTTGGTCTTACAGAAAACCTTTCCCAATTGGTGACAAGGTGACCTTCAGGGGTAAAGACTGTGTTTGCCAGAATTGTTCCCAGGCTTTAGTAAGTGACAAGCCAATCAAGATCCATGGACCAAGCCGTGAGTATTGTCATCTGAAGGAGAATATTCCTAATGATTCAGTATTCAGGTGTATAAATTGTTACTTAAGGTGTTGGGACCAGGGTTCCTATATTTAGGTCTGGGGGTTGGAGGTATAAAAATGACAAATGCGCTATACTCATCTGTCTCCGGTGCTCCTGTGCGCCCTGCCGTCATTGCCAGCCTCTCTTTGTATACAGAGGCCATTGGTGACGTCACGTCGGCTGCTGCTGGCACATTCTGTTAATGCTTCTTCAATGCTGAAACTCATTTAAGTGAAGCTGTGTCCAGCCAGAGTAACACAGAAGGGTGAGTAGTGCCTTTATTTTTGTAGGGATCTATTACAAAAAAAAACCTTGATTCCAAGTACTGAATGCCCTATGTTGCAGTATGCATCAATTTTACTAGTAGACCTTCTAACCAGTTCCTAAGTAATTGTTCTTCTCATGACTTATTATAACTCTATACACCCCAATTTTGGCAATATAGAGTTATAACAATTATGATAATTACTCACTGGAGCACCTCAGAGCGCCTTGTCTTATAATTTATTCAATCCTTGTTACTTTTCCAGTCCTGTGACGGCAGGGACCAGACGGGACTGGTAGCAGAACGCGGGGAGTGAATAAATTATAACACATTTATTGGGGGTCATTTACTAAGGGCCCGATTCGCGTTTTCCCGACGTGTTACCCGAATATTTCCGATTTGCGCCGATTTCCCCTGAATTGCCCCGGGATTTTGGCGCTCGCGATCGGATTGTGGCGCATCGGCGCTTGCATGCACGCGACGGAAATCGGGGTGCGTGGCCGAACGAAAACCCGACGGATTTGGAAAAACCGCCTCATTTAAAACAAAAAATCTGTCCCAGAGCTTGCACTTACCTTCACTCAGCCCGAGCCGGTGAACTCCAGTGCGTTCCGATGCTTTTCAGCGCAGCGGAGGAACTACCTTAATAAATCCAGGCCGGACCCAAATCCAGCGCAGAGAACGCGCCGCTGGATCGCGAATGGACCGGGTAAGTAAATCTGCCCCATTATGTGCAGTTTGCCTGTGTAGTGTGCAGAGGGCACCAGATTCAGGATTTCTGGCGCACATTCTTGATAAATTGGGGCTCCCTGCATGGGGTGTGCAAAACAATTCTGTGGAACTTTGCATGATAAATGTGGCGCACGGTCCAACTGAGCACCAGAACGCCCCCTTCAGTGCAGAAATTTGTGTCACATTTATGTCTGCTAGTTTTCTGGGGGGATTTGCACGTTCTTTTAGGTGCAAACTGCTTTCACAGGAATTTAGGAAGTGTCTGTTCCAAATTTGTGCCTGTGGGGAGGGCTCTTCCTAAATGCTTGTGCAAGTAGTTTGCACCTAAAAGAACATGCAAATTCCGCTAAAAAACTTGTGCATGCCCCTTAGAAAATTTACCCGAAATTTTAATAGCATGTGTTATTCTATGGCATGCTCTGGTAATGAATTGTCAATATCTCTGTAGGTTATAGACTACTACGGACATAGATTACTGCACTGTAATAACTTGCCAATGAAATACTTAAAGCCTGTCAATAGGATTAGGATACTCCCTACTTCTAGAGTCTCATTCAGGTGTTCCCCATCCTCGCTGTCTAGCATAAAGCTGAAGTGGACTGTAAAGTGATCAGCACCTTGGACAGCGGCCGCTTCACACCTAGCGGCACCTTTTATTACATAAGGTTGTAGCCGGCAGTGATATAACATTGCTGCTTGGATACATGTTTAATTTGCTTATACGCAGAACATATACGGTATACAGAAAATATTGCATTGTAAATAAAAAAAGCAAAAGAGCAAGGCGGCAAACATCTAAGAAATTCATATCTATGCATCCATAAATTCCTAAAGGAATAATAAGTCTAAAATAAGATTTTATCACCCTTGTCACTTGATAGTAGTTTTCTGTGGTCTTTTTCATTGATTTCTTTGCTTTTGCCATGAGTGCCAGGTTTTGGTCAATTCATGTATAATAAGAAATGCCTTATACTGGGTTTGAATGATTATAGTTGTTTTCGGGATATATGAACGATATTCCAAACTTAGACACTTGGGACATATCCACCTAATAGATGACGATCACTACCTTGAAAACAGGGGGCACCGAGTCTGAGCCCTGCCGATTAGCTGCTGCATAGAATTGTAGAATGAATGAAGCGACAGCACAGATGTCACAGTGCTGAATAAATCTTTATCTATAACCCAAAAGGCAAAACTATTTATTTACCTATTTTTTTCAATCTATATCTTATGTTAAAAAAAACCATCTGTACAATATGTAATCTTGTCCAGGCATTTTCTTGTTGACAAAAACCGTATAGGAACATAAAGTTGTACTTAAACCTGTCGCAGACAGCAGAAGTGTAACCTGATCTGTGATGTTTGCTTGACTGCCGGATACATGGAATTTCTCGTTGTCTTGCTAGAATTGGAAAGAGAAAACCTCAGGGCATTCAGCCTTGAGAACATATTTGTCTTTTAGTGGAAGGCAGTGGAGAAACAACACTTCATATCCTTGTCTGAAAGACTTGTAGTTCTGCAGGAGAAACTGATCCAAAAAAATAATTGTGTGAATCAACATTTATTGGTTCGGTGAAGAAGCTTCTCACACATATTGGCTGGATATGTGCTGCTATTTCTAGCAAGAATTCATTGTATCTATGCAGAGCAATTACCGCATTAATAGGAATCATTTGTTATCATACACCATTGTCACTTTGCTTTACAATTGGGGAGTGAACAGTGAAAGGATAATACATCATTGTCAGTGCTCTGCCAGCGCCCCCCAAATACTGCAATAGAAAAGCAGGCTTTTAATGTATGATAGGGTATTGCAGGCTATGGCCATTAATCAAACCTGTTCTCTATTGCGAACCTAGGACCACATTGCTCTTTTTGCTTCACAGTTTCTTTACTCATTTTATTTTTGCTTTTATAAATGCAGAATGTGCCGGGTGTAAGGAAGAGATCAAACATGGCCAGTCACTATTGGCACTGGAGAAACAGTGGCACGTCAGCTGCTTCAAGTGTCAGACATGCGGCATCATCCTGACCGGGGAGTATATAAGCAAGTGAGTAATGATCAGTGGGTGAAAAGCAGTGACACATGCCAGGGAATTCAAGATGTGAAGGAAGAAGAAAAAGTCCTTATACATAAATTTATAATTTATAATACATCATACCAGATACATCCTACAAGATACATCAGTGTTCAACACACCATATTACACTTGAATGTTTAACCTTGAGACTTTTAGACTCCTTAATGTTACCAATCATTTCACAACATAAACGTTGGAAAGTGTGATATGACAAACATTTTACAAATGTCTTCTGTTGTCTTTAAATGGACCCTGTCACCGGATTTGATCCCACTAAACTATTAACCTCGTTATGTAGAGTATGAAATCTCCTTTCTTTCTTTTATGTGAAATCTCCTCCAAAGTCATGTGAAAATATGCAGTGAAGGGTCTATTATCAGTCAAGTTTAGAGGCTGCAGGGAGAGTGTCAATTCTGCACCTTTATCTACAGTTTTATAGTGCCTAGAAATAGGATTTTGGTGACAAGAAATTAATTTTATCTTTCAGATTGCATCACTGGTTCTGGGAGCTACAGAACTGTAGATATAAAAAAGTTAAATAAATATCTGGGAACTGTATCTTTAGCTCACATTTACAATCTGTATGCCTGTATCTCCAGTTCTCAAGTTTACAGAACCACAAGTCAAGTCTGATGCCTGAAATATGTAATTTTTATCTTTAACATGACAACAAAGGCATGTTTCTTTGTGCTATAGATCCAAAGACGGGAACATCAGAATTGACACTCCCTTCACCCTCTAAACTTGACTCATCTCAAGCAAAATATGACTCGTCTGTCCTAATTAGGAAACGGGCGAGATTTCACATAGAAGAGAAACAATATTTTATACCCCACCTGAAGGTGGTTTAATGGGGTAAAATCTTGTGACATGGTCTCTTTAACTATTAAGATTTGACTCCCTGAATACAACCCATTATGATTTACCAATAGTTATCCTGTACATGAATATTGTTTTAAGAGTTTACATGTGCAATGCTTATAATAAAGAGGAAGTGCACAAAAATGCTTATAAACAAATCCAGGCACCGTCTGTAGTAATAGTATCTCCCTGGGCTTTCATGATGGCTCCAGTACACTGTACACAGATCCTCTGTAGGCCGTAACTACAATAAAATGATCTTTATGAGATAATATTTAGGTTTCTTACCTTATAAGGCAGGCACTGACCACTTTTAGGTACAGTTACTGGATGTTCCTGGCTATTTTTTAACTTGAAACACTCCAAATTTGATAGGATTTGAACATTTTAGATGAGTTCAGTTTGAGTGGACAGTTTAGAAAGCAGGGGAAAGAGAAGAGGATAGGGATGAACAGGGGCAACTAAAGGCTCCTCTGTAGAATTATGCAGAGAATCTCACTCTAAAGATATGGCACAATAGCATGTTTTAACAAGAGGTAAAATAAAGCAGACAACCCAGATCTCAGCATTTCTTTATAATCATTAGCAGAGGGGAAAAATGTTAGTATGTTTTAGATCTACAGACGCCATGCGATCATATACAGTCTTAGCTTAAAGGGGTTGTCCAGGGATATACAAATTGTATATGGCTGAGGGAGGGCTTAAAAAACAATAAATGACTTATGCTCCCCTTCTCTGGTTCTCCCATTCTCCTGCGGCACCCCAACCACTGCTTCTGCCTGGACTCCTGTTGTAGCAGGCGTGTGGCAGTGGTCAGGATGGCACTGCCGTCCTCCGTTAAAAAGAGAGACTCGAAGGGAGCCTTGAAGGCGGTAAGTATAAGAGGCTTATTGTTTTTTTAAGCCCTCCCAGCCATATATCAGTGTTATTTTACTCCTGAACTACCCCTTTAATGCTATAATTTTATTGACCTAGACAAGTTAAAACTAATGGTAACTTTGTGGTGTGTGGCTGTGAAAGATTTATAGCGAAGTACATAGCAAGTCTAGAGCAGTTGATGTGTTAATTCTAGGATCCCAAAAGTAGAGTTATTTAGGGGATAATAATAGTATTCCTAGTAATTTAGAATAGTGAAGGTTTCAACATGTATATGCTACCTAAAGCATTAAATGCTACAAAGTGAACCTGTGCCATGAAAAATGCCATGTAATCTGCACGTGGTGTGTTATAGAGCAGGAGGAGCTGAGTAGAATGATATATAAATGGGTGGGAGAATATTCAGTAATACTTGTCATTTATAAATCCATATCTCAGATCATTCTATGTTGAGATGTCAAGTAGGTGGTCTGATCGGTGTCTGACGGCCCTCCATGTATCAGTTGTAATATAGGTGTACTAGCGTTAAAAAACCTTGGATGTGTAAGCCTTTGAAGGAATTAATTCTTCATTTCTGGTGACCTAAGGTAGTAGGAACTGAGGAGAACCTCAGAAGGAACTTGCTGCTTGTGACCAGCGTGGCCCCCACCACCTCAGGGCCCCTGTACAGCTTAGCATGTACACCCCTGGAAGATGTAGCTCATAAGTTGAGAAAGGGTTGTTTTTTATCATATATAAAAATGTTTCTTATATTTGTCTGCACTATTTATTATAACGTATAATGGGTATGCAGTATGAAGGGTCAGTGACACCAGAACTACTACAGTGTCAGCTCTGCTACATTGCAGAGACCTGTTGTAAATGTGTAGGCTCAACAATCTGCGCTTGAGCAATACCTAACATTTACCAAATCTGTAATGAAATTAGGGGGAGCTGTCACTCTGTGACACAGCTATAATGAATATCTCAGATTAGATTGTGGCCGTAACCAGATTACTGTATCTGCTCTCACAAACAAGCTTATCCTAATATTCTCAGATCTCGGGTCATGCGTTTTTTCTCAATTTCGAATGTGGGACTTTATTATCCCTTTGCTTACTGCGGTGGGAACAAGAGGTTCCCAAGCCCATTCCTGGCATGGAAAATGCTCATACAATATCCTTACACTTGTATCGTGATGTGCATTAATGTCAGTGAATGGAAACACAGGACAGCCCTCTTTAGTAATGTCATCAAATGTCAATCTATCCCCATATTTTGTCCGCAGTACATCACTACCAGCCTGTAATTTGACTTTCTGGAACCTCTTCCCATGTCTTGCAGAGACGGCGTGCCTTACTGTGAGTCCGATTACCATGCTCAGTTTGGGATTAAATGTGAAACCTGCAACAAATACATCAGCGGCAGAGTCCTGGAGGTATGGGAGTTATGACAGCCTAAAGCCTGGCCACTTAGTGCAGCTGGACAGTCTCCAGTAAGTGATCCCCACATATAATGAGTCCAGTGTGTGCAGGATGAAATGTCATCCTTGGACTGCGTAGTGCTCAGCGCTTCACACAGCTTTGTAGCCGTCAGTAGGTATCCAGAGATTGCCTCGGACACTGACTACCCCCCAACATTAGAATATGGCCCCATTTACAACGGGGATGTGCTATGTAAAGTGCTCTTTATCAATAATATTATGCGTGATGAAGCTTAATAGGTACTTCATCTCTTCAGGCAGGTGGCAAGCATTATCACCCCACATGTGCCCGATGTGTACGCTGCCAGCAGATGTTTTCCGAAGGGGAGGAAATGTATCTGACAGGTAAGACATGCCATGAGTAAAGGAAACACAATGGCGTCTACTTTGATATGTCTCATGTAACCTGAGCCAATGTAATAAAAGAAGCATTCTGATTTGGACAAACTGGATCTCCAATATTGTTTTGTACTGTGAAGACATATCTTACAGTGAAGTGTAGATTGCACATTGAATAATATTGGATTCATAGAATGGAATACAGAATTTGTAATTGCTTCACAACATACTATGGAAATAATATTTTTATGGACCTGCTATTGTTATTATGTGTCTGATAACCTTTGGTCTAGTTATGATGGCAAATACATGGTTACATGCACAGAAAATTTTAGAGAGTGTTTACTATTAGAGTGTTTACTATCAATTTGCATCAGTCTGGCATCTGATAAACTGCAGTCTTAGTGTGATCCGTGAAAAACGACTAATGGATCGGTCGCACGGTCTGTTAAAATAATGGCT
This sequence comes from Engystomops pustulosus, assembly GCA_019512145.1. Classification (NCBI taxonomy): domain Eukaryota; kingdom Metazoa; phylum Chordata; class Amphibia; order Anura; family Leptodactylidae; genus Engystomops; species Engystomops pustulosus. The sequence continues at coordinate 159,544,151 of CM033644.1, read as the reverse complement.
TGGGCACTGATCCATTCAAAAGTACTGCATTTAGTGCAGCCGTGTGGCGTCCATCACGTCAGCCTGTAGCAACGGCTTCCAGCTAAGATTTTCCCATTTTAACCTAAATGTGCCAAAATTAAATAATATATAAGATAATAATATCAATACATAATACATTAGATAATAATACATAAGAACGTCTGCCAACCTGTTACTAAAAGTGTCGGAATATTGAATTATTTAGTCAAAATGAACATCCATTGTTACCTTATCACCTTGGTTGAGAACCATAACCATGTAATTCACGTTCATTAAGAATTATCGGCTCTTTATAAGACTATCATCGAATCCTGTCGTCATAGTGACGACAATGGAGCCCCAGGGGGATCGGGGCTTATAGCGTAATAGTAGCCATCAAACAGCTACAGTCATAAGGGGGGTAATGATCCTTCACTACATACTGAATGTTCCCTCTAAGGTTCAAAGCTGGGTCAGTCTAATGTTAAAGCTCCATAGTAAAATGGTGTCACCTGCAAATCACAGTCTGATTGTGGGAATACAGCAACTAAAATGCGGCTTCCATTGTTATATTCCATTGTTATCTAGTGTTATTTGGTTATATGTTTTATTTCTACATTGGTCACTTATACCTCAAGAGAGAATTTATTTACAATTTATGAGATGCCTTTTTACATATCTGTACCATTTTGGTGTATCACTGAGACAAGGCAGAAGATAGCAAGGGAGGTATAGTAAGAGTATCAGTGGCTGGACCTCTAGAGAGACCGCTATAGGTGATTGAGATCACTGTACACCCTTCTGTCCTAGTGGTGGGAGGGTGCCCCTGCTCCTGGGCCCCATCACACCCACCTTTCTATGCCATTTTGGAACAAAGGTGCACATTCCCTTTAATAGCAAACCTTGTGCTCAACAATGTATTTGGGATTACATCACCTCACATAATTTCCCATCTCTGGCTCTCATTGAAAAAGATATCTTTGCTGCCCCCTTGTGGCTTATAGTGAATTTCATCCGATTAGATGTAACTGTGCCGCAAAGTTTAATTCTCAGCGAATAGTGTTTTGTTGAATGATAAGTTGATAAGCTGAGCTAAATCTAATAATATGTTCCTTATTTTAAGAAAAAAAGTCTGATACAAAAAGAACAGCATAAGCTAATGACCCGAAAGTGTCCATAACATGTGTAATAGCACTCAGTCTATAAATCTGCTTAACATTCTGAATTCTCCGTGGGCTGATCACCTTTGGCTGCACCCCATATCCCCTCCATCTGCTTGCTGTGATGTCTACCAGATTTCTATTAACTCTGCTTTCACATTTATAAAGCGCACTGCATCCCCTTTTACTGTACCATAGTTGCAGTGCTCCGTAGACCCTTATTGCTTTTTAGAAATGTAAATCCCCATCTTGCCTTGAGTGCCAGAAGAACAAAGAATTCAGACAGAGCTATTATCAAGGATTCCCAAGAGAGCCTCCGTCATGCTGAAGGTGACCTTCAAATACTGCTGTGTGCACCGAATATCCCATTAAGTACCAGTGATCTGTGGAAATGTGTTTTCAGTGTGTGGATCAAGGATAGCGCAGAAAGCAGCTTCTCATTGTGCGTTCCACTTGGTCTCATTTGCTGTCATCTCGTTTCTTGGGTTTCCTTTTTTTTACCCTTTTATTAAATTGCTTCTAATTACGCGGCATTATGCCTATTAAGTAGCAATTTCTGTTTTCTCCAGGCTCAGAAGTATGGCATCCAATATGTAAGCAGGCTGCCCGTGCTGAGAAGAAGCTAAAAGTGAGTGGACTGTAAACTGGTTTATATATCTATGTAACAATCTTTTTATTGTTTAAATATGTGAACAAAAACTGTTACATTGTCTTCTGAGATTTCAACAGCCAATGTTTTACTACTAAAAAAGGGTTAATAGGTAATAGGATAGTTAAAATGAAAATTGCTTGTGGCAGTGAGAGGGGGAGAGCAATGAGCAGTAGCGTATAATATTGTAATATAGGCAGTTTGGGCAACCGCTCGGGGTCCAAGGCTTCTGGGGGGGGCCCATGACCACCTGAACCAATCGCCAAGTTTGATGCTGCCATGTAGAGATAAAGAGAAGGACCTTTAGCAATGCAATCCTCAAGCTCTCAACACATATGTATACAAGGGTCCTTCTAGGACCTTGGACGTTCTCCAAAGGTACTCAAACTGCATAACTAAAAGTGGACAGAAGTGACTCCTTTCCCAAGTAGCTTGATTCTAGTATCATATGAAGCAAATGCCATTAAATAATTAGACTTGTATTGTCCCACAATTTTTATACAGCCCAGGGCCCATGGCTGTCGTAAATCGCCCCCGGCAATGAGTACGAAGGAGATGAGGTGAAATTTCGGAAAATAGGACTTGTGCCCCCCCCCCCCTTCCTTCCCAGGGCTCACCACACACTGCTTTTAGGGAGCCAGGTCATCATGTAAAAATGACCTTCCGAATGACAGGTTCCCTTTAAGTCTAGTTTAGGCTGGAGCATAAAGCCTTACATATTTCTATATTTAAAGAACCATCTCCTATTGCACACATTCTTAGAAAAGCTTAAATTCACTCATAATTATTAGTTTTCCAACTTAGGTACCCAGTGTGATCAATACATGTACATCAATCCCTTGTATAGTCTCTAGAAGCAAAAAAATATAATATCTCAAGTAACTGGCCCAGACAGTCAATAAAGCAAAGGCTCTGCACTTGAAGGGCTCTTTTGGACCAGGATGTCCATTGCACTTCCACAAAAAAAAAAAATTTTGCTGTCTGTGTTGTATACATGTCCATTTCTTTTTCAAGTCACAATGATGTCCTCTATATTCTCAGATAATGTTGGGGAACCAGTATTTTGGCATATCATTTTGACCAACTTAACCATTTTTTACTCCGGACAGGAAAAAACGAATTATATACAAATGTGAAAATATTGACGTGGATACAACACAAACTCAGACTGCCAACTGAGGTGTTTTTTGGGGAACGCAATGGGTACACGAGCACGAGAAAGAGTCTTATTATTGAAGTTTAGGGCCCTTTTGTGACATCCAATAGGCCAGATGACCAAAAGTTGTCCGGTTGCTTTTACAATGACATATTTTGGAATTTTAAGTCACTCCTAAATAATCATTGTCCAGTTGTAAATAATTACATCTATTTAGTCACTTTCCTGCTTGTCCAATTTGTATCTTCTTTTTCCAATCTGAATGAAAGACTGTAGACATCAATATCCGCTGTGCAACATCGCTATGAGCTGCATCTATTTCAGCTAAGTCAGAGACAGGAAGGAAACGTATAGTAAAACTTCATGGAAATGTAGAATAGAAACATTACTCTCTCAGCACTAATTGCAGGGATAAGCAGATTGTAGGATGACACAACAAAACAGGCTAGGAAGAAGGACAATGATGAAGGACGGTTTATTCTGCTACTACATGCCCTATTATCTACTGCAGCACTATTGGCCTACATGAAGAATATTTCCTCTTTTACACATACTGAAGGGTGTAGTACGTACAATACTGTGCTAAAGGGGTTGTCCACCTTCTATAAATAATTGATATTGTTTGTGTACTGAAAAGTTATATATATATATATTTTTTTTTTTCAATATACTCTCTGTATCAATTGCTTTTCTAGATCTCTGCTCTATGTTATTCAACAGGAAGCTTCACTGTTTACTTCCTGTGGATAATAATTGGTCCAAGGTCATGTGATGTCACATAGGTACACAAGCCTTGCACCTGTGTGATGAATTATTCCTGATGAATAATGACAAGCAGAGATCTAGAAAACTGTGAGCAATTGATACAGAACATTGGAACATTGTATAACTTTTCATTGCACAAACAATTATTTGCTGAAAGTGACCAACCCCTGTGAGGGGTCCGTAGTCAACTTGATAAGAAACCTATTTTAAGAGTAATTTATAGTTTTTGTTAACTAGAATCGACTGATCCCCTGCTGAAACTAAGCCCTCACTTACACAATTATTAAAGAAAATCTACTATTTGATTTGATGCATAATGAAGCAAACATACCTTGAGACTGCTGTAGCTACACTAATGCTGGATCATATCTTGGTTAATCCCTGAGCTGAGTGGTTTTGCCGAAAAAACTATTATAACATTCAGGAACTTGGGAAAGCTGGGCCAGCATGGCTGCCTAGATCACGGAGCTTGTAATTACAAATAGAGGTTAGCCAAGTATGACTAATCAACCTCAGCTGGATCCCTCATACACAGCAGCTCGGGGATGGTGCAGCAATTGATTATTCTGTCTGGCAGGGAGAAGAGTGATTGCATCATATTCTCCTGCAGACGCTGAACCAGCCATAGAAGCAAGACAGATTCATTATTATAATGTGATACCTGTTTTATCAGCAAAACCACTCAGCACAGGGATTAACCAAGATATGATCCTGCATCAATGTAGCTACAGCATTCTCAGGGTATGTTTGCATCATAATGCATCAAATCAAATGGTAGGTTTTCTTTGAGGATGACTAAAAGTGCAGTAGAAGCCGCCCCCGGACAAGTCCCAAGGACACCTTGGTTGCACAGCATCAGAAAAGAATGTCACATCTCATTTACTGTAGTCCTTATTGTAATGTGTTTGGCATAATTGGGTTCTGATCATGTTGATTCTTTGCCACGGTGGCATCATTAGTCAAATCCTAGAGAAAAAAAATAGCTGTCTTCATTAAATCAGGAGCTTGTCGCATCTTCTACCAAAGTTGTGAGACATACCTCAAAGCACCATGGGTGACTCATGTCTGTAAAGCGAAACACGTCCCAACCCCATATAGGAAACACAGTGTTCCTGAGCTGATTATCTCAGCGGCCAGTGCCATTATTACATGGATGGCAGTGCCATTAGAGGTTTAATGAGGATCTTATAACTGGGAATGTGTACATACTGTATGGTACAGCTGGGCTTTCTATGGAGGGAGCACATGATTTATTACATAAAAGATGTAAAATACTGTATAGGGAAAATAAAACTTCTTCTCTGGAAGCTGGGAATTCAAGAACAAAGGAAAGCCTTATCAGGGGAAGCAGGCAGAGTATTGTAGTGATGAGCGGTAAACACTAATGAATCATTTTAGAACACCGATCCTCACAAGCTTCATCATTTACTCATTTATGCCTTCAGAGATGAAGGCTGGCTTCTAAGGATGAGGTTTATATTATGTTTCCATTTACAAATACACCAAGGGACTCGAGGAAAGCAATGTGATATAAAACTAAGCTTATGTCTACATGTGTTTTCTTTACCGACAAAGAATGTGGGTCTCATCCTGTAGGTTAGTTGCCACTACAGCACCTTGTCTTTGAGGCTAACATTTGGAAGGATAGATTGAAAAATCGAGACAGAAATCCCCAACTAATATGCCTTGTGTCAAATTTATTAATGGTTGTGGACAGTTTTGAGACACAAAAAGGTTGTGGCCTAATGAAAGTGACGTTGCTTGGAATAGGGCAATAGGGCAAAAGAATATGCAAATGTTCCAGAATTTTGGTGCATTTTTCTGGCCTAAACTAAACCAACAAATAAGAAGGCTAAATTTAAAGGGAACCTGTCAGCAGAAATTGTCCCAATAAGCCATTACTATCGTATTACTTAAACAAACAAACAAACTTCCTCCTTTATGGTTTATGTATTTCCAAGTGTTATCTGGGTATGACCCCTCAGTCTGTGCACCATCACTTGTAAATTGTATCTCCTTCATGTATTTACTATTATTCATCACTATGTGTTTTGTAAACAATAAAGATTTGTTATTTCATTTTTAATATTCATTTGTATTTCGTCTCTCTCTCTGAGGGATCCTCTTAGAGGTACAATAGGATATTTACTGATAGGATATATTTTTGGCCATTGACTTAGGTGTAAATAATACTATGGGGTGACACGATGTCATAATGTTGAAATACTAATACCCCATTTTACTGTTCTCACGTGATTGTATACTTTATTAGACTGAATAATACCTTTCAGATCATATAATCATAGTTGATTAGGTTGGAAATAGACAACAGTCCATCAAGTCTAACCTATTATTCCTACATTTTAGTAAAAAACAACTACAAGGCTGATGTCAATGCCCAACATAGAGATGAATTATATTATGGCAGAACCCCTAGATCAGTGCCCAAAGTGCCCAAATTGAAACTTAAAACCCTCATTTATCGCCAGGTGCCGACCAAAAATTAAAGCAGTAACTTAATGCTGCATCTTCTACAACAATGTTCAATCATACTGGTCTCCTGAGGACGCCAACATAGTAGAAAGAAGGAGGGAACATTTCCATCATTGTAGCTTCTTTCCAGTGTCCCTCTGTACAAAGAGAATCATGCTGCCAGCAGAAGGTCCTCCAAAGATAATTAGGTCCTGTCTACAAATTCTCCCTCTTCCTACATTCCCAAGTAGCCAAGTAAGTCACTTTAAAATATCAATGAAAGCAGCATCTTTGCTTCCAAGTTGCTTGGAACTGCAGGAAAATTCTTTGAGTCCTGTCTGGTGTCCTGGGGCAATGGCCCGGGTGCCCACAGAAATGGCTCCGAGTGCCGCCTCCGGCACCTGTGCCATAGGTTCGCCACCACTGCCCTAGATCAACAGAAACTATTTACAAAATATTTTGTTCTATGTGTCTTTCATGTCCCAGCTTGGTGGAATCATCCAGAAAATCAGCTTTGAAGTAATATGTAAATTGGTTGTTTAAAGTTTTTTACTTGTTAGAATTGAGCACTGAAGTCAATCTCTCCCTGTCTCAGAAAGCCTCCTCTGCTCTGATTGACATCAAGGAGAAGACTACAGGAGAGGTTTTGATGTCCCTGGACGCAGGGTTGTCAATTACAGAGAAGTGGCATTATAAGACAGGGAGAGCTTGACTTCGGTGCTAAACTCTCCACCTCCATCACTTTATAAAACCAAGTAGCCTTGTGCTTCACTGAATGATTCCACCACACTGGGCCATGAAAGAAACAGTGGTTTATTAGGTCAATTTCTGATTATAGGTTCCCTTTAAACTATACAAAATGTATCATTCAACATTAGACACTTGTATAAATCTGATGCAGTATTATACTTCCTGTATGTCTAACTTTATCTTATTTTCTTACATATATTGCTTCATTCTTCCATTACACGTGGCGCATTCAAACATGATTTTTAAATAATGGTGTTGGACCTATGAATTTTTTTTTCCTTTAATACCTTTTTTATTGAGTCAAGATAGTATTGTTACATACATAAAGTGGTACAAATGTCAGACTCATTTTCATTAAGGTTACAAATTATGAGTTTTGAAAAACTTGGCACTTGTAGTCCTGCAAGCAACCCATGGACCATTTTCATGTTCTCAATTACTGATGAGCTAGAGAAACATATCCCCAGTGGTTGTACGGGTATCATTTTTGTTGTTGTATGGTAATGGTGATTTATTGTCATGATCAGATTTATCATTTCAGTAGGTTGCTGATTATTATGGCTTATTATGCATTTGTTATCTGTCTTCACAGTACAGAAGAGCTTCTGAAACCTCAATTTCCCCACCAGGATCTAGCATTGGCTCCCCCAATCGTGTTATATGTGTAAGTGACTTGCATTGGCATGACAGATAGTTGAGCTCTGGAAAGCTGTCAGCCAGGCGTGTGTAGATCACTGCATGCTGTTTATTTATGTGCGTATTGAATGTCCATGTATTAAAGTGTCGAGGATTGGGCTGTTTGAGCTGAATCTTCTTCATCTCCTCAGACATATGTATTTACATTCAGAGATGTTTTAATATGGTTGGTACAAATACATTTAGCCGTAAAGGGGCTGTCTGGGAATAACAAAATCCAGATGTATTGCTGGGTGGGCTTTAAAAACAATAAGGTACGTATACTCACCTCCCCCGGGGGCTCCTGTTCTCCTGCAGCGTTGTACGTTACTGCTAGCCTTTATTTGTTTACAAAGGATGGCAATGGCGTCCTGGAAAGTGGGGAATGCCTGCTACTACAGGAGTTCAGGCAGTAGCAGGTATCAGCAGTGGTCAGGACAACGGCAGTGGCAGAGAAGGTGAGTATAAGTAAGTAGGACCTGTCACCTCTCATAGTATTCATCATAATCTAGTGATTCTGAATCATTGGTTTATAACTCTATATTGTTCAATTTATCAGTTTTCCTGCTAGAAATGTATTAACGACAACTAGTTACTAGCTGGGGTCATGCATAGTCTGAGCCCTGCTTTCTTTGGTAGCTGTTTTGTTAACAGCTACCAAATGGCCACATTTTATTGTATGATATCATCCTCCTGCCCGTTGTTTTCATGGACATGAGGATAAGACGACGGCCCAAGCTGTCTTTTTCTAGTCTTTCTTATCAGCTTGAGCAGTGTTGGGCTACAAACAATGGCCCATGTAGTGACCTGAGGAACTATCCCCGTCGTGTGAAGGAAGGCTAAAACCTAAAGCACTGACTTGACAGCATTGGACTGTGCAGGGACAAACCTTCAACGTTTTAAATGTAATCCTAAACTTCATGGGGAACACAGGGTATACTAAAACAGACATGTAATAAGAGGTGACAGATATTCTTTAGAGGAAATCTACCATCATACTACCATATGCCAATAAGCCTGAAGAGCCCTGGGGGACATTACCAGAGCCCTTCATTGCTGTAACTTCACTGGCTGTTACAATGTGCAGATGATAAACTTTGCTATATACTTTATGAAAGAAAAATCTTTCTTTCTTTCTCCCTTTCTTTCTGCTTTTAGCAATGTTGGCCCGGTAACCGGAGGAGCCCCTATAGCATCTTCCAATTTGGTCTTGTGGTAATCCGAGTTAATTTACTATGCTCATAGGTGGTTGTAGGCGGGCTTAAGGAAACCCAGGGCTTACAAACACGGTCACAGTCCTTTGAGCGACTCCAAACACAGATCCCAAGTATCTCAGTGTTGATCATTATTGCTGTTCCTGTGTCATCGCTCAAACGACCCATGTGGTAATTTTGGATAACCAACCAGAATTTCTCTTCGTTAGTTGTAATTTCCAAGTGTTAGAAAGGAAAATCACATGTTTCTTACTTATACATTTGTGTTTACGGTGAGTTTCTCCCAATGTGCATTGCACAAGTGTTTTCAACAAAACTGCAAAATCAGTACATTAGCGGGTTTTAGTTTAATTGATCTCCTTATTCAGGGGGAATATATATATATATTATAACACATAGATAGAGGTCCGCAATGTGGATGTTTTTACTTATGGGGGCAGTAAGAGTGTGGACAGTTGTTGTTGTAAGGTCTACATTTTTTTAATCAAGGGTGACAGTTATGTGCTAAGCTACTATGGCATTTTTTAGGTGGTGCAATGTGAAGAGGTTAAACAAGCTTGTGAAAATTAAAGCCGCAGGAGTCAAACCAGCCAGGAGAAGTCATCGGGGTCATCATTTACTAAAGACAGGTGCAGGTCAGACAGTTAGTGTGCAGTGTCCTGTGTGAGTGGTGCAAGGGTGGGTGCCAGATTCAGGAGTTGTGTGTGCACATTTTTCATAATCTGGCGCTCCCCGATTTTGCGACATCAATTCTGTCGGACTTTGTAGGAGAAATGTACACAGTCCGCCTAGCACTAGCGGTATAAAGACACACCCCCTTCAGTGTAAAAATTTGTGTTTGTATAAAGAATAGTGCAGCTGCGACACATAAGGGTTGCGTGTGACCAGATGTGGTGCTTACATCCCAATACCTACAGAAAACCTGTGCGCATGGCCCTTAGAATACCAAATTTCCCCATCAATGAAGTTCTTCCGCTCTGACTAACGTATAGCAGCATTGAAGCATACAGTGACTTTGCCTTCTTGAATGTTGAGCTGGCAACAAGGTCGTTGTAGATGTGTATCATTGTTTTGGCATGATATTTCCATGCATGGGTCCCTCTTATTTGTTCTGCTGTAAAATAGCGCACGGTATTTAATAGGTTTTAATGGTATTTATGTGTGGTAATTAGGTATCTACAGTGGCCATGGGACTAGATACCCCAGTGACATATATTTGTTGTCGTGACCCTATTCGATGCAACTCGTATTAGACTTCCTCCCTCTTGTAGCAGCAACTGTGTTTAAGTGTTGTTTGCGTGTTTATTCTTTTTTAGGCAACCTATAAAATCTAGATTCTTAAATAGTGTGAGACAGCGCGGAAGGGGATTAATGCTGTGGATGGGCGGTATGTTTCCCCTAGGTTTGGTTGCTAGTATGCAATGCCGTAGGCTGAGGTTGGTGTGTCCTCACCTGGACAGTCTGGTGTGTGGGAACAGCCCACAGCCTGCATACAGCGCTCAGCTAGGCTGAGAGGTGTTCTTCTCTAATAGTGGGAGGGCTGGAGAGCCTCAGCCTTATTGACCTCTTGCTGCCTGGAGCAGGCAATGTATTTTTGTTATGGTGAGTCATAGAACTCCTTGTTTAGTTTACGCACCCTGACGGGTAGATATAGTTTGTGTTTGATGCCTGAATGGAAGTGCGGTTTTATTTTGCTGTCTGCCTGATATACACAAGGCTAGACCTGTTTTGGACTTTACCCCTTGTGTCATGTCTGAACTGCATCACAAGCACCCCCGCTCCCATCGTGCTCTACTGTGGGCAATCCCATCAATATCTAAAACAAATATGGAGGAGGACTGTTCTATGAGTTCAGGATTATAATATCCTACAACCTCATGTTCTCAGCGTTTATTCGCCTCTCTTTATAAAATTTACAAGTTTCAATATGACAATGGAGAATTCAGGCAGTCTATTTGGAGATGAATTTCGTTCAAAAGATTGCTTTGATTCTATTTATACTTGAAAACCCCATATCAACCTTTTTGGAATTTAGTGCTCTTAACCGTTTTTAGAAAAAGGTTTCAATAAATGACTTGCTATAATATTTACTAATAGTGTTTTTTCATAAAATCTCATGCGCTTCTCGCTACATTGTGGGTCGAATTTTTCTATGTGAAGATTGAATTTAGTGTCTGTACCTGTGCAAGTAATTATAGTCGGTTGCCAGTAACACATTGTTTGACATTTAACTTTATGATGTTTCTCCTTAAATTGATGGCAATGCTCAAACAGGAAAGCTCAGATATTATGAGCAAATCCAAATGCTCATACAGCAGAAGAATAATCCGCACCTTTCTTGTCATGTCCTATAAAGCTTGACAATTACTCTACAAAACATTTATCATCCGTCTCATGTTTTATTAACCGCTTGACGCAGGCAATCACTAAAATGACATGTTATTGGCTCATAAACTCAATAGCAATAACAGCTATAGGTTAGAACAAATGCTTACGGACTTGTTCTTCTTATATTTGACCATCGCCGTTCAGATAATGAAATGACACCTGTATTTTATTTGATTATTTAGTGTCATGAAATGATACAGCTCGCGTTTATTTTCACAAACAGTCTAGATGCACTGCAGATGATATACTGCTGTCCCACCCCCCCTTTTCTGGAAACCGTGCTTGTGCCAATACTTGAATTCTAACTATACAATAAGCAGGAGGATCTCTTATGTCACAATAAGCTCCCTGGTGCGTAAGGATGTGAGCTGTGCTTGATGGTGCTCGCCTTTTTTATATTTTCCGGATCTTCTTCCGGCACGGGAAAAGAAAAACCACATGTGTAGGGTTAATTATGGGTTATAAAAGGGAAAGATGAGAAAACGTGTCCCAGTAAAAAGATGAATCACTAGGAAACAGGAAGTTAGCCTCTGTAAAGCTGTTTATGGGCCCAACACAATCGCGTATTCTACTTGTGTACTATTGGAGCTGGCCCACGCCCCTTTGAAGGTTTGGTCCTGGATTTTTTTTATCCGAAAGAATATGTCATATGCTAGAAATACTGCGGTAAATGGGAGCCCTACACTAAGTCCCCAATTGACTCAGACTGCTTTGATATTGTTGCATGGTCTGTATGTAAATAAGAGGTTTAACAGCGATAAGTCAATTTCCATGTGTAGTTGTTTTTTTTCACTGCGGGAGACAACACAGCCATTACAATAGGCAGAGATCACGATATACATGTGCAGTGTTTCACTCCCAACACAAAAAAAATTGTAGTCTGTAGATAATATAAGTTGTCCCCTAATCCTTAGGATTGCAATCCACACAAAAAACATCACATAATTAAAGAATTTACAGAAGTAGACATGCAGGTTTGAGTCAATCCTTCTTCTCTATTCTGTGTATTTGACTATGTGATGATTCATTGAACAGGATCCCTCCTTTATAATGTTTTTAAGGGTGATAATACTTGTAATCCGTACCACTGATAGATAATCGTAATTGATGGTAACAAGATGGCTGTTTTTTGTATAAACCCCCCCCCCCCACGTGGATCTGCATTCCTACTACATGTCCATCGCGTTATATCAGGTTGGTGGATAACCCCCTCTTCCTGCCCTAAGCTTATAGACAACAATATCACTCTATTTTTTCATTAAGACTTCTTTCCCTGGCATTGTATTTATGTCACAACTATATTTTCGTATGGCGCCTTGTCTCGATAACGTATTTATAACTAATGAGCTTTGTTCTAGACTTCAGAAATGTGCGGGATTCATAGAATGCAAATGCAGAGGGAAATGGCTTAAAGATCTTTGCTCTAGTCAAGCAACCACATTTCAACAATGATTTAGACCTATTTACTATATACAAAAGGGAAATACCAAAGTTTACAACAAAAGTGTCCCTAAATCTTCAAACAACACTAAGCCAATAGCAAGTGCAAAGTACAACTAGATTTCTTATAGTATGGCATACTTATCATCAGCCATTAGACCCTGGATACAATCTGGGTGTTGTATAAAAATGCCCATCTAAATACTGTATGTACCCATGTCTAACTGTAAAACATACTTCCTGGTCTGTCTTTATATGCTTTGTAGTGACATTGGTGTGTTTATACATTAATCGCGAGTCTGGTATGTTTTTAGTTACTTGAGATGCTCGGAAGAAGGAAGATTTCCTCTGCTGGCGGCCCAAATTTAACTGCAAGCTCCATAATACTAACCATATAAATAGAGGGATACAATTCTATTTATATAATATCAAAGGCAGTTTTTAACACATGTCTTTCAATTGGTTAAAGAACCAATATGTTCCCCACTTCAAAAACATTATAATCAATTCTAATCTTTTATTTTGCGGCCCTACTACTGTTCTCTTTCAAAGTTCGCCATTGTCTAACTTTCTGCAGTTTCCCCAAGTTACTCACCAGATGTGAAAATTGTGACTTCTTTTAACAAAAGTTTCAAACTTTTACGCAGAAATCTATAGGCTTCCCCCTGGCCAAGCGTAGAAAATAGCTTTGAACTGTCTGCAACTTTTTGACATTAACTTTTTTGTAAAAAAGTTGCCATTTCACCAAAGACCAAATGCCTAGCAAAGGCAGTCAATAGGAGACAACCACTAGCTCACAGTATATTCTGACCACCAAAAAAGTCCAAATGGCAGTTTTCGAGAGATGGAAGTGTTCGTGGTCTCAGCTCCCACGAACACACCACTCCGATATGTTTTTTTTTTTTTCCTATAAAAAGGGTTCAAAAAAAAGCATTACCCGTACATGCCTCGTGTATATCAAGTTTTGAGCTGTGGCTGAAAATCCTCACCAATCTGGCTTATACACAAGTCAATAAAAAAAAAAACCTTACAATACTACCTTTTGGTGCACTCGCCGATCCTCAGCCCGGCGTGAACACGTCTCTGTCGGCCTTTTATCAGCAAAGAGGAGAAAGAAGAGGATCCCTCCGCCAGATCCACAACCAGGACTCAGGAGCTCACACGCGCTCCTGCATCTCGGGGTCATCGTGCGGGCGTGAGTATGTAAGTTTTATTTTTTTTATGCTGCTGGCAAACCTGGAGCTGGCCGGATCTGCTGACTGTTATACTACATTGGGCTGGCTTATCACTACTGGGGGCTGGCTGGTTTGTTACTTACATGGGCAGGACTGTATACCTACTGCGGCTGGCTGTATACCTCCATGGGGCTGGCTTAGAGCCTACATGGGGGATGGCTGGCCGTATCTATTGGGGGCTGCTGGCCGTATACTATTGGGATTGGGGGCTGGCTGGCCAAAATACCACTGGATGCTAGCTATATACTAACGGGGCTGGCTGACTTTTTACACTACTGGGGGATAGAGGTTTATTACTACTGGGGGGGTTCGCTTTGTATAATACTGCATTTACCACCCTCGGCTTATACTGATTGAATAGGCTTTTTCCAGTTTTTGCTTATAGAATGAGGGTCTCTATCTGTCTTATACGCGGATCGGCTTACAACTCGACGTTAATATGGTATCTACTGCCACCTCATTATTCTTCTTTCTTTCTAACCAACTCATTACATAGTCTAAGTGCATTCCTGCTTTGTTTGAAACTTTGTTTACTAAACTGTTCAAGCTGCTTTCCGAATATTGCATGTAGAATGAATTCATCATACAGAGTTCAGTCTTCGAGTGAAGTCGAACCCACTGTTTTACAAAAAGAGATGTCACAGGTAACTAATTCTTTTTTCATAATGAATGTGTTTCCATGTACATCATCACACATAGAGGCTGCGCTGGCTGGACCCTGCCTGGAGACTCAGAGATCACAAGCAGCCTACAGTGATACATGGAGACCTTTAGCAGTTAACTTTGCCCTGATAATTTCACACAGTGTCTCACCACATAATGATTGTTCCTGCCGTTCCTAATAAGATAACATTCAGTCAATTTGAATAACTCGTTTCTTAAGGAACATGCGCTGACCAGAGTAATGAACCATAGTGTAAACAAATGGCTGTCTTGCACTCATGTAGCTGGGGTCTCTCGGCTGAATGCCAACATGAATCAGTTCATTCTCTGAGGCTACAGTTTTCTCCTGATTCCCTGTCCTTTACTTTTAATTGCAGAACAGGTAGACCCTTTACTTCCTGGTACGGCATTACCCTTACAGAAAGTAGATTAAAGTGGTTAATTAGATGCCGACCTCTATTAATTTGGATAATTTGGTTTTTAATAAGATTATAATGCTAATTCCTTGGCTGTGGATATTCGAGAAATTGTCAACTCTCATGGCGGTCATCACGTCTTGCATCCTATATAGTCACCCATATCAAAAAATTTTTTTAAATTAAAACTTACATATTCGCAAAAGATTAATTTCATGTAACCAAAAATTGAATGTTAACAATCCTTAAAGACTTGTCCGACGAGGCTGGAGAGAGGGCTGGCAGAAAATAAACTTGTTACATTACCCTCGCATAGGTGCCTCATAAGGGGAGTTCCCCCCAACCGTCACTCTCAATGTTGGCTCATGCCGTTATTTTTTCTGAGTATGATTCCTCTGCCAGGTCAACACTATGTAGTCTCTACACTTAAGACTATGGAATACGGACTATATAAGTCAAACAAAATGTAATGTATGATGTGACAACCACTCTGGAATATTTTTTGTGTTGCAGCACTACTATTCATACCTGCATGAAACTGACGAAGGATATTTCAATGCCTGACAATATTTCGCACTTCGATATTTAAGTAATATTTTTACTTTTTGTCTTAGCATATGGGCCTGTTTGTTACAGACACAATTGCATGGATTTCTTGAATGGTGAGGAAAATGGCGATCCCCCCTCTAGTCCCAGACCGTTATACTATCAATTCCCTTACCAAATGTCTTTGTCTAATCTTTTATATTGCACCATTTATCCCTTCTGCAACATATTGCTGGGATACTTTATTTTAATCACTTAGGAGCTGACTCCTCAGAACCCACATGAGAAAAAAAATGGGTTGTTTAGTACCCTTATGTGAATGAAGTAATCGGTTGTGCTTGGTAAGCGCCTCTGCTTCGATCTAAACGTCTATTGGACCTCCCGTAACACAATAATTTTTCATTAGACCATTGTCGTCTGGATAGAGTTCAATAATGAAATAAGCAGCATGTAGAGGTTAGAAGCTTTATACATTGTACATTTTCTCATTAAACTGTGTTTCTGACTACATTGTCAATATGAAACTTAGAATAAAAATCGGCATTCTGTCCTTCTGTTACCTAGGTAGTATTTGACATATGTGTTTGGAGTCCAAGGAGTCTCTTTTACAGGTTATCTTGAGGGTTTGGTGATAGTTGCGATAAACACTTGATCTGGCTATAAACTCATTTAAACGAAAGACTATAATCAGATATCACTGATCATGCATGGATGATTTGTCTAGAGTGACCTCCATAGTTGCTTTACAATTTGTATTCAAGAACAATTATTTATATAACAGTTTACACAATTACAGGGCTTGAAGCTGAAATCGCCCCGCTGATATCCTGTTCACCTGGCATGTTGTATTCGCAACACTATTTAAGCTGTTTACCAGTTCCCCTTCTTCAAGTACTCTGCATGAAAAATGGAAGGCCCACAATGTAATTTGGATATACAATAACTTGTTCTTGTTCCCTACAGCTCAGCTAAGTCAGTTTTACCATTTTCTTTTCTAAATCGATTTAGGAGTACCAAATTTTAGACTTTTAAAAAGCAATGCTAAAGCCAGAATGTAAGTTGGTAATAAGCTCAGTTTTCCTTGCGCTGACTAGGGTACAATTCAGACGGCCCCGCCCTATGGGGAACCAGGTCCCCATAGACGTGCAATGAGCGGCAGCGCGGCGGTATGGTGCCACACATGTGCTGTGGCACCTTCCCCGCGCCGTCACACCACAAAAAGATGTAGCCTGCGTCTCTTATGGAGGGAGGAGGCCACCTACCTCCTCCACTCTCCAGCAACACGGCAGTATGCCCCGCTCGGCAGGCATACCATTTTTGTAGTGACACATCCTAAATAGAGACGGTGTATTGGCCCAATACCAAAGAGTTTCTGCCATCACTTTTCATACTTCCATAAGTAACAATTAAGGTAACATTTCTAGCATCCTTAAGAGAGAATTCCCCATACTCTAAGCATGATGTTTCAACTCACGGTTCAGGTTTCAGGGTGGTTACCCAGGTGTGCTATACATGTGTTCTTCATTAAGCTGTATTGCCTGTGACCCATATCATTACAGTAGTTTGCTTCATTCTCACCACACAAATGATTCTAAAGTTAAAATCTTGACATAAACGTAATCCACCCACGAACACCGCATCAGGTTGTAAATGTATCATTTGAAATAATCAATAGTCTGGGCATACTGCGGGACCCCTGAAGGTTAGATGTTACAAATGATTCTATTAAAATATGCATCTCTTATCTTGTCACTCTTCTCATGAAGTCCATGCCACGAAATCAGTATGGTTTTTAGATGGAGGGGATAGGAGAATTCTAAACAAGAGTGTGATATGACAACGAAGGTCCTCAATAGGGAGACTTTATGGAGTTCCTTCTGGTAGGCCGCCAACCCACATGACTTAAATATCAGACGAATCTTGATTCTTTTTGCCTATTAGGATTTAAAATTGTGATTCTCAATGAACATAAGATACCTTATGACTTTGGTTGCGACTCTAATGCCCCATTCTTTCGTTAACTTTTACGTTAGGTAATTTCTTGTAACTTTTATGTCCACATTTATGATATCAGTATACTCTAAATCCTGAGTCTCATAGCATGGCCTATTAAGTATGTTTTCGTCTTATATGATTTTTGTATACATTTCTTAGATACATTCCCAAATATACATGGATTAACCAGTTATGCTTTCATTCACAATGTCTTTAACAGCTTAACCAGCACTTACCGTGCTGGTTTTGTTTTGGTTTCTGTAGCATTAGATATCCTTTTTGTGTAGTGGCTACATTTGTAGATCTTACAGTTCCCATATATGCATTGTTTTTAATTTTCTAACATTGTACCAGTCTAATCACATGACCCGTATGAGGAGTGTTTCTCCACTTGATCTTGTTGGCGATTGTAAATATGCATGCCAGAAACATTGTAGGGTCACTTGTTTATTTTCTAGGGATATATGTTACTTCTATTTCATATAAAAATATAGTTTTCACCTTATGTTGACTGCTGTCGTGCGAGATCGGTTAATCTGTTGCTGTGTTATTGTTGAGTGCTGTTCTGATTCCTGCATACTAATCAAATTTGCTGATATACTGCCTACCAAATTCTCCTTATCCCTCCATGTTTTGTAAAACTAAAACAATTCATAGACTCCCTAACTTTCATATGCTGTGTAAGTATGACAGTGAGTATAAACGCATAAAAGAATGAAACCTGAATAAACCTGGGGTTTCTTGTACCCACCCTACTAATACATTCATGTATTCTACCACAATATTTTCCCAACAATTTACCCTATAGCCTTTTTTCCCATTAACCATGTATGTGTGATTTACTCCACTAGATCCTCTCTACTAAATACTTATCTAAGCACCATCTTATTTTTTTTTGCCTCTTTTAAAAAATGTAGCATTCATGGGATTCATCGTTATACTTTTTCTTTCTATTACCTTACCCCTCTAATTACATATGTTAACTGTAAAACAATAAGTAGTCCATGTCTTCAGTGGTAAATGGACCCTTAAAGGACAAAGGGGCACTCTTTAATTAATACTTTTGCCGTTACATCATACCGGAAAGAAAGCCCTCCCTTTTCTCTGAAAAAAAAACAAGTTCTGGTTGATTCCCCAGCTCTGGAAATTCATTATTAATACCAGACATGTGTTCCTTTCAGGATCCTCTTTTTCTGTGCACATAGTTTTAATTGCTAACCCCACTTTGAATAACAGCTGCCTTAAGTGATTCCTGAAAATATGCAAAGTTTAGGAAACCACTCCTCTTTTAGGCTACCTTGTATCAAACTGCTGCTTATGACCTACATCTCTCTACAACAATTCATCAACAGTGATTGACTTCCCTTCCCTATATTAAATTAGCCAAAAAACGCTTTTCATCCTTTCAACTACTAATCAGAAATTTGTGTAGCTAACAATAACAAACAAAAATAGATTCACATTCCCCCCCTACCACTGTATACCTGTACGCTAGTTTGATTCTTTCTTTTTCTTCCCCAAATGATTGTGTGTGAATGGTACTAAAGTACTGATTTAAAATTTTGACCTCAATCCAAATTGAGGCAGGGAGATACAAAGATCAGTATGTGGAACAGAAGCATCAGCTTACTATGTTATTCTAACAACAACGGGATAAGGGACTTTCTCCCGAATTCCTTTAATGAGATTTAATCGTAGATTTAAATTATGGGACTGTATTCCTTGTTATTGTCGAGTACCTTTACGCCAGATGCTGAATGATCCTGCATACCATAATCTCCTGTCACTGAAGTGAGCCATTAGTTGGTCATATTCTTCAAATACCAACCTCACTACTTTTTGGAACCAAATCAGGTGTTCCTCAGATAGCTTGTGCATGCGACCCTTGCTTAAACCCTCTCCTCTCATGCCTTCATCTGATTTGTGAATCTTATATCTCAAGTGTTCTATGAAACAAATATTTTTCTGAACAATCCTTCTATGTGATTTGTACAGACACTTGTACCCATGCACTAAATATTGTCCAAAGCCAAAATCTGGACAAACCTCCTAGAGAAACCTCCATCTTGACCCTATCACATGGCTTAATGACATCCAAAGAAAGAAATTGAGAGCAAGCCTGCCTCCCTAACTTCAAGACTGCAAATGGCCTGTAAAGACAGTCATTGGTGTCTTCCCCCAATGAGAAATCCGTGGATGAATGCTAGTAAATATCTTCTGGAGAAGTCTTCTGCTAAACCATCATATAATATCTTGTATATTGAGTAATATGGTCCGATAAGACGCCGATATCTATATCGTATTTTTTTCCAGGATTATATGATATTTGTATCAGACTTGAATTTCCTAGTTGACTTCTTATATATCTCCTCTTAGTTTTTCCAAATTAACGGTACAAATGTCACAGTTTTTTTTTTTTTTTTGTTTTTTTTTCTTCTGTAAAGACCAATGTGAATCTGCATCTTTTGTATAATGTTAATACTTTTTCTTTACAAAATGGCAGGTGTAAAGAAGGATACCTTTATTTGGATTACCAGAAGAATTATATTGCCATGCTTTTGGAGCACACTTGCCTCTTCATTCGGCTAGTTTAAAAAACAACACCACCGGATGAAAGGGGCATCCTGTTCCCATATTGCTGCAAATATGTAATTTTTCTGGCTTATCAATTTTTTTAAAAACTTTTCTGTTTTTTATACAAAGTATGTAACGCATATATTATATTTTTTAAAATGTTATATCTCTTTTTTTCCTTCACAACAATTCAATCTTCACAGATATCTGACCTGTCAAAGCTTAGTAGCACTAACCGTGCATTATCAATCCAGTGGGGAGCCTGTTTTCCATAATTTTCAAGTGTAGCAGATGAAGTAATTCTTCTGAACTTTTGTGACAAAATTACTCTTCCGTAACTTAACCAGTGGTTCTTTGTCGGCTTGGGAAAACATTATTGCAGTTGGATTTAATGAACTTAATATTGTTTTCAATGAATAATTTTGCATCATTCAATAAAGGGGTTGTCTCATTAAAGCAAATAAATATATTGTTTGTATAATTTCTTACTTAATGTTTTCCATATACATAGACGGGCATTGCTTTTAGATCATAAGAAGCACACAGCTCGATTCACTTGTTGTTCTCTGACCAAGCTTTGGCATTACATATCTTTATCCACCTAAAGGAATGCAATGAAGCTTTCTTGTAAATGACAATAAGCAGAGATCTATAAAACTGTGAGTTGTATTTTAACCTATTCAATAGTCAAGAAATGCTTTTGTTGTAGAAATTCGAGGCTCCGTTGAACTTTGGTTTTAAATTTGGGTTTTCCTTTAGGGTCAAATGGTAATGACAGCTTGTAGATTACGTTAGTAACTTTCAATTTCCGTTAATACACGTCCACAAAATATGTTTGGAAAGGACTGGAATATGAATTCAAGAATTTCAATAGTCCAACATGCTGGCTATAAAAATAAGATTATTAGTTTATACATAGTTTTTTTTGCCATCTTTGTAAAATTCTACCAGACCTCCAGTTACAAGGAATGTGGGGGCTGCTAGTCCCATACAGGCAATATTTTACATATCTCATCCTCTTAAATGTGAATTTGTATGTGAGTTGAAACAAGTACTTTGTTATGTATAACGCCAGAAAAAAAACGTATTGTGTCCCTGTGACAATTGGCGGTCAAAATGTTGGATTGTTCTAGTGATTAAAGAATTTACAATAACTTCCATTGCAGACTCTTTCATAAGACTTTTGCAGTGACATTGCAGCCAGAGGGCTAAAGGACATACATTGCCAGCACCCTTGACTCACCAGAGGACAACATGTCCAGAGAGGGTAATTTTGTAACTAGTAGTCCAATTAAGGTTGGGTGTCCCTTAAAGTCTCATTTTTAAGTATTCATCCATAGTATTCATTTTAAGAAAAAGAAGAAAGAAAGCATAATTCACATCTATATTAGGAATTAAAGAAATACCTTGTGAAAAATGAATGAAAAAAGTCAACTTCAGTGTAAGTTTTCTTTGAATCTTTATTCCTGTTCAACGCCACAGGTACCTATTTGACAATTTTATGTTTATAGTTATTTCCCAATATCCCACGGTATTGCTTAAAAAATATTTAGAAATAACGTTTTGCAAACCTTTTTGCTTTTTCCTACTTTGCTTTTCTGTCAGAGAAACCTACAATGTTCCCTGGTGTGTCCTTCTACCATATTATAAGCCATTATAGAATCTCCCTGATTAATAAATATTTATTACACTTTGCCTTATTTTTCTTTACTATTAGGATTATATTCCAATCAATTAAGGAAACTCTCAGCAACTGTAAACCACAAATTCCACAAAGAATGTAGAGTAATAATAAACATAGCATTCTATTCTTTTGATATGAGATTGTGGTCTATAATAACACACAGTATTTTTAATTTGTATTTTTTATTTATCATATTTTGCGGTTGACATCTCAATAATGCATGTCCAATGATATGTCTTATTTTTTCTAAGTATTGAAAGAATTCGTACCGACTATAACTTGCCATTGATGTTGGGAGTTTCATTATGAATAGCTAATGAAAAATACAACTGGCTCATACCAAATGTGCAGGTACTTGTATTAATTTGAACCTCATAGCTGTTTTATCTGTGACAAATATTCCAAGAAAGACTCCAAGTAACAGTAAACATTTCAGCATGTAGTGTGCGCTGTTTCTGTACTGTAATCAAACCTAAAGTGTTTGGGATATTCTACATAAGGGAAGATTTTATGTCAGTGTTTAACAGGGCCAGCTTCAGGTGTTTTTTCTCTTACTAATGCATGAGGTGTTTTGAGAGTTGGTCTTTCACCCCTTAAGGACCTGGTCCTTTTTTTTGTTTTTGTGCATTTTCATTTTTCACTCCCATCATCAAACTCTAAACTTTTTTATTTTTGTGCCAAAGTTAAGGAGCTCTATTGACTTGCGCATTTTCTTGTGGACTATGGCTTTTAATGTGTTTCATCACTGTGGCCCCCAATGATTGTCTAACTTTATATTTTCCTTTCCTTGGGTTGGTGTGATCATTTTGATCCCAAATTTGTATAGGTTTTTAAAATGTTTTCCCCCCCCAATAACATTTATAAAAATTGAAACTTTTTTGTTTTGATTTAGCAATTTTCTGTGGCTAATAACTTTTTATACTTCGTATATGAGCTGTGGGTTGTGTCAATGTTTTTTGCGACGTTTGAAAGTTGTTTTCAAGCTTCTATTTTTATGAATGTATGGTGCTTTTGCGATCACTTTATATGAGAATGTTTTAGATTTTCCAAAATGGCAAAAAAAGTGCCATTTTTTGACTAGGGTGCTATTTTCCTTGACGTTGTTAAATTCCATAAAAAGTAATTATTTTTAATATATCATGCATTACCTAAAGTGGTTTCTTCTGATTTTACTATTCATTTATATTTTATATATGACTTCTAGGGAAAGAGGGTGTTTCGAATTTTTAGGTTTATTTATATCTTTTTTTTAAGAAGTTTTTTTTTAAACTTTTCACTATTTTTCACACCCATAGGGTACTTTACCCTAGGCTTTCTGATTGATCCTACCATAACTGTTTGCACCTACAGTATGGCAGTACAGTATATAGGATTTTTCATCCTCATTCAGTACAGGGGGGCACCCTACCCGCTCAAGAATGGCGGCGCCATTCTAGCACAATTGCGGTGTTACCGTTTATGTTTTTGCTGCATATGCCAGCAAGACTTAGTGGCTAATGAGAGGGCTCAGCTGTGGCCTTCTCCAAGCACCTTCTGCATTCTTGAAGTGTGCCCTACTATTACGAATGAATTTGGAAGTCTCGCAAAATTATTATCCAGGTGGAGGGAGTACTATATTTTTTATTCACATTTCCAAGTCCTTCTATAGTTTACAGTTCACCTGTAGTCAACAGTAACGGACATTTCTTAGGTGTCCTAGAATATGACATTTCGTGAACGGGGTCAACTGTTGTTGGCAGAAAATGGCAATATATTATTTCTTATTTTTTCTATGGCTTAAAAACTTATAGCAATATGTATATGTGATATTTTTGGTCTCACCTGTTGTCTTTATGTCGTTGTGGAAACTATTTGTTGGTACATCAAATTTTAGCATTTTTGTCAGCAAGCTGACACCAACAGAGTTTTTGCCTTATTTATAGACTTTTTCATTATCCATATATGTTGAATAATCAAGATGTGGCATAGTGGCTGGCACATTAACATGTAAGCGTTTATTTGAATGAAATATATATTTTAATTTTATTTTATTTTAATAAAAGAATACGTTTTTAATGCTTTAAAACATTTTTATTTAATCTCAATTATGCTTTTTTTATCCGATGAATGTACTAGTTTTCTAAAAAGTTCTAATATAATTATTTTTGTTTTGCTGTTAACACTTTAGTAACTTATTAGTAATAAGCTCCTTCATGCTACACCATATATAGGGAGCCTGGAGGATTAATATGGGTTTTTTTTTCAATTTATTTGTGCTACAATTGCTCTTCTGTGATATCTTTTGATCTTTTCAAGCTCATCAATGAGACTTTGTTGTCCATACGTTTTTGCTTGTCCGTCTTATTGTCTTTTTGGGCCACGTTTTGTGGTGCTTAAATTGCATCATAAGTTTCTGCAATTTTTTGAGAACATTATAATTATGTCTTGGTTTATTTTGGCCAGACAATTTGCTCATTTTTCTGCTTGCACAAATAAGCTTCCAAAATTTGAGTTTTTGTCACTCTGCTCACATACGTCAATGCAAAGAAGTACACTTTTGTTAACTACTCTGGTTTTACATACAAAAAAAATTGTGTTGTAGAGGTCTTAAAATTACTGTAGGTCACACCGTTATCACACATTCCATCTGGTCATTGTTTGACAAAAATATAGCAAAAGATAATTGAATTTTGAAATCTTTCTTTTGTAAGCATTAGCAGAGACAATAAATTTGTCATGGTTAGCTGGAGGGTAAGTGATCCCTGAACTCTTAAATAATTGCCTTTAATGGACCACAAATTCCTACCTAAATAAGAAGATGTAGAGAGAAAAAAAAACATCTCGAAAGTCGAAAATCAGCCAGTGCCCCTCAGGACGAAATCAAGCTTAGGAGGTGCTAATACGTTTAAACTTATTCAGAAAAGCAGAAGTACATGCAGATGGTCGGAAAAAGGTGAGGATCTTGATGGTGCTGGGTCCCACTTGTAACGTTACCTTTTTTTTTTTTCCAGCATACCGCCAGGGTTGGGGGAGGTGGAGGAGGAATATGGGATAATTATTTTGATTTAAATATATCTTTAACAAGGTGATATACTAAAAAAAAAAGATACTTATAGTTTTCAGGAAGTGTAGATTGAATTTAATTTTGCACAGAATAAACTCCATTGGCAGGCCACTTTCCCTTCCAGGCATAGCAGGGATCTGCAACCATGTTGACGGCCGTGGATGGAAAAACTCTCTGGGGGCAAAAAAAAGAAAGAAGAGGCGGGCGCGCGTCGCAGCAGGCTCCCTGGCGCGCCAGGCAGTCACAAGCAGCTTTGATTCGCCCCGCCCTCCTGCGCTACCTCCTTCTGCTATGCGCGTGTCCCGTCGCCCCGGGCGGAGCTCGCTCCTGCGTCGCGTCTCTTTCTTCGACCGGCCCTCCTGTCCCCGTGCTCGCCTGTTCGTTTGCGGCTTCTTCATTCTGGCGGGCCTTTCGCGGTTCGAACCCCTCACGCCGCTGGCCTCTCGCGGCTCGGCTCTCTTTCTTTTTATCTTTTATTTGGAGCTGGGGTAGAAGAGTTAATGATAGGTTTTAAAATACGATCGGGTGGGTTAGTAGGTTCATGGGGAGTGATAATGTGTAGGGGTATATGGTGAGGTAGGTGGGGGTCCACCTGCTGGAGAACCTGCCAAGGCTGATGGACGAGTCCTCATCTGCCACTGATCCCAAGCCCCGTATCATCTCTGGACGCACAGCTGCCCATAGCCAGCTCACTCCGGTATTCAGGACCCTCGCCCATCTTCCTCCACCAACGAAAAAAGGTAGCCCTTGTGGAGTATGTTTGTCCGAGCACAGCCTATAGATTGGACAATGTAATTAAATATTAGCAAGAGTTAAAGAGTTTGTTCTCAGCAATTAGGCTCTTGATCCACAGAGGTATCTGAATGGTCCCCTCTATCGACCAACAGGAGCATATTGGTGTCTTTTTTGCCACTCGCTGCATTGCACAGGTTGCCCCTTTTATCTCTAGTTGATCTTGAAAGAGATAGCCGCGTATCATCTGTCTCATTATCCAAACCTGCAGTATCCGGAACCTCTGCTATACAGACGTACATGCTGTCATCTTTCTTGTTCAGTCCTATGTGTATTAATTTCTCTCTCGCTGATTGGCATGTGGTGCCAGGGAAAAAACCCACACCTCTTATTAATATATATCCTATACCAGGAAGGGCTGTAAGTCTCTTTTCATTCTACCAAGAAAATTACTGAAATAAACAGTAATATAAAGTATTAAAATATTCATAAACAGTGCGGTATGGAAATATTCGGCACCCCCCCTTTTCCTATTTTTATTTCACTGGTAAGATCAAAAAGGTCTTTTTTTTTTTGCTCATTAATGTAGACTCTGCACCCCATCTTGACAAACACAATTAATTTAGATATTTTGGCTAATTATTAAACTGGAAAAACTTAAATATCACATTGGTCAGCTCAGTATTCATACCTTTGCTGTGACACTCATTTTTAACTGCTGTCCATTCCTTCTTTTCCTCTTGATATGGTTCTACTTCCCACTCCCTCATTGGAGTCCAGCTTGTTTTAATTAAACGATAAGACTTGATCAGGGAAAGGCCAACCACCCTTGTCTACACTTGCCAGATCTTCTACACCCTGGCTCCGCGCTCCCGTCCCGCTACGGGCACGGCTCTGAGTGCGCGCCTACCGAGCCGCTGCGTGCCCCCCGTCCGTCGTGGGGCATAGCATCAGCTCAGGCAGCGTGTCAAGCACAGGAGAATCCAGGTCTAAGCACTGCCCGGGCTCCCTCCTACTTCGGCTACTTCCAGCGCTCCCCTGCCGCCTCTTCTGTCTTTCCTCTCTAGTCTCTCGCCCTCGCTTCCTTTGACAAGGCACAGATCTGGGCGCGCACTCTCCCTTATCTCTAAGCAGCACTGCGTCGCCAGTGAGCTTGAGCCGCGCGCGCTTCCCTCTCTGCGCGTTCAGTTCTCTTTAGCGTCGCGAGGGTCGCGTCGTCGCCGCTACGCTCGGGGGGACCTGGGTGTTGTTGTTCGACGAGACACACAAATCTGACCCAGCAACAGGGCAGGGGCACCCCCAAATCCACGATGGCGAGAAGTACACGAAAGGGCTCGGCACGGCTGCTGGGGGGTCCGGCGATCTCCACGGGGGCGAGAGCTCTCTAAGTGAGGCGCGCCACGTCGATTCTCGTATACGCCTCGCTGTCGTCGAGCGCAGCATGACGCCAGGGGCTTCAAAGACATCGTCAGTGGGCGGGTCTCGGTAGGCTACTGGTGTAGTCGTATAGATCGAGTCCAGGTTGGCGTCAGGAAGTCTGGACCAGGAGGACGAATCGAAAGCGGTACATGCCCGCCACCTAGTACCACCAGGACGCGGCCCCGCGCAGCACGCAGCAACACCACCGGCGTCGGCGTACGGGGTGGTAACTGGGTCTCAAAATGGAGTAGCAGCGGCACGAGCTGTCACCGTCGTATGCGACTCTGTATCTCTGTCTGCCGCGCGTCGCCGTCCGTACGCGCACTGACTCTCTGTTGGCGCGCTGCGCGTCAGTCCGCTCATGAGTGAAGAGGCTTTGTAGTCGAAGGCCACGAAGGATGGAAGTCGAAGTCCACCGGTAAGCCGGGAAAATCCGATGGGTGGTAACTAGCAACTGCAGTGGAAAACGCTGACAGGGGGATCCCCTCTAATGAGTGCGGCGTCCTGAGAAAGAAACGCCGGAGGCCCGGGGAGGGGGAGGCGAAGGGATCCAAGAAGAGGGAGGGACATGGGTTAAGCGCAACCGAGGCCGGGTTGGCGCCGATACGTCCATAGTAGGGCAGCCGGGACTTCTCTGGATCGTCAGGAGCCGCACGTAAGGCCTGGCGGATACAAGACGTGTGATGACGGTCGCCGACAGCGAGGGCGTGTCGGGCCCGTGGAAGGAGGGCAACCACCCAACGACGACGATGGAGGCGGAGTTGAGTGGGTTGAGCGAGTGGCGCCTCTCGAGGGACGAAGAGCGCGTTCGGGATAGGAGTCGCGAAAAAGGAAGAGGGGGGCCACTGGTCCTCGCGCCGGGGGGGGCAACAAAGAGGACACGGACACGTAGTGGGCGACGAAGTGGGGATAGGGCAAAAAACCCCAAAGGATACACACAATAGAGAAATAAGATGATCGGGGCGTCCTCCTCGGCGCTTATCTCACGGAGCTCACCACCCGTGCTTAGCGGACTCCGACGTTCGAGGCCCGGATTACATCACGGACCAGCTCGTGGTTCTCTTCTTAGCTGCATCCGTATCACCAGCTCCGGACGAAGAGAGAGGGGAGAAATCAGGCACTGCCTGGCCTGCCATACAATCCCAACAGGAACATGGTGTGGCACATAAGGCTAAGGGGGGGCTTGCACAGGCAAGACAGATGACTGGTTGCAATTGAAAGACAAGAAATGATCGGCCAAGTACAGAGATATCATGAATTGAAAACCTGCTGGAGTGGTCTCTGGGTCATCAGACGAGCGTAAGTTGCACCTCCAACAAGACAATACACCCTACGCACACAGCTAAAATAACAGAGCAGAGGGCTCAGAAGAACTCTGCTACCATTCTTGATTGCCCAGCCAGAACCTGGAAAACTGCTGAATAGCATGAAGGGCAATATTCGGTGACTAATCCAATTGCTAACGGGCATTAATAAGTGTCCCCTACAACATATCAAGTTTTTTTCAATGACACGTTATTCTTAGTAATCTTAGGGTATGGGGCAGAGTGGATGTTGATGATCCAGAGAGCTCTATCACCTGACCTCCCCCTCCCGTTCCTTCAGTGACGCACGGACCATGGCCTGCCTTCTCTAAACATTAACTGTGGGTGGAGAGGGGGGAATTTATCAGGATTGTAGATGTTCTGGTGTACCCGTCATGAATAATTAACGATTACTTTACGAGCTGACCGAGTAATTACGTTTTTTTCGCCCTTTGCCACGTATCAAGTGGGATGGGGGGCCATGTACGGGGGCATTGCTGGCAGTGAGTGGATTGGTGTGGGCGCGAATGCCTGCGCACCTCACACGTACCTGAAGAACGTTTTGCCGCTTGACATTGCATTGGCCTGTCATGATGCTTTGGCTGTCCTCCCAAGGCTGCCAGAGATGGTTTATCATCATATCTTTATCATACCTCTTCTGCCCCCTTAGTAAGATAATAACTTGTCCCTTTGGAAAATTGGATGAATCCCTCTTTTTTCCCCCGTCCTTTCTTTTCCACTTATGGACACTAGAAGATATTTAAGTTTTTGGTCTACAATAGGGGCCAGATACTTTGGAGAGTACTGGACCAGATACTTGGTACAACGGGGCAATTACTTAAAATGACCTCTCATGACACTTCTGTTTCACCCACATCATCTCCCTGTACTAATCGGAAAAACATGAATTTCCTGGTTTTTATTTTGCTTTACTTTTCAGTGATTTTGGCATCTCATTTAGACCATAGAAATCCTATATCTCTAATCATATGCCAAATAGTCCCATATCTTAACAACTAAACGAATGATAAGATGTCTGGAGGCGTAGGCCCTTTCAGGGCAAACCTGTGATGTTCCGGCTCCTGAATTTTCATACGTCATCTGTACCAAAATGAAGAACTGTAGACAGTGTATGTTGGAAAAACTCCTTCGAAAAAATACCAAAAGAATAAGTATCCCGCGAGGACCTAAAGAGGTTCCTCCTGTCAGTTTCCAAGTAAATTAATCATTTTCAGCTATGAGGACATGCGTCACCATGCAATAAAATGATTCAGAAAATATGCTAAATGACCATTTCCTTCTCCTCTACTCGTGTCATTAGAAACACTTCTTCCCTCCTGATACCTTAGATCTTTAATGGTTTGACTTTCTGCAGAACCAACCTACATCCCCACAGGCCCACAGTAAATGACTCATGCAATGACTCTGCTAGAAATCCAATATTTCTCTTTTGAAAGATTTCTTTTTTCTAATCTCCTACAGAGGAATATACTCATTTTAGGCAATATTGACTTTTGGGCTGGTTGTAGCCTTTTGGAACTACAGATAAACAGAGTGCAATGGTCTTATGGGTTTCCATAGATGTTGAATAACACATATGTGGCATGGGATGTATTAGTACAACACTGTATTCTATCAAGGGTACAAAGGCTAACCACATAAGATAACTGTTTTTTTTTTAATAGGTTAACAAATCTGGAATCCAGATCCAAGGCACTAAGATAAAGAATGTTTTCAGAGATAAAAAACTTTAGCTGTTTCGGCAGTTTGTTCGTCAATTTTTTCCTTCCTTAGCGTGTTTCTTCAGAAAACCATGGGAAAAGTGCTCATGGGAAATGAGTTTTAGCGTCTTACTAAGGCATGATAATGTTTGACGGGCAGATTGTCACTTGCAGGTTTTGTTGCGCTACAAAATATACTGTGATGGAGTACAATATAACCTGGCACTAACTCTCATAGGACCTGTTATGACAGTTGTATCTAATACAAATAGGGGTTCTGGTGAGACTTCTTCCTTGTACCGGTGTGAAAGAAGAGAAGAGTGGTAACCGGGGCACTCTGAACTGCCACATCAAGTAGCAGAACTTGTCCACAGCTACGAGTCACGCCGGCCGGTAGTGATTCTTGTGGATCAGAGAACTGACTGCGACCGTCCCCTACTGGAACAGTGCAACCCGATGCTCCGGGATTGGACTGACTTGGCAAAAATCTGTTACGAAGTGCGCCTCTAATGGCTGCCGTGTCCTAAACCGTAAACTCTAAACATATGTTTCTCTTCCGATTAACCAATGCCACAGCCCAGACGAGTGGTTCATGCTAAACATGAGGTTGTGGACACATATAACATCTTGTACATCTCTAGGATCAGATGACAATCAATCATTTTTCCTTTTCCTGCTATAGCCTTTTGTCTTAGGGGTCTGAAATAGTATAATGGTGTCTAAGCTCGTAATATTAAAGTAGTTGCAATGTGTTGAGGGGCCCCTGTGAAAAGTATTATTCCCTTTTAAACAAAGGCCCCTGATGTAGGGTATTTTTTTCCTAAGTGTCCTGGATGTCAGGAATTGGGCATCTTGGGTCTCACAGGTAGAACAACTGTATTACCTCCACGACCATTCGCTCTTTCAGAATCAGACACACTACATGGCTTGTCTAACTAATCATCTCGTGTGTTTGGGGCGTTTGGTGAGTATCTTGTGTAATGTGTAATGGCCATCTGAATGTCTCCAAACTGACATGGAGCTTTCTCACTGTCAGAAGGCTCGACCAATCACACACTTGGGATCTTCCAGAATTTTTCACTATTGTCCTTAGATTCACACCTACCGTCTGACAAGATATGCATGAGATATGAGTGTGGTAAGAGGGCCATTCTGTCTGACCTTTATTATTTGTTTGCTTTAAAAACTCTTCTCCAGTACCATACCGGTGGGGCTTATCTCTGTGAGAACATATGAAACAAAAAGAGCATTTTTTTCAATGTATCATACAGTATGAAAATGAGTGGTAGTAATATGAGAAGTGTATGGAGTAATAAAGAAACCTGGGTACATTCTTGTCTACATGGCGTTAAGGGGCTTCTCATCTGGGCTTTCACATTAATTAAATTCATTCATTTGCCATCTCAAACACTTTCTTCTCATTGATGTTATTAAAAAAATGTTCCTGTTGAAGATAATTTCTCATAAATGTGTCATGTTGTCCCTTAGAAACAGAATTAGCTTCCTCGATACTGACCACCCTCACATCTGGTCAGCATGGCCGATATATTTCTAATGAGCTCTGCCTGACCGCCTGACTTCAGTGTTCATTACCACAGACGGTCTGTAGGACATGCAATAGCTTCCCAGGAAAACTAATATTCAGAAACTTTTGTTGTCTTTTGCAATCCCTCAGCACGGTGCCATAAACCCAAGGACCACAGATCCTTGTTTCTAGTGACCATATGACACATTTTGAGCATTAATCTCACACAGGAGCATTTTTTTTAATAACATCTCATTGAAGGAAATTTTATATATGGCAGATTAATGAAACTGAAGTGAATGCCCAGATGAAATACCCCTTTACAAAAACAAAAGCAATAACAGTTGAAAATGGATGCAAGTCGAGACTATAGCTGTCACAAGTGAAATTGCAGAATATATGTGCCATTATTTACAGCAAGCGAAGGTAATATGTACAGTTCTAAAACATATTACATTAGCGGGTAGAGGACACCACGGGTCCAACTCATGAACCCTAGTAGAGAAGCACACGAACCGCTCGGGGAAAGCTAGAGAGTGACCCCTCGAATCTGAAAAACTTTGACTAGCTAACAAAATACTGTGGCTACTACACGTCCACAGCTGAGGAGTTTGTTGACTACAACACAACGTTTCCAAATTCTTTGGGCGACTCTATGACAAGTGTGACATATCTTCCCCCCCATCAGGTCAAATAGAATCATCTCAGGAGGAACTTACATTTTGAGGCTCCTTATACATTGTGTTACACAGCTTAGGAGGAATGTTGTGGTGCGTGTATCTGACTTGTAGAAGTAGCATCCTCTTCCTCGCATGTATCAGCACTTGGCTTTGTCCTGACAACCTGCGTTGACACCGCTGGGTTTTGGATAGCTGACCACTCGTATTTTGGCATAACCTACCAAAATTTTTCTAGAGAGCAAAACAAGTCATTTTGAAGAGCTTGTCAACTGCTGAAGTCGCAGGTTCAAGGACGTTCTTTAACTCTCGTCAAAACACGGCGCATTAAAAACTGCAAAAAAATATAACCAAAGTTGAAAATATTTCTCTCCATAGAACAACCTGGGCAGCAGTGAAAGGGGTGACAACACATTGCAAGAAGAATAACTGGTGATCCCCATCACTCCTGGCGAGTATAAAGCCGATCTGGTGGAGATCTTCCTATAATCAATATATATTATTGTGTGATGTTATACATAAGTTCTGTATATATATATATTATAAATAATTTATTAGGTGTACATATTGAGGCACATGGTGGAGTGAGTTATGAAACCTGTCTTGTTTTCTTCAGCTCATTTCTCTTCCACAGTGCCAGGCGGTCAAATTCGGATATGGTCATGTCCAAATCGTTGATAGAACTCTTCTGGATAGCTTTGGCGCTGCGGAGCAGTAAATACTATTAGTGTGCAAGTTTGATACAAAATAGTATATTAGATACAAAAGAGAAAAACTAACTAAGCCTTAAAAGTATTGAAGCTGGGGACAATTATCCCTGGTAAAAGTACCATCAAAATTACATAATGTCACTATAGAAAAAAAATCTTAAATGTGTTAAGTAAACTTTACAAGATATTATAAATCAATGTGCATATGATACAGTAATCTGTATAATACAATTATCAAGAAATAGTTTCTGCGTCCTTTTTTCAGTAAATGTGATAAAATCAACTTTCTGGCACTGGATAATGAGGGCTGAATCATCAGTGAACTATTCTCTAGAATGGGGTGATTCTTTAGCCTGCTCACTAGGAGGAAAGAAGGGGGAGACAAAGGGCACAGAGAACTGCATTTACTTAACGCTTCAGGACTCAGCCTACTTTGGCCTTAAGTACGCGGCCCCATTTTTCAAATCTGACCTGTGTCACATAAGTGGTTAGAGCTTTGAACACTATGAGATATCCGGATTTTGAATTGTTTCTTGTGACACATGTACTTCAAATTAGCTAAAAATTTGGATTATATCTTTTGTGTTCATTTTTAAAAGCAGAAATGTTGGGATTTAAGAAAATTTTTCAAAA
The DNA here is from genome assembly GCA_019512145.1 of Engystomops pustulosus. Taxonomy (NCBI): domain Eukaryota; kingdom Metazoa; phylum Chordata; class Amphibia; order Anura; family Leptodactylidae; genus Engystomops; species Engystomops pustulosus. The sequence continues at coordinate 159,510,605 of CM033644.1, read as the reverse complement.
TGTCCCTACTTTTGAAGCAGATAGTCATAAGCACCCAAATTAATTGAATAACTTACATTTCCCAATTGTCCGCTTTTATGTTGGCATAGATTTTTTTTTAGATCCCCCTTTATTTACTGAATGTTATAGGCTCAGAATTTGGGTGGCATTTTTCACAGGTTTTTGGAAAATCGCCAACCTTATTTGAGGGACACTGCTCAATTTTCAATTGACTGTGAGAGGTCTAAATAATGGCCAGACCTGTAAATTACCCCGTTTTGTAAACTAACACCCCCAACGTATGAAAACAACATTTTTAGAAGTTTGTTAACCCTTAGCTGTTGTATAGGGGTTAAAACGTCACAAATTGAATATTTTTTTGACAATATTTATATATCTTGGGCGGAAATTAACATTCACAATGGATTAAATGACAAAGAGCTCCACAGTTTGATACTCCCAAGTTTGCCGATGCCCCATATGTGGTGATAACCTGCTGTATAGCGCACGGTCGGGCATAGAACAGAAAGCGCCACCCAGAGCAGTTTACATTGTCAAATTGTAACGGCTATAATTTTTTCTTTTTTAAGGTTTATATATAGGGGCTTATTTTTTTGTAACATGAGATGCCTTTTTCTTGGGCATCTATAGCTAATTGATGAGATTTTATAACTCTTGTCGGTGGAGGAAATGAAAATCAATTTTTGGTAACATTTCTATTTTTTTTGTTGGCCGTTCACCATACCATAACAATAATACGTATGTTATTTTTATTCTATGTGTCATCACAATTAGAGGAATACTTATTTATTTATTTTTTTCTTTCCAATTTTATTGAATAAATACTAATTGGAAGACACAGAAAACTAATTTTTACGCTCTGTAAACTGAAGTAATTAAAAGGTATGATTTTGAAAGAAGGGAACAAAAAGCTGAATCGCAAAAACCAAAGGGCATCGGCAGTAAGGGGTTAATGTAAGTTCTTTATTTGCCACCAATATTATTTCAAAACTGACACCATATAAGTCTCAGTAAGAAAGACATTCAGTATTTAGAACATTGTCACTCCACTCTAGTCGAGTTCTGTCGGCATCTTTGGGTAGTCTACTTCTCCCTCTAGTGGTCACCATGATTAGTTCATATGGATAGATCTGACAAGAAGATATCAGTGCATTTGTCATCTAATGTACAAAAGCTGCTAACAATATAATGTTAAAGAACATGCCAGTATTTCTCTCCAGAATGGGATTAGTTTTATGGCGAGTGGTAGAAAAATGAAGAGTGGATGTGTGACTGTATTTTGAAGTTCGGAAACTCTTAGGGTGCAACTAAATGGTGCGGCTGTGACATGGCTGTGACTCGGCCAGCCACATCTTTTAAGTAATTGTGACCATTTCTTTACAGAAATAATATTTAGTAGCATCCATAGTCCTGTGAATATGCAGCTGTTACTGATAGCTTTGTTATGAATCCTGGTCACAATACTTGATAGCTACAACACAGCCTCATCTCGCACCTCAGCCGGACCCTTATGCAGGAAAATAATTACATTTTAGAGAAAGGGAATTCACACAATTGTAAAATGCACAATTCTACTAATACACCTTTCTTATATTAGAGGTAGGTGATGTGTAACAGGATTGTGTTCCGTTCATGTTATATAAAAAGGTAACTGTAAAGAAATAATATACCACATATACTTGAGTATAAGCCGAGGTACCTAACTAACATATTGACTCGAGTATAAGTCTAGGATAGGAAACACATTGGTCACAGCCTCCAAGTATATAGCCAGCCAGCCTGCCCCCATATATGCCGCCGCACATGCCCCCCCATAATATAGCCAGCCCCTGCCCTCCAGTATACAGCCTGCAGCCACCTGTCCCCAGTAATAACCACAGCCCTGCCCCCAGATATAGCCCACAGCCCCTTGTCCCCATGTACATAGCAAGCAAGCCTCGGCCCCAGCATATACGCAGCTAGCCACCTGTCCCCAGTAAATAGCCAGCAGCCAATGTCCTCACATATAGCCAGCAAGCCCCTGCCCAGTACAGCCAGCCAATGCCCCCAGTTTACAAGCAGCTAGCCTTTGCCCCCTAGTATTTAGCCTGACAGCCCCTGCCCACTAGTATACAGCCTGCAGTCCATCCCCCCAGTATATACCAGCAGCCCCTGCCCCCAGCATATAACCAGCGTCCCCTGCCCACAATATAGCCTTCATCTCCTGCCCCCAGCATGATATCTGTCCCCTTAAGAAGCCATGTTAGCATAAGCCCCAATATAAGCCCGCCTGCTTCCTGGCTGAGGTATGTCCAACCTATAAGAAAAAAACAACGCTGTACTCACCTTTCTGACATGGTGTTTTGTTTTATTATAGACTCGCATATAAGCCGAGTTGGGATTTTCAGCACATTACTAGAGCAGTGGTAGCGAACCTATGGCATGGGTGCCAGAAGGGCACTCAGAACCTTTTTGTGGCACCCAGGCCTTCACCCCAACACATAGTTTGCCAGAGAGAACTCAAGGCTTTCTCCTGTGTGCCAATACCCCGGATGTGCCATGCTCCAGCGCTATTTTAAGCACAATCCTTGGCTCAGGAGAAGCGAAAAGGTGTGGATAGAGATGGATTGTCATTGGAGCTCCTGCTCTGGGTCCCCTGATTCCTCCTTTGCGGGGAACCCTGGAGGGAAGCTACAATCCAAATTTCTCCATTATCTTTCTATTGTATTGGTGAACTCAGGACGCTAATACGATTAAAACCTGTGGTACAGCAAGAAGCAATAAGTTACTTCTTAAATTGTCATGTTGGCATTTTGCAACATATAAGTGGATTTAGGTTGTAGCTTGGGTAGAAAAAGAAAATAGAAATGTTTCTTCAGCTCACCTCGTCGATGTCCTGTATAGCCGGTGCAACTAGTTCTGAGCCGCAGTCAGTAGGTATGGGAGAGAGACATAGAGAGGTATCCAGCACTCGACCAAAGCCATATAATAGAAGTTAAAAAACAAAACTTTATTTCATAATTTTAAAAACACGATGTAGATGCCATGACAAAAAGATCAAAATAACGACTTGTTTCAGGTCTGCACGACCCTTAATCGTAGTAATCATACTACTATTAAAGGTTGTTCAGACCTGAAACGTGTTCATTTTTCTTTGATCTTTTTGTCATGGCATCTACATCGTGTTTTTAACATTATGAAATATAGTTTTTGTTTTTTAACTTCTATTATATGGCTTTGGTTGATTGCTGGATACCCTCTCTATGTCTCTCTCCGTAGCTTGGGCACTCTGTCTCCAAAAGTTTGCCATCACTGTACTAGAGTATATACGGTAACATGAAGTGTTAAGAGTCACAAAACAAAAGGGAATACTAATCCCTCTGGTGCTCCAATGCAGTGCAGAAGCAATGCTGCACTGTCAGTTCATTCCAGTGATGAGAGGTTTGGGTCAGGAGATGCCCTCAGCGCACAGAGAGTGCACTCACTCATGGGCAAGACACAGTGCGGTGAGACACAATAAGGGAAATTTTTCAATGTGCAAGGTGCGCCAGATTATTATAGTCTTCAATTATCAGGTGCACCCTCAACGCACCGATCGCACTCAGTTTAACGGACTGTGCGCCACATTTTTCTGAGTCGCTGTGATAAATGTGGTCCACAGACCGACTCTGCACTAACACCCCCTTTAGGTGCAGAACTTTGTGGAGCAGCTGACAGCGCAGAGACTGGCGCAGACACTTCTTCAATACAAGTTCAAGCTCTTTTCTGTGCAAAGCATGACAGAAAGCTAGTTTAATAGATGTGGCCCAATGTGCTCAGCCCATAGTGTCTGTGCATAGTGCACTTCTGTGGTGGCCACGAGGTAGCCACAGCCTCCATTCGCGGCCGTGTGAATGAAGCTTTAATAGCATGAGATTTATAGACATTGAGGCAAAATATAGAAGGCTCTATCCTGTGTTGTGGTGTGTATACAGTTAATTTTTCGATCAAGATTCCATGTACAGGTCACCACACAAATTGAGGTTGATGGCTAAAATGCTATTGATTCCATTCAGGAAATGAAGACGCTCCTTGAGCTGAGGTTGAGTGGACATGAAAAAGCAGGAGAGCAGATTCATGTGGTGATAGGAATGGCTCATTGCTAAGTAACACATCTCTTCACCCAGAAATTGTAGTCTTCTCACCTTGTACTCTGCATAAAGAAGAGTGACATGGGTAAATCACTAACCAGACAAAGTACAAATCTAATAGAACCATGCACTCTCTGGTGTCCAGCGTATCCGCTTATAGCACACACTTTCCCTTTATCTATGATGCATCCACTCCGTCCTCAGATGAACCCTCCCCATCACCTCTGCCATGTCTATCTGTGGTATGCATATATCAAGTCCCTCAAGCATGCAGCATATGTAATAAAATGATAATTACCTCTCATGCCCCAGTTGACAGCGTTGGCACTATCATAATGGAAAAGCTCGGTGCTCGGTGGCTGTAAAATTTATACAAGAAGCCTGCATTAAATATGTGAAGTGCAAAATACTAATTGACCATTTATGAAAGATGTAAGTTGAGGTAATGTCAACCCATGTAGGGACCTAGTTAAATGCGTATGTGTTCTGGTGTAGTTTTGTTTTTGCCACCACTTGTCAATGATTTATACATGTTTTTCCATAAGATAAAGGTCACATTCAGATGGGCATTATGGAGGGCTGTAGCTGCGTGTGATTTGACACAGTTCACGGCCCCCATAGACTCCCAGTGACGGTGTGGTGAGCACAATGTTGCCACACCATCACCAAGTTGCTCGTCTGCCTGTGGAGGAGGAGTGAAGGGGATCTGACACTCATTATACCAAAAAGGACACCTTTAAAAGAGTTGTAAAGTGTATGTTCCCATTCACTCTGGTACTCCATCCTATTCTCTCTCTTCCTTTGAGCCAGTCAAGGAGGAAAAGTGTCCAGGCTCCTCTCATCTACTAGCCCATTACCTGCCTCAGAGACCCTAACCCGTCATCTTGTACCGTTCCTCTCCCAGCAGTCACTTCTCATTTTTAACAAATCTCTCCTCCTGGTTGTCTTTCCCCACATCTTTCAAACTGCTTTTGTACCCCATATCTACAGGAACTCTCCCTTGACCTGTCCAGTCAGTGTTTAATTACCAACCAGTCTCTAATCTCCTTTCCATTATCAAACTTCTGGACAACTTGGTCTATTCTCGACAACCTAAAATCTCTGCTGGCTTCCTTCTTGATCCCCTATAATCTACTTTTTGTACTATGCATTCCACTGAACTGCTCTTTGTAAAGTCTCCAATGATCTCCTCATTGCTAAATCCAAAAGGACTATTCTTCTTAATTTTTAATGGATCTCTGTGGACCCCTAGCTCCTCCTCAGATCTTCACTCTTCTCACCTTTCTCTTACTGTCAGGGTTCCTCAGGGCTCGGTTTTAGGTCCTTTTCTCTTCTCCATCAATATTGCCCACTGGATAACCATCACCAGTTTTGGCTTTATGCTCATGATGATACCCAACTTTGTTACTGACTGTAACATCACCCCTGGCGTAATACACAACAGCAGTGTTTGTCTCTCTCTCTCCCTCTACCTAAAATTATACTTTTCTAAAATTGAACTTCTGTATTTCCACTATCAACTCACCTGATCTCTCAATCTCTGTCTGGGTTATCACCGTGATCAGAGGCAGCAGGAACACGGCTTGGAGTTGTGCAGGACTCTGACCTCTCCTTTGCACCTTATTGCAATCACTTGTACACTCTTGCACATGAACCTCAAAATAATGCCCCTTCTTAGGTTGTTCGCATCTTCTAGTCGACCTACTGTAACTCCCTACTTATTGGTCTCCACTGTAGATTCCTCTACAATCTATTCTTAATGCAACCTGCATTTAATGAGATGCTATCAGATTCCTCAAGTCTGTTCCAGTCACTGTACTTTTTGTCCATCTCCATAATAATAATAATAATAATAATATTAAATAATTCTTTATTTATTAGCGCCTACAGATTACGCAGCGCTGCACATACATACCAAATTGGTCCCTGTTCTAAATAACCATGTTTTGATGTGGGAGGAAACCGATGACCTGAGGAAACCCCACCAACATGGAGAGAACATACAAACTCTTTGCAGATGTTGGACCTGATGTACTTGAACTTAGGACCCCAGCACTGCAAGGCAGAAGTGCTACCCACTCCAAATACAGTTTTAACTAATCACCCTCATCCACAAGCTCTTCACAATGATGCACCTCCCTACCTTTCCTCCTCTCATTTCAGTCTATCACTTAGGCTGTGCTCTTCGACTTCCAGTGATCTAAGATATTCTCTATTTATGTTATTAACCTTCCATAGATACTCCAGGACCTCTCCCGGTTGCACCAATTCTCTGTAATTCCTCCGGCAGGCCTATTACAATCCCTAACTGCATGTACTTCAACTTTTTTCACTTAAACCTGTTTACTCCTCTCGTCTGTTATCCTGAAAGCACAAGATACAATTTATAGACTACCTGCAGTCCTATTCACTTCAGGCTTTGTATAGCAATTGTGGCTGATATTTAGCACTTTTACCCCCTCTGTCACCCCTTCGTCCTTACAGATTGCAGCTCTTACCTATAAACATGGTACTCTGTAGTGTCTTATTTTGTTTGTATATGTTCTCCATGATTAGTGAAGCCTACAGAAATTGATCTGCTTAAAAATAATATTTATTTATGGACATCTGGGACGTATGATATGACATTAACATTATTTAATTTTTAACATAATGGCTGATCAGTGTCTCTATTTAAAGCTATGTATACATGCAGTGCAATGAGATTCATGCTATATACAAAGCATGGTTGGGGCACATGGAAGCAGAGAGACTATACTGTTCTATAATTTAGGCTAAATTCTCAATAGATACAGTACCCTGTGAAGTCCATTTCTCCGGTATGCAGGAAGTGAGGCAGATTTTGATATCAGAGGATCTGAAAAGCAAAGGAGGAGATTTTTCATTGGATTTATCATATATTAATCCTGGGCTTTGCAGGAGTCTTGTTTGTGATCATTCACATATACTTACCGCTGTCTGCGAGGTAACACTTGCTGGGAGCTGTAAGACAAATTGAGGGAGATTTACATTAATGAAGGATACAATGTATAGCTAATGATTTAAACACCTTTACTGCACTAAACTAGCAGCCCCCTCAGGGAGGGTATGAAATTTTCTTCTACAATTCTATTTAAGTGAACTCTCACCCCTTTTACTTTTGTAGTATCCAGAACCGTGACTTTGGCATCATATTGAAGAATCTCCTCTTTCAGACAGATCAGGTTCTGGGGTTTACAGAATGTGAGAGGCATTAGCTGGCAGATAAAAACCCAATTCCAGATTTTTTTAACTGCCTGAATCTCTATATACAGAACTACAGTCTGAAAGATTTTTTATCTTTAATATAACCAAAAGCATGTTTCTAGCTACTATAACCAAGATGGAGACGTCTGAAGTGACACTACCCCCTGCAGTCTCTAAAGTTCTTTATCTCACCCTACTCATTTGCATATGGCTTTGGGAGGAGATATGTTTAGGTAAATGGGCAAGATTTCACATAAAAAAGGGCATTCTAGAAATGCACATTTGTGATAGTAGAATGTATATTAGCAGCTTAAAGCTAGACAGACCCATAACACATAAACAAACCCCCCCAAGGTTATGCAAATATGACAATTCTCACCTCATTTTCATATAGAGATGAGTAGTTTAGTGGTTTAGTGCAGTTGTTGATAAAAGGACCAATCTCCTGTCATTGTTAAAATGCTTTTTATGTCATATTAAAGACAAGATCTTTGACTGTCTGTATGTCAGGTTCTGTCGCTCACAACAATGTATCTTGATGGAAAGATGAGATTCTTATATTTAATATGACCACAAAAGGTTTGTACTAAGACCCAAGATATTGGGCCAGATTTACTATGTCAGTTTTGCCTCACTAATGTGCAGACCGGATCTCGGTCTTTATAATGTGGCGCACGCTGACACATTTCTGTCGGACTTGGTATTCTACGGCAAATGCCAATTGCCCTGCAAGGTAATGGGCTGAAAGCGCAACACCAGCTTATTGAAGTTCGGGCCCTCATACCACCCTAAATTTGAGCGACACTGCAGGAGGCTTTGGCAGCGCTCCTCCTGTTTCCTTCTTGCACAAAGGAGGAGGTAGCCATCCTGCTGATGGGTTGCTGCCCCTCTATGGCCCCCTCCACTTCTCCTACTTGCGTTATTCAATGATTAAGGGAATAAAATCAGTCCAGATGTAGTTTAGTGAACATTGTTTCTATCCAGCAGCACAGAGCCAGTAATGGACTGGTCACCTGGGTGTCCTCATATGACCATGGACTCTTATTGAATAAAAATGAAGTGACAACATCCAATGAATAGCAAACATAAGTGAACTGATGCAAAAAGGGAATTGTACAATTTTTCAATATTAAAAATGTTTTTTGCTAAAATAAGTCCAAAGTAAGTTTTTGCTTACATCCATTATCATAGCCAACATTATGCAGAGCTTCTTTACTGCCTGCTGAACTGCGAGGAGAGTCCAGGGATCGTATGATCGAGCCTTCATTTCCTCCTTCAGAATCATTCTGCCGATCCCTCCCTGGAGCTAGGAATAAGAAATATGGATTGACATTTCCAGGATTCTACAAATAAATGTTGTTTGCTGCAATTATGTAATAACCTTAAAGGGAACCTACCACCACCAATCTACCTATAAAGGTAGATCGGGTGGTAGGTGATGTAAGGGACGTGAGGATAGCTCTTTTTAGAGCTAATCCTCATGTCCCCGCTAACTTTAGGTACACTTTATTCCCCTGATAGTAAATTTAGTTATGCGGCTACTGGGCGTGGAGTAGCCGGCACGAGGCTACACAGCGCGGCTACCCACCCGCCAGTAGCCACATTACTCCTCTACCCGGTTGTGTGCGGCGCGCAGCTCCTCGTAGCTGCGCGCCCTCGTCCGACAAGCCGGCTACTGCGCATGCGCAGTAGCTCCGGCCTCGGAGCTGGGACTGCTCAGCCGCCGGCCGGCGTTTTGCCATGCGCAGAACGCCACCATGACGGACGAGGGCGCGCAGCTACGAGGAGCTGCGCGCCGCACACAACCGGGTAGGAGGAGTAATGTGGCTACTGGGCGTGGAGTAGCCGCGCTGTGTAGCCTCGTGCCGCTACTCCACGCCCCAGTAGCCGCATAACTAAATTTACATATCAGGGGAATAAAGTGTACCTAAAGTTAGCGGGGACGTGAGGATTCTCAAAAAGAGCTATCCCACGTCCCTTAATCCACCTACCACCCGATCTACCTTTATAGGTAGATTCGTGTGGTAGGTTTCTCTTTAAGTAATTCTAAGAAAGCACATGCACTTACTCTCCCATTGCAAATACTAACCTGGTATGGGAATCTGTGGCGTTCCCTGTACCATTGTTTTTGTCAAGGAAGGAAACTAAGATTATCTTGTATTTAGACTACACAGTAGTCACTGGTTGGGTGATGCATCTGGTGCATTTGAAGAAAACTCTGACTGACCTTACACCTGTTGGCTTATTGGGGCACATTTACTAAGGGTCCGAACGCAGTATTTTCGTCGGGGTTTGCAATTTTTTCCGTTTTGCGCTGAATTGCCCCAGGTTTTTGGCGCTTTTGGATTGTGGAGCATCGGCGCCAGCTTGCATGTGACACAAATCGGGGACGTGGACGTCGGACAACCTGACTGATTCGGACAAACTGCAGAATTTAAAAACCAAATTATGTTGCAAGATCAGCACTCACATGCACATGGAAGAAGAGGGTGAACTCCGGTGGACCTCAGCGGGGGAAGCAACAGATGCAGGAAATGTATGCACATCTTAGTGAATCGAAACAACGCACGGCGGGGGTCACGACGACGGGTAATTAATGTGTTCCATTGTGTACACTTTTGGTGCAATTGCAGATTGTGGTGCACACATGGTGCATTGTCAGCTGGAGAAATCTAAGTCTACTGGATTATTCTTTTTGGCACATTTGCTCTATATTTTGTATTTTTTTTGTGCCTAATTTAGTATTTTATGCTACATTCTAGGTGATAAATACACACAATTACAGGTCAGAAATTCATGAAGAAACTAAAGCTATGGCAAGACTATAGAGGATCTGAACAATTTTAAATCAATCACTTGACACTTTTTTTTTATATAATACCTTGTGCATGCTCCGGTCAAAACCATCCTCCTCTCCTCCAGAGGAGAACCTCCGTGCTCTAGGCACTACAGGACAGAGGAGAAAGAGTTAAATGCACATTTGTATTGCTGCCTTGTTTTTGTAACCTGTAAAACAATGGGGTGAATTGTGACTAGTGCATGGCATGTAGAGGGATATAACTGCTCCATCCGTTCCTGTCACAATGAATAATGAAGAAACGCCATTGTAATATATGATGTTACACATAGAAGATGTCCACTAGTACTGGTTATTACATTATAGATATACATTACTGGTACAATGATTCTTCAAGGCAATGACCATTTATCTGCAGATACTTCAAACACAGTGCTCTTATAGGTTTCCTCAGGCTTTCAGGTTTCTTGCAATATGAATAATAATAGCAACAATAAACCTACGTCTCTAGCAGGCATTCAAGATACCATATTGTTTAATATATTTACACCAGAAAGCTTGCAAATAACTTGGTTATTCTCCTCTACATAGCCTGATCGCCTGGTTACCTTTACAAGCAATACAATCAGCTTCCTGCAGCCACCAGTAGGGGAGCTCAACAGGTAGGGATTAAAATCTACCAATAACAGCGCAGGAAACGGCAGCGGACCTATATCAGCACCATAATAGCTCCATAGGCCACCTTCATGGTAAATACACCTCTGTATACAAGTTTCTGTACCAGACTAACACTAGCATTGTCTTTCTGTTCTGTAGTAAGATACTGGAGATGAATGTTGCTTACTCTTTGGTGAGTCATCCAATACTCACAGCTCAACTGGTAATAAGGATCAGGGAATAAGATGGCAGATACTTTGAGGACGCACAAGGTCATCACTGTTTTACTTTTCGTTCTTCGTTGGAGTCATCTGATAAGAAACACAGTAAAAGATCAGACGGAGCTGAACTTTGGATCAATACTTGGATTAAAGTGATGATATGAAGGGAGTACAATAAATGGTACATTATAAAACAGTCCATTATTTCTAAAAGCCCAACACAATCACATTAGTTTTCCTGGATTCATAAGTCGTCTTTCACTATTTTGACATTTATATGGACAAATTTGGGAAAGACTGAATTCTATTGAAAGTCTTCCTATAGGAGTGAGGCTGTTTTAACCATCAAGATTGACTACATACTAATAGTTGACTGCATATTACTGCCCATGAAAGTCATACAAGTACAATGTTCAAGAGTTCACATACTTATGGCTATATACAGGCAGAGGTCCGTTTGTAACTAGGAGTCGTCTGTAAGTTGGGTGTTTCTTAAGTAGGGGACCGCCTGTAGTGTTTATTAGGCTTCCCTAAATAGTCTTCAGCAGTAGCATAAAAAATATGGACCTAACATTTTACTCTCCTGTGACTTTCTTTCATGGACCATTTAAGTTGTGTGCTTGTCTTCTTTGGGAATTAGTTTTAAAGGGGTTGATTCAACTTAGATCTGTATCTCTTATCGACTGGATAGGGGATAATTGGTGGGAGTTTGATATCTAGGACCCCCACCGATTCCAGGAATGGGCCCCGTAGCTATGAGAGTGCAAGAAATTTGCCAAGACATCACTCGCATTTCTCCTATTCACTGTCTATGAGAGAAGTAGGGATAGCTGTGCACAGCAATTTCAGACACTCCCATTGCATTGGACAGCCAGCAGGATGCATGCTCTACCTGTCGCTTCATTGAATTAATGATCAGGATCCCCATTCTTGTGAACTGCAGATGTCTGACCCCCACAAATCAGATTGTTACCAGTGAAAAGATAACAATCAAAGTTGGTACAACCCCTTTAACATAACACTGAAACACTATCCTGTGGATATCGGATAAGTGTTTGACTGCTGCAGTTCTAACGACTACGACCTCTAGGAATGGGGAGCTGCAAGTGACTTTTAGTGCTTGATATGAATGGAGCGATCTCTTGCAAGGGAATGGAAGGCTCTTTCCCATTCTATTGCGCCTATATTCAGACACTTAGCCCTTATCTTGTATATAAAGAATTAGTAGAGAAACACTAATTTAAATACCATGGCTTAGCCCCCCACCCTCCAGTGTACATACCCTCCACCATGGCCCCCGCAATGTTTCATAATTACATGATACTGCATATTACATGTAGAGTCATATGAAGAAGTGGACACAAATATGGCGGAGCTTTGAGGGAACGTCCAGTATAAGCTGACATAACATGCAGACAGCACAAGTATGCTGGAGGAGCGGCTTTATTTTGCTGAGGTCAGCACATTAGTAAGTAAGTGGCTGGACAAGAGCCATGCTTCCAACAGAAAATAGGAATAAAGCTCTTACTTACACCATGACACAGAGCCGGCCCATCAGAGACAAGGAGAGGTGGGAGAGAAGAGACGCAACACAGCGTTTAGAGATCTGTCAATGGTCACAGTTATTGTGTTTTATTCATGAAAAGACCAATCACCATCACGACCAACGCACTATAAGACATAGAACTAGCTTTCACCTTGGAAGCAGCTCTAAACCATGACACCCGAAACCTGAAAATATTTCACTGGCTATGAAAGGAATTTGCAGTTTCATTCTTCTGATAGATTTTCTTTTACCAAGAGGAGCCCATCATTCCTATTACTGAAGGTACAGTATGTAAGAGCAGGAGAGACTTAGACAGGGATAGAAGGGTACAGATAATGAAATGACACTATCGCAGTATGGTAATGAAATCTAGCATCAAATCATGGATAAACCAGGGCACTTACTCATAGATCCATAAACTGTGGTAATCTTTTTATATCTGTTATCCATGGACTCCTTCCTTCTAAAATCAACATGCTAATGAACCAGAAGGGCTCTGAGGGCTTACCAGAGCTCCTCTGTGCTGCAGCTTTAGAGGCTGTTACACTGTGCAGGAGAACTTCCCCCTCCCACTGACTGAGATAACGGAAGGCATAGGGAAGTGAAAGTGCTTAAAGAGAAGGGTGAGGAAGGAGACAGTGTACCAGCCACTGAAGCCTGAGGGGCTATGGTATCACCCTCCGGAGGCCTTCTCATTAGCATAAATCTAAAAGTTTTATTATAGAGATTATAGAAATGGAGCAGCAGTACTTTTATTCTTGAGCTACGTATGATGTCACTTATCTCTATTCACTGCCAACCCCTGTAACTTCCAGGACATACTCACTCCATTGTAGAAAAACATATAAAGGCTCCTTCCTAGTAAAGGTGTCATGGTTTAGATGCATCATTCATAATAGCAGGCAACTATTTATTACTACAGTGCAACAATATCAAAATATGACATCTCTATTCACAAATCATGATACTATTATTCACTAATCTACAAAGAGCAGATGCAACAATAAAGCATTTCATGGTAAGTAAATGGGTAACATTCCAGGAAACGATCATGCTTCTGACCTGCAAATCATGCTCAGTGTTAACCCAAAAACCAAGCTTGGATATCTAGACAGGCATGACTGAGTGGGCAGCACATCAATGACTAAGCACCGCAAAGCATGGGATATCGGGAAGGTGTAGCATGCAGACAACAGTACCATGGCGCTTATAGATGGAGGCTTCCGGTATATGTTACTTTCTGCGCGCCGCTGAGTGAAGAGAGGAAAGGGAAGACAGAGAGAGGAAAAAGACAGGAGGAAAAGTGAAAGAGGGAGTGTACAGATAGAGGGGAGTTCAGGAGACACCGATCACAAGAGACAGAGGTGTGACATGACAACAGGAAGCCAAGATGAGTTAGAGGAAAACGCGCAAGAAGAGACAAGAACAATTTTAGGCTATCTGTCTGATCATAAAGTTACAGGAGGATTTGACAGTGCACTGTGAAGGTAACAATGGAGAAGTTGTGAAGGCGTGCACTGTGTAGTAGGAGTGCAAGACCATAGGCCAACATATAATGTAATAACTATTCATTATAGGTAAAGGTTTTGTCTGAAAGAATAACAAAGAAGCTTATTGTTTTAGAAAGAGCTCCACTCTTACCCTGGGTTTGTGCCTAGTATTGCAGCTCATCCTGATTCATGAGAATAAAAATATCTGCAATATCAGTCTTAGCCCAAGAACCAGACTGAAAGATATTTTGACCTACTTGACAATGTTCAGCTTCCATCAACATTTCTTTTTGTGACAATAGATCATATTACTGTGTATCTAGCAATCCACTGCATGATATTACTAAAAACTATTCATTTGTACTGTACTTTCCGTTACCGTATCCTCATTCTTTAGCTCTACAATATATACTAAGCTCAGCTACCTCTTCACTTTTCACATAGCCCCTTTGCGTCATACCTGGTATGTGGAAATGCCGAGGAGTTTGGTAAAGAGTTGGTGTAGAGCTACGTACATCTACCTGCTATAGTATGGAGAGTTACGACCACTCTCTGTCCTGGAAAAAGTTTGGTGAATGTGGTTGAAAGGCAGAAAGGATGGATAAGCGTCAAAGGGCAACAAGAGAAACATGAAAAAGCAGAAAAAGGACACACAGTGAGAAATAAAGAAGAGAAGAGACAAGCAGAAATAGTAGATGTTGAGAATCAGTGGGACGTCATAGTCAAGATGGATGGTTCTGTTGACCCATGTATCTATGGAGGCGGATGTGAGTAGGGAAAATGTCCATTATTTATGGATTTAATAAAATTATGGAGTTTACGTGATTATAATTTTAATATCATAACACCCTGATATTGATAGTAGAAAAGAGGGATGGTTTGTCTTTTTTCAGTAATCAGACAATGGATAGAAAGGTTTTATATCACCGCCCATGGGAAAATATTACTGAATCTTGTAATGAAGAGTATTGGGGTTTTCATGAATGTGATTTGCTAAACCCACATTGGTGCTCCTAGTGGTTTGCAATGTATATTCTTATTATCTGGTCACATCTGGTGTTCAACAACATGAACCGTAGACTTGACCACCCTCATAAGGGAAATCTTGGCATCTCCACAATAAGGTCCCAGGATCATCTATCAACTAGAGATAAATAGATAGGGATGCAGCAGAGGGACAGCTAAGAAGATGAAGTGATCGATATTGGTGAAACTAGAATAAACAGTTTGGCAGTAGATGAGAATACAATAATGGACAGGGAATTACTTACCTGACACTATAGTAATGCTGTGGAGGCTGGTCTGGTGAGAGAGTGTCTCGATGGCTGTAGAGAGGAGAATCAATATCCTGGGCTTGATGACCTTCTCTCCTAGTCCATTCCTTCATAGATATCCTTTAAAAGTCTACAAATGAGTATAATCTTAATAAGACATAGAAGCAGAGTATGAACAATAAAGTTCATTTTGAATACCTGCAATGGCTCTGGTAATCTTTCAGCCCGAAGAGCTTTCTTCTCTTGTCTACTGAGATGCTCAATAGACCATTCCCCTGAGTAACAGCTGGAGTATTCAACCAGAGGTCTGCGGAAATCTTACTTACAGCAGAGGGAAGAGCTATGGAGTAACTGAATGCACTGGCAGAAAGCTCTTCAGGCTTACACGACTCTCCAAGGGGCACTGTCAGAGCTGCAAGCATGGATTATAACTCCACTTTTCACTGTTGCTACTATACACACACACTACAGTGTAACTACATGGACTGTTACCCCAAATTGTCTGTATGTATACAAGATAGATTCCCTATAAAGGCAGCCTTGTTGTCAGATACATATGCATTGGCTAGTAGGTAAAATGCATTCTACAACATTTATACGGTCAGGAAAATACAGTATGACCATGGATTATCTAAACACATTGTGGGAGATTTATCAGAAGGGTCTGATGTAAAACAGTCCATGACACCCAGTCGGAGCTTAGCTTTTATTGGTTTCCATGGGCAACTAAAACAGTTTTACTCATAGATATTTGATAAATCTCCCCCCAATGTTCAAATATTATAAGGGGACATTCACACATGGCAGGTTATATGGCAAAAATGTAGCATAATTAAAATCAGTTCTGGACATCTTGCTCTAGTGCAAGATGGATGGGCAATCCCTAAATTTATTGTTTGCTATATTGAAATCAAATCTTAAATAAACACTACAAGAACGGAAATTTTGATGACTGACACGTATTGATGTATACATATTACCACCCTCGGACGGTAGGAGCCCCGTCATCCTGCCCTACTCTACCCCCCCCCTTACCCGGAATTACCGCTATCGATTGGATTCCCACCTCCCGCTTTCATTGTTACCCGGTTGCTTGCCCGGGTAAACCCACCTTTTTTGAGCTAGTAGCCCGAAAACGCAGTGCCATGCTGGTGAACTTGCTCTTCCCACCTTCATGAGCGTAGTGGTGTAACGTCGTGACCGACCCAGGGCACCCCGTTCCATAGCATTCCGGGAGCGGGTGAACGGAGCTTACGGACTGGGCAACGGACCTACCCTGGGTGCTCCTGCTGCTCGGGTTAAAAGAGCAACGACCCGGTGAACGGCCGGCGATTAGTATAGTATCCCCGCCGGTGCCGGTGGCAGGGCTCTTTTGGGCCATCCGTGCCCTACCAAAAACTTGTCCTCGCTGTGGCCCCCGTGCTTTCACCCGGTTGAGGATATGGGTGAGGGAAAAGGAGGCTTTTCTTCCCTTTCCTGATTTTGTTTTTTGCCGCTCGTTTGCCCCCTTTTCTCTCGCCAGTGGGTCCCCCACGTCTGCCCCGCACCCGATCCGTGCCCGACGCCCGGCTTGCGTGACACGCCATCCCACGTTCACAACGGACCAGGCCCCCCCAGAAGCGCCCAGGCGTTCTGAGCCGCAAAAACCGGTCCCAAAAGTTTAGGGGGCCCATAATATGATTATTAATACAATTTCCCCATATGAGAAAAGACCGTATTTCTACTATAAAAACCATGTACCTTAATATATAGATAAGTCAGTGGACCTGCACAACAGACTATTGCAATCTGGGAAGCACTGGGGGGGGGGACTGGGGAACTTTGCATCTTTTTGCAAAAACTGGGCATCAACATACCTTTTGCAACCGGACTGGAATTGTTTGGGTTTATTTTTGCCTTGCACTTTTGCTGTTGGTTGGGTCACGCCTTGTTTGTGCCTTGAATCCCTTTGGGCATCACTTTGTGTGTAAATTTTCATTCCCTTTTTTGTGTGTGCGCTCGTGATTATTTGCACTTTTTGGTGTTCTTTGTGCACTTTGGAGTATTGGGGTTGCCCTATTCACCTCCGTTGTTTCTCCCTTTTTGGTGGTTGGTGTATTCACCTGTGATTACCTATTCATGGCCCGAAGAGACTTTGCACTTGGTTTTGCACTGGGGAAACTGGGGGGGCTGATGGGGACAACTGGTCTTTTAGACCCCTGGGGGACAGCAACTGTGACGTTTAAACCTTCCTTTCACGGTCTGGGGTACTGGTGTCGTACTGGCCCCATTGCAAAATTTTTATTTGCCCTTTGTGTGTGGACTTTTGAAGTTTTCCCCCATCATCTCATTCCTATTGTTCCCCTAGAATCCTCGCCGTGCTTCGCCTTCTGTCTCGCCCTCTTAGGCATAGTAGTTTTTTTTTTTTCCACATATGGTTATAATCTCTAGATTGAAGTCATGACTTCTTTTTTCTGATCATTGCTAGGCGTTGTAGCTCACAGTAGCTCACACATAAGACACAGAGAGGAACATTGAGACTGAAAACGGCAGGATAACTGTTGGTAGTTTCGGCTGCAATCAGAAATCACATCAAGGCTTAAGATAAAGAATTTTATTGTAACCTCCCATAAGTTGGTGCGTAGGGGGGTCCCCCTCTCTTTCTCTCTCGCCCATCCTCTCATCGACGTGTATCTTCTATAATGCTCGTATGAAAATGAGGTCAGAGGGCGCTGTCACTGGCGTAGATTGCTTTAATTCTTAGGGAGAAGCATCTAAGGGAGTCCTTGTAATTTTAGTATCTCATTGTTTACTTTAGCCTGGGAAAAAAGGAGGAAAGAGGGAAAAAACGAAGGTGACAAGAGCCCATATTTATTGAGATGATTATTCTCCAACACTGCATGACCTTTCCGTCAGAGTCATGAAGTTCAATTTATGGTAAACAAAGCTCAGAAACTATGCTGAAGGTTAACAATGCATGTTACACATAAGGCAGGGAAGCAGCAGAAAGAAATGTTATTGATAGGAATCTATAGCATGTGTCCTTGGGATCCAATTTTGTTCAGGTAAAGACAGACGATTCTGCAAGAGTAATATTGTAAGTATATTGCTTTCCATCACATTTATTATCTATTGCTTACTACAGCAGTAGCTATCTCCCGGTTCAGGTGGTTATTTTGCCCCTAAAGCTGATCATACTACTTTCCTTCTACTCTGGCTTCCCCATATCCGTACATAAACACGCTCAGCTTGGGTGAGTGTACTAAAAGAGGGAAAAGTCAGTAGACTCATATAACATATTAGGTTGGTCTTATGACAAGTGGTCCCATCACAAACCATGTAAAACTACAAACTTACCACCGCCCCCTGGTATGGTAATGACTTATACTTTTTAGATTACTCTTTTATTTAAAAAAATGCTAATATGTTTTCCGGAGATCGGACAAGGAAAGCACGTCTCTTTTACTAACTGTTTAGGCAGCCCATATCACATCAAGCATGACTTCCAAAAACCTTATTCCTCCGCATCCACGCAACCACTTTTTAGAAAAGTCCCCCATTTCATGTTAGGGTGAGAAATGACGACTTTTTTCAAGGAATGATAAATTAGGCCCACATATTTGGAAATGTGATCTGTAAAAACTAAATAACGTGCACAATCCAACCTTTTTGCTTTTTCTGTCCTGTATCTCCTCTACTGTAAAAAGGTGAAAATTCTCAAATGCTTACTATATCATGCCCGTACCTTCAGGGTCTATGTAGTTTAATGGGGATAAAATAGGTGACATGGTCCCCTTTACGTCTGGTTACGTCTTTCCCTTATCTACACCGCATCTGGTTTGAGTACAGAAGGGAAAGCCAATTAAGACACATTGCTACAAAATCAGACAGAAAGGGAGAAAGAAAGAAGATTTTTCCTTCATAAAGTATATACAAAGTTTATCATCTGCACATTGTAACAGCCAGTGAAGTTCAGCACTGAAGGGCTCTGGTAATGTCCCCCAGGGCTCTTCACGCTTATTGGCATATTTAAAGTCAATTTCAGAGGGAAGGAGGCAAAGGATAATAAATATAAAAGATTACCACATGATACATTGGCAGATTTATCAAGTGGCTGAAAGTCGATATTTTTCCAGTTGCCCATGGCAACCACTCACACTCGGCTTTCATTTTATCAGTGCTCATGAATATTTTGAAAGATGGGAGCTGTGATTGGTTGCCATGGGCAACTAGAAATATTCTGACTTTCAGACACTTGAAATCTGCCCCATAGTGTCCCTGGTCTATCATGATGGTAGATTTCCTCTAAAGAATATCGTCACCTCTTATTACATGTCTGTTTTAGTATACCCTGTGTTCCCCATGAAGTTTAGGATTACATTTAAAACGTTGAGGTTTGTCCCTGCACAGTCCAATGCTGTCAAGTCAGTGCTTAGGTTTAGCCTTCCTTCACACGACGGGGATAGTTCCTCAGGTCACTACATGGGCCATTGTTTGTGCCCAACACTGCTCAAGCTGATAAGAAAGACTAGAAAAGACAGCTTGGGCCGTCGTCTTATCCTCATGTCCATGAAAAACGGGCAGGAGGATGATATCATACAATAAAATGTGGCCATTTGGTGAGCTGTTAACAAAACAGCTACCAAAGAAGCAGGGCTCAGACTATGCATGACCCCAGCTAGTAACTAGTTGTCGTTAATACATTTTAGCAGGAAAACTGATAAATTGAACAATATAGAGATAAACCGATGATCAGAATCACTAGATTATGATGAATACTATGAGAGGTGACAGGTCCTACTTACTTATACTCACCTCCTCTGCCATTGCCGTTCGTCCTGACCACTGCTGATACCTGCTACTGCCTGAACTCCTGTAGTAGCAGGCATTCCCCACTTTCCAGGACGCCATTGCCATCCTTTGTAAACAAATAGGTAGCAGTAACGTACAACGGCTGCAGGAGAACAGGAGCCCCGGGGGAGGTGAGTATACGTACCTTATTGTTTTTAAAGCCCACCAGCAATACATCTGGATTTGTTATCCCCAGACAGCCCCTTACGGCTAAATGTATTTGTACCAACCATATTAAAACATCTCTGAATGTAAATACATCTGTCTGCGGAGATGAAGAAGAATCAGCTCAAACAGCCCAATCCTCGACACTTTAATACACGGACACATAAATAAACAGCATGCAGTGATCTACACACGCCTGGCCGACAGCTTTCCAGAGCTCAACTATCTGTCATGCCAATGCAAGTCACTTACACATATAACACGATTGGGGGAGCCAATGCTAGATCCTGGTGGGGAAATTGAGGTTTCAGAAGCTCTTCTGTACTGTGAAGACAGATAACAAATGCATAATAAGCCATAATAATCAGCAAACTTGAAATGATAAATTGATCATGACAATAATCACCATTACATACAACAAAAAAATTATACCGTACAACCACTGGGGATATGTTTCTCTAGGTCATCAGTAATTGAGAACATGAAAATGGTCCATGGGTTGCTTGCAGGACTACAAGTGACATGTGTTTCAAAATTCATAATTTGTAACCTTAAAGGAAACCTACCATTTAGAATGGTAGGGTAACGTGAGTACCGAGCACCAGCTCACCCTGAGCTGGTCCTCGGTACTAAAGCTTACCCCTACCATTCTGAATGGTAGGTTTCCTTTAATGAAAATGAGTCTGACATTTGTACCACTTTATGTATGTAACAATACTATCTTGACTCAATAAAAAAGTATTAAAGGAAAAAAATAAATTCATAGGTCCAACACCATTATTTAAAAATCGTGTTTGCATATGCCACGTGTAATAGAAGAATGAAGCAATATATGTAAGAAAGTGTCTTAAAATAAGACAAAGTTAGACATACAGGAAGTATAATACTGCATCAGATTTATACAATGTCTAGTTGAATGATACATTTTGTATAGTTTAAAGGGAACCTATAATCAGAAATTGACCTAATAAACACTGTTCTTTCATGGCCCAGTGTGGGGAATCATTAGTGAAGCACAAGGCATCTTGGTTTATAAAGTGATGGAGGTGGAGAGTTAGCACCGAAGTCAGCTCTCCCTGTCTTATAATGCCACTTCTCTGTAATTGACAACCTGCGTCCAGGGACATCAAAACCTCTCCTGTAGTCTTCTCCTTGATGTCAATCAGAGCAGAGGAGGCTTTCTGAGACATGGAGAGATTGACTTCAGTGCTACAATTAACAAGTAAAAACTAACAACCAATTTACTATTACTTCAAAGCTGATTTTTGGATGATTCCACAAGCTGGGAAATGAAGACACATAGAACAAAATATTTTGTAATAGTTTCTGTTGATCTAGGGCAGTGGTGGCGAACTATGGCACAGGTGCCGGAGGCGGCACTCGGAGCCATTTCTGTGGGCACCGGGCCATTGCCCCAGGACCAGACAGGACTCAAAGAATTTTCTGCAGTTCCAAGCAACTTGGAAGCAAAGATGCTGCTTTCATTGATATTTAAAGTGACTTACTTGGCTACTTGGGAATGTAGGAAGAGGGAGAATTTGTAGACGGACCTAATTATCTTTGGAGGACCTTCTGCTGGCAGCCATGATCTTTTGTACAGAGGGACACTGGAAAGAAGCTACAATGATGGAAATGTTCCCTCTTCTTCTACTAGTTGGCGTCCTCAGGAGCCAGTATGATTGAACATTGTTGTAGAAGATGCAGCATTAAGTTACTGCTTTAATTTTGGTCGGCACCTGGCGATAAATGAGGTTTTAAGTTTCAATTTGGGCACTTTGGGCACTGATCTAGGGGTTCTGCCATAATATAATTCATCTCTATGTTGGGCATTGACATCAGCTGTAGTTGTTTTTTACTAAAATGTAGGAATTAATAGGTTTCACAGCTCCCCTTTAAAATATTCATGAGCACTGATAAAATGAAAGCCGAGCTGTGATTGGTTGCCATGGGCAACTGGAAATATTCTGACTTTCAGCCACTTGATAAATCTGCCCCAATGTATCATGTGGTAATCTTCTTATATTTATTATCCTTTGCCTCCTTCCCTCTGAAATTGACTTTAAATATGCCAATAAGCGTGAAGAGCCCTGGGGGACATTACCAGAGCCCTTCAGTGCTGTAACTTCACTGGCTGTTACAATGTGCAGATGATAAACTTTGTTATATACTTTATGAAGGAAAAATCTTTCTTTCTTTCTCCCTTTCTTTCTGCTTTTAGCAATGTGTCTTAATTGGCTTTCCCTTCTGTACTCACACAGACTGCTGGTAGATAAGGGAAATGACTAATGACTTAAAGGGGACACTCCTACTTTTATCCCATTAAACTACTAGCCCTTTAAGGTACGGCATGATAAGTAAGCAGAGAATTTTCACTTTTTACAAAAGAGGAGATACAGATAGTAAAAGAAAAAGGTTTGGATTGCATTATTTATTTACAGATCACATTTCCAACTATGGGGCCAATTTATCATTCCTTGAAAAAGTCGTCATTTCTCACCCACACATTGAAATCGGGACTTTTCTAAAAAGTGGTTGTGGTGAGGAATAAGGTTTTCTGGAAGTCATGCTTGATGGTATACTGGGCTGCCTTACAAGTTAGTAAAAGAGACGTGTTTTCCTTGTCCGATCCCGGAAAACATATTAGCATTTTTTAACATAAAAGAGGTAATCTAAAAAGTATAAGTCATACCATACCAGGGGGCTGGTAGTTTAGCAGTGGTTTGTGATGGTGACCCCTTGTCATAGACCACCTAATGTTTAATGAGTCTCCTGCCTTTCCCTCTTTTAGTACACTCACCCAAGCTGAGCGTGTTTATGTACGGATATGGGGAAGCCAGTAAGGAAAGTATATGATCAGCTTTAGGGGCAAATAAGGATCTGCCATGTCCCATAACCCCCTGAACCGGCAGATAGCTACTGTCTGTAGTCAGCAATAGATAATAAATGTATTGGAAAGTAATATACATACAATATACTCTGCAGATCTGTCTGTCTTACCTGAACAAATTGGATTCCCAAGGACACAATGCTATAGATTCCTATAGCAATAACATTTCTTTCTGCATGCTTCCCTGCCTTATGTGTAACATGCATTGTTAACCCTTCCAGCCATATTTCTGAGCTTTGTTCTACCATAAATGAACTTCATGACTGAAGGAAATGGGTCATGCAGTGTTGGGAGAATAATCATCTCAATAAATATGGGCTCTTGTCACCTGTTCTTTTTTTCCCTTCTTTTCCTCCTTTTTTCCCAGGCTAAAGTAAACAATGAGATACTAAATTACAAGGACTTAGCCGCTCTCCCTAAGATTAAAGCAATCTACGCAGTGCAGCCCCCTGACCTCATTTCATACGAGCCTTATAGCAGATACACGTCGGATGAGATGCTGGAGAGATACAGCTATGGGGAGGTACAATAACATTATTACTTAGCCTGCTGATGCAGCTCACTACCAACAGTATCCTGCCGTTTCAGTCTCAATGTTCCTCTGTCTTTATGTGAGCTACAACTCTTAGAATGCTCAGAAGTCATGACTTCAATATAGATACATATTGTGGAAAACTACTATGCAGTGGCGTAACTTGTGCAAAGTCTGTGCAAGACCACTGACTATAATGTATGGTTTATAGAACTAGTCTTCTCATATGGGAAATTTATATCATATGGGCCCCCTAAACTTTTTGGGCCCGGTTGAGACTGCACCCTCTGCACCCCCTCAAGTTACGCCCCTGGTACTATGTATACATCCATACTGTTTCAGTCTCAATATTCCAGTTCTGTTAAGATTGATTTCATAGCAACATATAATTTAGTGATAGTCCCATCCATCTTGCACTAGAGCAAGATGTCCAGAACTGATTTTAAATTGCTACATTTTTGCCATAAACCTGCCATGTGTGAATGTCCCCTTATAATATTTTGAACATTGGGGGGAGATTTATCAGACATATCTGAGGTAAAACTGTTCTAGTTGCCCATGGAAACCAATAAAAGCTAAGCTCCGACTGGTTGTCATGGACTGTTTTACATCAGACCCTTCTGATAAATCTCCCACAATGTGTTTAGATAATCCATGGTCATACTGTATTTTCCTGACCGTATAAATGTGTAGAATGCATTTTACCTACTAGCCAATGCATATGTATCTGACAACAAGGCTGCCTTTTATAGGGAATCTGTCAGCAGTTTTATCCTTGCTATACAGCAACAGTTTGGGGTAACAGTCCATGTAGTTACACTGTAGTGTGTGTGTAGTAGCAGTGAAAAGTGGAGTTATAATCCATGCTTGCAGCTCTGAAAGTGCCCCCTGAGATAGTCTGTAAGCCTGAAGAGCTTTCTGCTCAGTGCATTCAGTTACTCCATAGCTCTTCCCTCTGCTGTAAGTAAGATTTCCGCAGACCTCTGGTTGAATACTCCAGCTGTTACTCAGGGGAATGGCTATTGAGCATCTCAGTAGACAGAGAAGAAAGCTCTTCAGGCTGAAAGATTACCCAGAGCCATTGCAGGATTCAAAATGAACTTTTTATTGTCATACTGCTGCTTCTATGTCTTTATTAAGATTATACTCATTTTGTAATGCTTTCTAAAGGATATCTATGAAGGAATGGACTTACGGCAGAGAAGGTCATCAAGCCCAGGATATATTGATTCTCCTCTCTACAGCCATCGAGACATCTCTCTCACCATGCCACGCTCTCCACAGCATTACTATATGTCAGGTAAGTAATTCCCTGTCCATTTATCGTATTCTCATCTACTGCCAAACTGTTTATTCTAGTTTCACCAATATCGATCACTTCATCTTCTTAGCTGTCCCTCTGCTGCATCCCTATCTATATTATCTCTAGTTGATAGATGATCCTGGGACCTTATTGTGGAGATGCCAAGATTTCCCTTATGAGGGTGGTCAAGTCTACGGTTCATGTTGTTGAACACCAGATGTGACCAGATATATAAGAATATACATTGCAAACCACTAGGAGCACCATATGTGGGTTTAGCAAATCACATTCATGAAAACCCCAATACTCTTCATTACAAGATTCAGTAATATTTTCCCATGGGCGGTGATATAAAACCTTTCTATCCATTGTCTGATTACTGAAAAAAGACAAACCATCCCTCTTTTCTTACTATCAATATCATGGGTATATGATATATAAAATTATAATCACTATAACTCCATAATTTTATATAATCCATAAATAATGGACATATTTCCCTACTCACATCCGCCTCCATAGTACATGGAGTCAACAGAACCATCCCATCTTGACTATGACGTCCCACTGATTCTCAACATCTCACTATTTCTGCTTTGTCTCTTCTCTTCTCTTATTTCTCACTGTGTGTCCTCTTTCTTCTTGCTTTTTCATGTTTCTCTTGTTGCCCTTTGACGCTTATCCATCCTTTCTGCCTTTCAAACCACATTCACCAAACTTTTTCCAGGCACAGAGAGTGGTCGTAACTCTCCATACTATAGCCAGGTAGATGTACGTAGCTCTACACCAACTCTTTACCAAACTCCTCGGCATTTCCACATACCAGGTATGACGCAAAGGGGCTATGTGAAAAGTGAAGAGGTAGCTGAGCTTAGTATATATTGTAGAGCTAAAGAATGAGGATACGGTAAACGGAAAAGTACAGTACAAATGAATAGTTTTTAGTAATATCATGAAGTGGATTGCTAGATACACAGTAATATGATCTATTGTCACAAAAGAAAATGTTGATGGAAGCTGAACATTGTCAAAGTAGTCAAAATATCTTTCAGTCTGGTTCTTGGGCTAAGACTGATATTGCAGATTATTTTTATTCTCATGAATCAGGATGAGCTGCAATACTAGGCACAACCCACGGGTAAGAGTGGAGCTGTTTCTTAAAACAATAAGCATTCTTTGTTATTCTTTCAGACAACACCTTTACCTATAATGAATAGTTATTACATTTATATGTTGGCCTATGGTCTTGCACTCTCCTACTACCACAGTGCCACGTCCTTCACAACTTCTCCATTGTTACCTTCACAGTAGCACTGTCACATCCTCCCTGTAACTTTATGATCAGACAGATAAGCCTAACATTGTTCTTGTCTCTTCTTGCGCCTGTTTTTCCTCTAACTCATCTTGGCTTCTCCCTGTTGTCATGTCACACCTCTGTCTCTTGTGATCGGTGTCTCCTGAACTTCCCCTCTATTCTGTACACTCCCTCTTTCACTTTTCCTCCTGTCTTTTTCCTCCCTCTTTCTGTCTTCCCTTTCCTCTCTCCTCACAGCTGCGGCAGAAAGTAACATATACCGGAAGCCTCCGATCTATAAGCGCCATGGTACTGTTTAGTCTGCATGCTACACCTTCCCATATCCCATGCTTTGCGGTGCTTAGTCATTGATGTGCTGCCCACTCAGTCATGCATGTCTAGATATCCAAGCTTGGTTTTTGGGTTAACACTGAGCATGATTTGCAGGTCAGAAGCATGATCTGTTTCCTGGAATGTTACCCATTTACTTACCATGAAATGCTTTATTGTTGCATCTGCTCTTTGTAGATTAGTGAATAATAGTATCATGATTTGTGAATAGAGATGTCATATTTTGATATTTGTTGCACTGTAGTAATAAATAGTTGCCTGCTATTATGAATGATACATCTAAACCATGACACCTTTACTAGGAAGGAGCCTTTATATGTTTTTCTACAATGGAGTGTGTATGTCCTGGAAGTTACAGGGGTTGGCAGTGAATAGAGATAAGTGACATCATACGTAGCTCAAGAATAAAAGTACTGCTGCTCCATTTCTATAATCTCTGTAACAAAACTTTTAGATTTATGCTAATAAGACAGAAGGCCTCCGGAGGGTGATACCATAGCCCCTCAGGCTTCAGTGGCTGGTACACTGTCTCCTTCCTCACCCTGCTCCCTAAGCACTTTCACTTCCCTATGCCTTCCGTTATCTCAGTCAGTGGGAGGGGGAAGTTCTCCTGCACAGTGTAACAGCCTCTGAAGCTGCAGCACAGAGGAGCTCTGGTAATGCCCCTCAGAGCCCTTCTGGTTCATTAGCATAATTTTAAAAGTTGATTTTAGAAGGAAGGAGTCCATGGATAACAGATATAAAAAGATTACCACAGTCTATGGATCTATGAGTAAGTGCTCCTGGTTTATCCATGATTTGATGCTAGATTTCATTTACCATACTCGAGAGAGTGTCCATTTCATTATCTGTACCCTTCTATCCATGTCTAAGTCTCTCCTGCCACTACATACTGTACCTTCAGTAATAGGACTGATGCTATCAGGGAGGATTTATGGTGGCTGAAAGCCAATGAATCTGCATTTTACAATGGGCTCCTTCTTTGGTAAGAGAAAATCTATGCAGAAGAATGAAACTGCAAATTCCTTTCATAGCCTGTGAAATATTTTCAGGTTTCGGTGTGTCATGGTTTAGAGCTGCTTCCAAGGTGAAAGATAAGTTCTATGTCTTTATTAGCTGTGCGTGGTCGTGATGGTGATTGGTCTTTTCATGAATAAAACACATAACTGTGACCATTGACAGATCTCTAAACGCTGTGTTGCTGTCTCTTCTCTCCCACCTCTCCTTTGTCTCTGATGGGCCGGCTCTGTGTCATGGTGTAAGTAAGAGCTTTATTCCTATTTTCTGTTGGAAGCATGGCTCTTGTCCAGCCACTTACTAATGTGCTGACCTCTGCAAAATAAAGCCGCTCCTCCAGCATACTTGTGCTGTCTGCATGTTATGTCAGCTTATACTGGACGTGCCCTCAAAGCTCCGCCATATTTGTGTCCACTTCTTCATATGACTCTACATGTAATATGCAGTATCATGTAATTATGAAACATTGCGAGGGCCATGGTGGAGGGTATGTACACTGGAGGGTGGGGGGGCTAAGCCATGGTATTTAAATTGGTGTTTCTCTACTAATTCTTTATATACAAGATAAGGGCTAAGTGTCTGGATATAGGCGCAATAGAATGGGAAAGAGCCTTCCATTCCCTTGCAAGAGATCGCTCCATTCATATCAAGCACTAAAAGTCACTTGCAGGTCCCCATTCCTGGAGGTCGTAGTCATTAGAACTGCAGCAGTCAAACACTTATCCGATATCCACAGGATAGTGTTTCAGTGTTATGTTAAAGGGGTTGTACCAACTTTGATTGTTATCTTTTCACTGGTAACAATCTGATTCGTGGGGTCAGACATCTGCAGTTCACAAGAATGGGGATCCTGATCATTAATCCAATGAAGCGACAGGTAGAGCATGCATCCTGCTGGCTGTCCAATGCAATGGGAGTGTCAGAAATTGCTGTGCACAGCTATCCCTACTTCTCTCATAGACAGTGAATGGGAGAATGCTAAATGATGTGCTTGGCAAATTTCTTGCACTCTCATAGCTACGGGGCCCATTCCTGGAATCGGTGGGGGTCCTAGATATCAAACTCCCACCAATTACCCCCTATCCAGTGGATAAGAGATACAGATCTAAGTTGAATCAACCCCTTTAAGACTAATTCCCAAAAGAAGACAAGCACACAACTTAAATGGTCCATGAAAGAAAGTCACAGGAGAGTAAAATGTTAGGTCCATATTTTTTTATGCTACTGCTGAAGACTATTTAGGGAAGCCTAATAAACACTACAGGCGGTCCCCTACTTAAGAACACCCAACTTACAGACGACTCCTAGTTACAAACGGACCTCTGCCTGTATATAGCCATAAGTATGTGAACTCTTGAACATTGTACTTGTATGACTTTCATGGGCAGTAATATGCAGTCAACTATATAGTCATGTAGTCAATCTTGATGGTTAAAACAGCCTCCACTCCTATAGGAAGACTTTCAATAGAATTCAGTCTTTCCCAAATTTGTCCATATAAATGTCAAATAGTGAAAGACGACTTATGAATCCGGAAAACTAATGTGATTGTGTTGGGCTTTTTAGAAATAATGGACTGTTTTATAATGTACCATTTATTGTACTCCCTTCATATCATCACTTTAATCCAAGTAGTTGATCCAAAGTTCAGCTCCGTCTGATCTTTTACTGTGTTTCTTATCAGATGACTCCAACGAAGCAACGAAAAGTAAAACAAGTGATGACCTTGTGCAGTCCTCAAAGTATCTGCCATCTTATTCCCCTGATCCTTATTACCAGTCTGAGCCTGAGTATTGGATGTACTCACCAAAGAGTAAGCAACATTCATCTCCAGTATCTTACTACAGAACAGAAAGCACAATGCTAGTGTTAGTCTGTGTACAGAACTTGTATACAGAGGTGTATTTACCATGAAGGTGGCCTATGGAGCTATTATGGTGCTAGATATAGGTCCGCTGCCGTTTCCTGCAGCTGTTATTGGTAGATGATTTAATCCCTACCTGTTGAGCTCCCCCTACTGGTGGCTGTAGGAAGCTGATTGTATTGCTTTGTAAAGGTAACCAGGCGATCCAGAGCTATGTAGAGGAGATTAACCAAGTATTTATGAAAGCTTTCTGGTGTAAATATATTAAACAATCTGGTATCCTTGAATGCCCCTGCTAGTAGAGCAGTAGGTTTATTGTTGCTATTATTATCATCCATTTCTTTGGCATCTAGCCTATCCCTCAGTATTCTTTTAGAGCGTTGAAAGAAACCTGAAAGCCTGAGGAAACCTATAAGAGCACTTGTGATTGAAGTATCTGCAGATAAATGTTCATTGCCTTGAAGAATCATTGTACCAGTAATGTAATATCTATAATGTAATAACCAGTACTAGTGGACATCTTCTATTGTGTAACATCATATATTACAATGGCGTTTCTTCATTATATT
The DNA here is from genome assembly GCA_019512145.1 of Engystomops pustulosus. Lineage (NCBI taxonomy): Eukaryota > Metazoa > Chordata > Amphibia > Anura > Leptodactylidae > Engystomops > Engystomops pustulosus. Next base: position 159,480,474 of record CM033644.1, on the reverse strand, counting down.
CATTGTGACAGGAACGGTTTGGAGCAGTTATATCCCTCTACATGCCATGTACTACACAATTCACCCCATTGTTTTACAGGTTACAAAAACAAGGCAGCAATACAAATGTGCATTTAACTCTTTCTCCTCTGTCCTGTAGTGCCTAGAGCACGGAGGTTCTCCTCTGGAGGAGAGGAGGATGGTTTTGACCGGAGCATGCACAAGGTATTAACAAAAAAAAATGTGTCAAATGATTGATTTAAAATTTTTCAGATCCGGTATAGTCTTGCCATAGCTTTAGTTTCTTCATGAATTTCTGTCCTGTAATTGTGTGTATTTATCACCTACAACAGCGATGGCGAACCTTTTAGAGACCGAGTGCCCAAACTACAACCAAGTCCCACTTATTTATCGCAAAGTGCCAACAAAGAAATCTAATTAGCGAATAATAATCCCTGTTCTGTCACAGCTTTCATTCATATCAGCACCCTGCAGGCACCAATAATGCAGAAAATAGAAGAAATTTGGATGATCATTGTAGATTCTCTTCAGGGTCCCATAAACAGGAAGAATTGTCAGGGTCGGAGAAGGAGCTACAATGATAATCCAGATCTGTCCACACCTTCCCACTCCTCCAGTAGTCCCAGATAGCACTGTCACTTTAAAATAGCTCTGTGCACAGCAAGTCCTGGGTTGTATGGGACTGCAGAAAGATACATGGAGTCCTCTCTGGTGATGGCCTGGGTGCCCACATAAAGGGCTCCGAGTGCCACCTCTGGCACCAGTGCCATAGGTTCGCCACCACTGACCTAGAATGTAGCATAAAATACTAAATTAGGCACAAAAAAATACAAAATATAGAGCAAATGTGCCAAAAAGAATAATCCAGTACACTTAGATTTCTTCCAGCTGACAATGCACCATGTGGCACCACAATTCTGCCAAATTGCACCAAAAGTGTACACAATGGAACACATTTACTTACCCGTCCCGTCGTGACCCCCGCCGTGCGTTGTCCAATTCACTAAGATCGTGCATACAATTTCCTGCATCCGTTGCTTCCCCCGCTGAGGTCCGCCGGAGTTCACCCTCTACTTCCATGTGCATGTGAGTGCTGATCTTGCAACACAATTTGGTTTTTAAATTCTGCGGTTTGTCCGAATCAGTCCAGTTGTCCGACGTCCACGTCCCCGATTTGTGTCGCATGCAAGCTGGCGCCGATGCTCCACAATCCGATCGTGTGCGCCAAAAACCTGGGGCAATTCAGCGCAAAACATAAAAAAATGCGAACCCCGACGAAAATACGCCGTTCGGACCCTTAGTAAATGTGACCCAATAAGCCAACAGGTGTAAGGTCAGTCAGAGTTTTCTTCCACAGATTCCCATACCAGGTTAGTATTTGCAATGGGAGAGTAAGTGCATGTGCTTTCTTAGAATTTACTTAAGGTTATTACATAATTGCAGCAAACAACATTTATTTGTAGAATCCTGGAAATGTCAATCCAATATTTCTTATTCCCTAGCTCCAGGGAGGGATCGGCAGAATGATTCTGAAGGAGGAAATGAAGGCTCGATCATACGATCCCTGGACTCCTCCTCGCAGTTCAGCAGGCAGTAAAGAAGCTCTGCATAATGTTGGCTATGATAATGGATGTAAGCAAAAACTTACTTTGGACTTATTTTAGCAAACAACATTTTTAAATATTGAAAAATTGTACAATTCCCTTTTTGCATCAGTTCCTCTATGTTTGCTATTCATTGGCATGTTGTCACTTCATTTTTATTCAATAAGAGTCCATGGTCATATGATGGACACCCAGGTGACCAGTCCATTACATGGCTCTGTGCTGGGATAGAAACAAACTGTTCACATAAACATAGATCTGGACGGATTTTTATTCCCTTAATCATTGAATAACAGCAAGTAGGAGAAGTGGAGGGGGCCATAGGAGGGCAGCAACCCATCAGCAGGACGGCTACCTCCTCTTTTGTGCAAGGAGGAACAGGAGGAGCGCTGCCAGAGCCTCCTGCAGTGTCTGCTCAAATTGAGGGTGGTATGAGGGCCCGACTTCAACAAGCTGGTGTTGCGCTTTCAGCCCATCACCTTGCAGGGCAATTGGCATTTGCCGTAGAATACCAAGTCCGACAGAAATGTGTCAGTGTGCGCCACATTCATAAAGACCGAGATCCGGTCTGCACATTAGTGAGGCAAACTGAACATAGTAAATCTGGCCCAATATCTTGGCTCTTTAGTACAAACCTTTTGTGTCATATTAAATATAAGAATCTCATCTTTCCCATCAAGATTACAGTGTTGTGAGCCAAGGAACCTGACATACAGGCAGTCAAAGATCTTTGTCTTTAATATGACATAAAAAGCATTTTTCTACAATAGAACAGGAGATTGGTCCTTTTATCAACAACTGCACTAAACCACTAAACTTGACTCTTCTCATATGAAAATGAGGTGAGAATTGTCATATTTGCATAACCTTGGGGGGGTTTGTTTATATGTTTATGGGTCTGTCTAGCTTTAAGCTGCTAATATACATTCTACTATCACAAAATGTGAATTTCTAGAATGCCCTTTTTTATGTGAAATCTTGCCCATTTACCTATAACATATCTCCTCCAAAGCCATATGCAAATGAGTAGGGAGAGATAAATGAACTTTAGAGACTGCAGGGGTTAGTGTCACTTCAGATGTCTCCATCTTCGGTTATATAGTAGCTAGAAACATGCTTTTGGTTTCATATTAAAGATAAAAAATCTTTCAGACTGTAGTTCTGTATCTAGAGATACAGGCAGTTAAAAAAATCTGGAATTGGGTTTTTATCTGCAGCTAATGCCTCTCACATTCTGTAAACCCCAGAACCTGATTCTGTCTGAAAGAGGAGATTCTTCAATATGATGCCAAAGTCACGGTTCTGGATACTACAAAAGTAAAAGGGGTGAGAGTTCACATTAAATAGAATTCTAGAAAAGACATTTCATACCCTCCCTGAGGGGGCTGCTAGTTTAGTGCAGTAAAGGTGTTTATAATCATTAGCTATACATTGTATACCTTCATTAATGTAAATCTCCCTCAATTTGTCTTACAGCTCCCAGCAAGTGTTACCTCGCAGACAGCGGTAAGTATATGTGAATGATCACAAACAAGACTCCTGCAAAGCCAGGATATATATATATATGATAAATCCTAATGAAAAATCTCCTCCTTTGCTTTTTCAGATCCTCTGATATCTAAATCTGCCTCACTTCCTGCATACCGGAGAAATGGACTTCACAGGGTACTGTATCTATTGAGAAGTTAGCCTAAATATATAGAACAGTATAGTCTTCCTCTGCTTCCATGTGCCCCAACCATGCTTTGTTATATTGCTATGAATGCTCATTGCACTGCATGTATATATAGCTTTAGATAGAGACACTGATCAGCCATTATGTTAAAAATTAAATAATGTTAATGTCATCATCATACGTCCCAGATGTCCATAAATAAAATATTATTTTTATAGCACCATCATATTCTGTAGGGCTTCACTAATCATGGAGAACATATACAAACAAAATAAGACACTGCAGAGTACCATGTTTATAGGTAAGAGCTTGCAATCTGTAAGGACGAAGGGGTGACAGAGGGGGTAAAAGTGCTTAAACTGTGCAATAATCTAGCCACTCTTATAGGGGGATCAGAATAAATAGGTTAAATAAATAAATAATCAGCCACAATCTTATATACAAAGCCTGAAGTGAATAGGACTGCAGAGTAGTATATAAATTGTTATCTTGTGCTTTCAGGATAACAGACGAGAGGAGTAAACAGGTTAGTGAAGAAAAAGTTGAAGTTACATGCAGTTAGGGATTGTAATAGGCCTGCCTGGAGGAATTACAAAGAATTGGTGCAACCCGGGAGAGGTCCTGGAGTCATCTATTTAAATTAAACATGAGAATAATCTTAGATCACTGGAAGTTCGAAGAGCACAGCCTAAGTGATAGACTGATATGAGGGAGGAAAGGTAGGGAGGTGCATCATTGTGCAGAGCTTTGTGGAAGAGGGTGATTAGTTTAAACTGTATTTGGAGTGGGTAGCACTTCTGCCTTGCAGTGCTGGGGTCCTAAGTTCAAGTCACATCCAGGTCAAAATCTGCAAAGAGTTTGTATGTTCTCTCCATGTTTGTGTGGGTTTCCTCCAGGTCATCCGGTTTCCTCCCACACTTCAAAACATGGTTATTTAGAACAGGGACCAATTTGGTATGTATTGTGCAGCGCTGCGTAATCTGTAGGCGCTATATAAATAAAGAATTATTATTAATATTATTATTATTATTATTATGGAGATGGACAAAAAGTACAGTGACTGGAACAGACTTGAGGAATCTGTATAGCATCTCCATTGAAATGCAGGTCTGCATTAAGAATAGATTGTAGAGGAATCTACAGTGGAAGACCAATAAGTAGGGAGTTACAGTAGGTCAGACTAGAATGAATCGGAACAACCTAAGAAGGGGCATTATTTTTGAGGTTCATGCTGCAAGAGTGTACAAGTGATTGCATATACGGTGCAAAGGAGAGGTCAGAGTCCTGCACAACTCCAAGACCCTGTTCCTGCTGCCTCTGATCACGGTGATAACACAGACAGAGATTGAGAGATCAGGGTTGAGTTGATAGTGGAAATACAAGAAGTTCAATTTTAGAAAAGTATAATTTTTAGGTAGAGGGAGAGAGAGAGACAAACACTGCTGTTGTGTATTACGCCAGGGGTGATGTTACAGTCAGTAACAAAGTTGGGTATCATCATGAGCATAAAGCCAAAACTGGTGATGGTTTATCCAGTGCGGCAATATTGATGGAGAAGAGAAAAGGACCTAAAACCGAGCCCTGAGGAACCCTGACAGTAAGAGAAAGGTGAGAAGAGTGAAGTATCCTGAGGAGGAGCTGGGGGTCCACAGAGATCCATTAAAAATTAGGAAAGAATAGTCCCTTTTGGATTTAGCAATGAGGAGATCATTGGAGACTTTACAAAGAGCAGTTTCAGTGGAATGCATAGTACAAAAAAGTAGATTATAGGGGATCAAGAAGGAAGCCAGCAGAGATTTTAGGTTAGTCGAGAATAGACCAAGTTGTCCAGAAGTTTGATAATGGAAAGAAGATTAGAGACTGGTTGGTAATCAACAGCACTGGACAGGTCAAGGGAGAGTTCCTGTAGATATGGGGTTACAAAAGCATGTTTGAAAGATGTGGGGAAAGACACCAGGAGGAGAGATGTTAAAAATGAGAAGTGACTGCTGGGGAGAGGAACGGTACAAGATGACGGGTTAGGGTCTCTGAGGCAGGTAATGGGCAAGTAGATGAGAGGTGCCTGGACACTTCTTCCTCCTTGACTGGCTCAAAGGAAGAGAGAGATTAGGATGGAGTACCAGAGTGAATGGGAACACACACTTTACAACTCTTTTAAAGGTGTCTTTTCTGGTATAATGAAGTGTCAGATCCCCTTCACTCCTCCTCCACAGGCAGACGAGCAACTTGGTGATGGTGTGGCAACATTGTGCTCACCACACCGTCACTGGTAGTCTATGGGGGCCGTGAACTAGTGTCAAATCACACGCCTAGATCACAGCCTCCATAATGCCCATCTGAATGTGACCTTTATCTTATGGAAAAACATTGTATAAATCATTGACAAGTGGTGGCAAAAACAAAACTACACCAGAACACATACGCATTTAACTAGGTCCCTACATGTGTTGACATTACCTCAACTTTACATCTTTCATAAATTTGGTCAATTATGTATATTTGCACTTCACATATTTAATGCAGTCTTCTATGTATAAATTTTACAGCCACCAAGCACCGAGCTTTTCCATTATGATAGTGCCAACGCTGTCAACTGGGGCATGAGAGGTAATTATCATTTTATTACATATGCTGCATGCTTGAGGGACTTGATAATATGCATACCACAGAATAGACATGGCAGAGGTGATGGGGGGGTTCATCTGAGGACGGAGTGGATGCATCATAGATAAAGGGAAAAGTGTGTGCTATAATGCGGATAACGCTGGACACCAGAGAGTGCATGGTCTATTAGAATTTGTCTGGTTAGTGATTTACCCCATGTCACTCTTCTTTATTGCAGAGTACAAGGTGAGAAGACCTACAATTTCTGGGTGAAGAGATGTGTTACTATAGCAATGAGCCATTCCTCATCACCACATGAATCTGCTCTCCTGCTTTTACATGTCCACTCAACCTCAGCTCCAAGGAGCGTCTTCATTTCCTGAATGGAAATCAATAGCATTTTAGCCATCAACCTCAATTTGCTTTGTGGCTGACCTGTACATGGAATCTTGATCAGAAACTTAACTGTATACACACCACAACACAGGATAGAGCCTTCTATATTTTGCCTCAATGTCTCAATGCCTCAATGTTATTAAAGCTTCATTCACACGGCCGGGAATGGAGGCTGTGGCTACCTCGTGGTCACCACAGAAGTGCACTATGGGCTGAGCACATTGGGTCACATCTATTAAACTGGCTCCACCAGCTTTCTGTCATGCTTTGCACAGAAAAGAGCTTGAACGTGTATTGAAGAAGTGTCTGCGCCAGTCTCTGCGCTGTCAGCTGCTCCACAAAATTCTGCACCTAAAGGGGCGTGTTAGTGCAGAGTCGGTCTGTGGACCACATTTATCACAGCGACTCAAGAAAAATGTGGCGCACAGTCGTTAAACTGAGTGCGATCGGTGCGTTGAGGGTGCACCTGATAATTGAAGACTATAATAATCTGGCGCACCTTGCACATTGAAAAATTACATTATTGTTTTTTGGTCTCAAGCACTGTGTCTTGCCCATGAGGAGTGCACTCTCTGTGCGCTGAGGAGGCATCTCCTGACCCCAACCTCTCATCACTGGAATGAACTGACAGTGCCGCATGCTTCTGCACGCATTGGAGCCAGAGGGATTAGTATTCCCTTTTGTTTTGTGACTCTTAACACTTCATGTTACCGTATATACTCTAGTACAGTGATGGCAAACCTTTTGAAGACAGAGTGCCCAAGCTACAGGAGAGAGACATAGAGAGGTATCCAGCACTCGACCAAAGCCATATAATAGAAGTTAAAAAACAAAAACTTTATTTCATAATGTTAAAAACACGATGTAGATGCCATGACAAAAAGATCAAAGAAAAACTGACACGTTTCAGGTCTGAACAACCTTTAATAGTAGTATGATTACTACGATTAAGGGTCGTGCAGACCTGAAACACGTCAGTTTTTATTTTGATCTTTTTGTCATGGCATCTACATCGTGTTTTTAACATTATGAAATAAAGTTTTTGTTTTTTAACTTCTATATATGGCTTTGGTCGAGTGCGGATACCTCTCTATGTGCTCTCTCCTACCCCTACTGATGCTGGCTCAGATACTCCGTGCACCGCTATACAGGACATCGACGAGTGGTGGATGAAGAAACATTTCTATTTTCTTTTTCTACCCAAGGACAACCTAAATCCACTTATATTGCAAAATCAACATGACAATTTAAGAAGTAACTATTCTTCTTGCTGTAACAAGGTTTTAATCGTAAGCGTCCTGAGTTCACCATACAATAGAAGATAATGGGAAATTGGATTGTAGCTTCCCTCCAGGGTCCTCCGCAAAGGAGGAATCAGGGGACCCAGAGCAGGAACTCCAATGACAATCCATCTCTATCCACACCTTCTCGCTTCTCCTGCAGCCAAGGATGTTGCTTTAAAATAGCGCTGAGCATGGCACATCCTGGGCTGTATTGGACCACAGGAGAAAGCCTTGAGTTCTATCTGGCAAACTATGTGTTGGGGTGAAGGCCTGGGTGCCCACAAAAAGGTCTCTGAGTGCCCTCTCTGGCACCCATGCCATAGGTTCGCTACCACTGCTCTAGTATATGTGCTGAAAATCCCTAACTCGGCTTATACTCGAGTCTATAATAAAACAAACACCATGTCAGAAAGGCGAGTACAGCGTTCGTTTTTTTCTTATAGGTTGGACATACCTCAGCCAGGAAGCAGGCGGGCTATATATTGGGGCTTTATGGCTATACACTGGCTTAAGGGGCTACAAGCTATATGCTGGGGGGCAGGAGATGCAGGCTATATACTGTGGGCAGGGACTGCTGGTTATATGCTGGGGGCAGGGGCTGCTGGCTATATACTGGGGGGATGGACTGCAGGCTGTATACTAGTGGGCAGGGGCTGTCAGGCTAAATACTAGGGGGCAAAGGCTAGCTGCTTGTAAACTGGGGGCATTGGCTTGCTGTATACTGGGGCAGGGGCTTGCTGGCTATATGCTGAGGACATTGGCTTCTGGCTATTTACTGGGGACAAGTGGCTAGCTGGCTATATGCTGGGGGCAGAGGCTTGCTTGCTATGTACTGGGGACAGGTGGCTAGCTGGCTATATACTGGGGGCAGGGGCTTGCTGGTTATATACTGGGGACAGGTGGCTGCAGGCTGTATACTGGAGGGCAGGGGCTGTAGGCTATATTCTGGGGGCTGGACTGCTGGACATATACTGAGGGCAAAGGGCAGCCTCTATACTGGGGCATGAGCTATCTGTCTATATACTGGGAACAAGGGGCTTCTGGCTATATACTGAGGGGGCATGTGCTGGCTGGCTATATAATGGGGGTAGGCTGGCTATATACTTGGAGGCTGTGACCAATGTGTTTCCTATCCTAGACTTATACTCGAGTCAATATGTTAGTTAGGTTCCTCGGCTTATACTCGAGTATATGTGGTATATTATTTCTTTACAGTTACCTTTTTATATAACATGAACGAAACACAATCCTGTTACACATCACCTCCCTATGATATAAGAAAGGTGTATAAGTAGAATTGTGTATTTTACAATTGTGTGAATTCCCTTTCTCTAAAATGTAATTATTTTCCTGCATAAGGGTCCGGCTGAGGTGCGAGATGAGGCTGTGTTGTAGCTATCAAGTAATTGTGACCAGGATTCATAACAAAGCTATCAGTAACAGCTGCATATTCACAGTACATGGAATTGCTACTAAATATTATTTCTGTAAAGAAATGGTCACGATTACTTAATAGATGTGGCTGGCCGAGTCACAGCCATGTCACAGCCGCACCATTTAGTTGCACCCTAAGAGTTTCCGAACTTCAAAATACAGTCACACATCCATCCTTCATTTTTCTACCACTCGCCATAAAACTAATCCCAATTCTGGATAGAGAATACTGGCATGTTCTTTAACATTATATTGTTATAGCTTTTTGTACATTAGATGACAAATGCACTGATCTCTTCTCTGTCCAGATCTATCCATATGAACTACTCATGGTGACCACTAGAGGGAGAAGTAGACTACCCAAAGATGCCGACAGAACTCGACTAGAGGTGAGTGACAATTGTCTAAATACTGAATGTCTTTCTTACTGAGACTTATATGATGTCAGTTTTGAAATAATATTTGGTGCAAATAAAGAACTTACATTAACCCCTTACTGCCGATGCCCTTTTTGGTTTTTGCGATTCAGTTTTTTTGTTCCCTTCCTTTCAAAATCCATACCTTTTTAATTACTTCAGTTTACAGAGCTGTAAAAATTAGTTTTCTGTGTCTTCAAATTAGTATTTATTCAATAAAATTGGAAAGAAAAAAAACTAAATAAATTAAGTATTCCTCTAATTGTGATGACACATAGAATAAAAATAACATATTATTGTTATGGTATGGTGAACGGCCAACAAAAAAAACTAAGAAATGTTACCAAAAATTGATTTTCATTTCCTCCACCGACAAAGAGTTAATAAAATCTCATCAATTAGCTATAGATGCCCAAGAAAAAGTGCATCTCATGTTACAAAAAATAAGCCCCTATATATAAACCTTAAAAAAAGAAAAAAATTATAGCCTGTACAATTTGACAATGTAAATCTGCTCTGGGTGGCGCTCCTTCTGTTCTATGCCCGACCGTGCGCCCATACAGCAGGCTATCACCACATATGGGGCATCGGCAAACTCGGGAGTATCAAACTGTGGAGCTCTTTGTCATTTAATCCATTGTGAATGTTTAATTTTCCGCCCAAGATAAATATATTGTCAAAAAATATTACAATTTGTAGACTGTTTTAACCCCTATACAACAGCTAAAGGGTTAACAAACTTCTTAAAATTGCTTTTTCATACGTTGAGGGGTGTAGTTTACATAACGGGGTAATTTACAGGTCTTGCCATTATTTAGACCTCTCACAGTCAATTGAAAATTGAGCAGGTCCCTCTAAATACAGGTTTGGCGATTTTCCAAAACCTGTGAAAAATGCCACCCAAATTCTGAGCCTCATAACATTCTAGTAAATAAAGGGGGAACTTAAAAAAACTATGCCAATATAAAGCAGACATTTGGGAAATGTAAGTTATCAATTAATTTGGGTGCTATGACTATCTGCTTCAAAAGTAGGGAAATTTAGAAAATTTTTCTAAATCTTTCCCAAATTTCAGTTTTTTTCATAACTGAACACAAAAGATATCATCCAAATGTTTAAGCTAATTTGAAGTACAATGTGTCACAAGAAACAATCTCAAAATCCCCTGGATATGTTAAAGCGTTCCAAAGCTATAAGCAGTAATAGTGACACAGGGCAGATTTGAAAAATGGGGCCGCGTCCTTAAGGCCAAAATAGGCTGAGTCCTGAAGCGGTTAAGTAAAGCAGCTTCTCTGTGCCCTTTGTCTCCCCCTTCTTTCTCCTCTAGTGAGCAGGCTAAAGAATCACCATTCCTAGTTCACTTGATGATTCAGCCCTCATTATCCAGCTGACAGAAAGTTGATTTATACACATTACTTAAAAAATGACACAGAAATATATTTCTTTGATAAACTGTATAATACAGATTACTGTTATCATATGCACTATTGATTTATAATATCTTGTTAAAAGTTTACTTACACAGTAAAGATTTTTTTTTCTATCATATGACATTATGTAATTTTGATGGTACTTTTACCAGGGAATATTTTGTCCCCAGCTTCACACTACTTTCAATGCTTAGTCTAGTTTTTCTCTTTTTGTATCTAATATACTATTTTGTATTAGCTTGTCACTAATAGTATTTCCTTCCTCCGCAGCGCCACCTATCACCAGAAGAGTTCTATCAAGTATTTGGAATGACCATATCAGAATTTGACCGCCTGGCACTGTGGAAGAGAAATGAGCTGAAGAAACAAGCCAGGCTTTTCTAACTCACTCCACCATGTGCCTCAATATGTACACCTCTATAAATATATTTATAAATATATATATATACAGAACTTATGTATAACTATCACACATAATATATATTGTATTATAGGAAGATCTCCACCAGAATCGGCTTTATACCTCGCAGGAGTGATGGGGACCACAGCTTATTTCTATGCAATGTGTTGTCACCCCTTTCACTGCTGCCAAGGTTGTTCTATGGAGAGAAATATTTTCAACTCTTGGTTATATTTTTTATGCAGTTTTTTATGCGCCGCTGTTTTGGAGAGTTAAAAGACGTCAATGAACCTGCGACCTTAGCATTGTTACAATGCATCTTCAAAACTGACTTGTTTTGCTCTCTAGAAATTCTTGGTAGGTATGCCAAAAATACGCTGGTCACGCTATCCAAAACCCAGCGGTGTCACTGCAGGTTGTTCCAGGACAAAGCCAAGTGCTGACTAATGCGAGGAAAGCGGATGCTACTTCTACAAGTCATATACCTGCACACAACATTCCTCCTAAGCTGTGTAACATCAATGTTATAAAGTAGCCTCAAATGTAAGTTCTCCCTTGAGATGCATTATTTGACCTATGGAATATTGTCACACCTTGTCATAGAGTCAGCCCAAGAATTTGGAACCTGTTGTGTTGTAGTCACAAATCCTCAGCTGTGGACGTGTAAGCTAGCCACGTATTTCTGTTAGCTAGTCAAAGTCTTATTCAGACTTAGAAGGGTCTCCTCTAGCTTTCCCCAGCGGTGTGGCTTCCTATAGGGTTCAGTAGTTTGGACCAGTGGTGTCCTCTACCCGCTAATGTAATAGTGTTGTGAACTGTACATATTATCCTTCGCTTGCTGTAAATAATGGCCATACTTTGCCATTTCACTGTGACAGCTACTAGTCTCACTGATGCCATTTTTAACAGTTCATGATTTTGTTTAAGCATTAGACACAGAATTACACAGGTTTCTATTACTCATACACTTTTATATTATACACATCCTTTTCTACTGTATATACTTGAAAAATGCTCTTTTTGTTCTCATTGTTCTCACAAGAGATAAGCCGCCAGCGGTATGGCTACCTGGAAAGAGTTAAAGCAACATAATAATAAGGTCAGCAGATGGCCCTCTTACCACTCATATCTCATGCATATCTGTCGGGTGGTGTGAATCTAAGGAATAGTTGAAAATTCTGAGAAGATCCAAGTGTGTGATTGGTCGAGCCTTCCTGACCAGTGAGAAGCTCCATGTCAGTTCTGGAGACATCAGATGGCCATACACATTACTACAAGCTACTCACCCCAACCGCCCAAACACACGCATGATTAGTTCAGCCAAGCCATGTATGTGTCCTGATTCTGAAAGGATGTCGTGGGGTAATACGGTTTGTCTACCTGTGAGCCCAAATGCCCAATCCTGACATCCAGGGACACTTAGCAAACAATACACCTACATCAGGGCCTTTTTTAAAAGGAATAATAATTTTCGTAGGGCCCCATAAACATGCAACAGAACTCTTTAATAATTACGAGCTTATGACACCATTTACTATTTTCAGGACCCCCTATAGACAAAAGGCTTATGCAGGAAAAGGAAAATGTATTGATGTCTCTGTATCACTTAGAGATGTTATAGTGTCCAACCCATGTATAGCATGTAACACTCTGTCTGGGCTGTGGCATTGGTTAATCGGAGAAACATATGTTTAGAGTTTACTGTTAGGCATCGGCAGCCCATTAGATGGCGCACTTCTGTAACAGTATTTTGCAGGTACGTCATCCATCGTGGAGCTTGGGTCTGCACTGTTCCAGTATGCACGGTCAGCAGTCAGGAACTCTGACTCCACAAGAAATACCAGGACCGGCGCTGACTCGTAGCTTGTGGAAAAGTTCTGCTACTTGATGTGGCAGTCCATGTGTGTCGCCGGTTCCCACCTCTACTTTCTATGTTCACCTGTAACAGAAGAAGTCTACACGAACCCCTATTTGTATAGAATAACTGTATATACATTCCTATGAGAGTAGTGCAGGTATATTGTACTCCATCACAATATTATTGTAGCAGCAACAACCTGCAGTGACATCTTGCCCGTACAACATACATGCCTTAGTAAGATCCTAAAACATCATATCCCATGAGCCTTTTCCCATGTTTTCTTGAGAAACACCTAAGGCAAGGAAAACACTTGGACACAACTGCCAGAACAGCTAAAGTTTTTTCTCTCTGAAACATTTCTTATCTTTGTTTGCCTTGGATTTGGATTCCAGATTTGTTAACTATTAAAAAAAACAGTTGCCTCTTATGTGGTCGCCTCTTTGTACCCTGATATACATACAGTGTTGTACTATACATCCATGCACATATATGTTATTCAACATCTATGTGAACCCATAAGACCTACACTCTGTTTTATCTGTAGTCCAAAAGCTACAACCAGCCAACGTCAATATTGCCTAAAATGAGTATATTCCCTCCTGTAGAGATTATGAAAGAACATCTTTTCAAAGAAATATTGGATTTCATAGCAGAGTCATTCTGATGTCATTTACTTTGGTCCTGCTGGGGATGTTATGTTGGCTTTCTGCAGAAAGTCAAACCTTAACATTATAGAGTATCAGGAGGAAGACGTGTTTCATGACACGATAGAAGGAGAAGGAATATGGTCATTTAGAATATTTTCTGAATTCATTTTATTGTATGTGACGCATGTCATCATAGCTGAAATATCTAATTTTCTTGGAACTGACAGAGGAACCTCCTTTAAGCTCTGGGGATACTTATTCTTTTGAGTTATTTTACTTCGAAGGAGTTTTTCCAACATAACACTTTCTACTTGTTTCTTACATTTTGTTACAGATGACTGTATGAAAATTCAGGAGCCTGGACATCCACAGGTGCCCTAAAAAGGGCCTATACCTCCTAGACATCTTATCATTCTGTTTTAGTTGTTAGATATGGAGACTCATCTTTGGCTATTAGATTATTATTAGATATAGGATTTCTATGTCTAAATAGATGCCTTATACAACATCACTGAAAGTAAAATGCAAAATAACCAGAAAATCATGTTTTCCTGACTTCTACAGGGGATAGTGATGTGGGTGAAACAGACAGGTCATGAAGGGTCATTTTAAGTAATGCCCGTTGTACAATATCTGGTCCAGTTACTCATCAAAGTATCTGGCCACCTAGTAGACCAAAAACTCTAAACTATTCAGTGTCATAAGTGGAAAATAAATGGACATGGGGAAAAGAGTGGATTCTCAATTTCTTCCAAATGGGACAAGTTATTAATCTTCTAAGGGGGATGAAGAGTATAATAACAGATATGATGATAAACCATCTCTGTCACGCCTATGGAGGAAGCCAAAGCCATCATGACAGGCCAATGCAATGTCCAGTGGAAAACGTTCTCAGGCTAGTGTGAGTGCGCAGGCATTTCTGCCCCACACCAATCCACTCCACTGCCAGCCATGCCCCCTTCATGGCCCCTCCATCCCCTTATGACGTGGCAAAGGGGAAAAAATCGTAATTACTGTCAGTTCTCAAGTAATTGAAATTATTTCATGACTTGTACACCAAGACACTTACAATTCCTGATAAATTCCCCCTTCCTCCACCCACAGTTTCATTTAGAGAAGCAGCCACTGCTCCCTGCTCACTCTGAAGGAAGGGAGAAGGAGGTCATGTGATAGAGCTCTCTGGATCCTCAACATCCACTCTGCCATAACCTAAGATTAAAGAATAACTGTCATTGAAAAAACTTTTGATATGTTGTAGGGGATGCAATTTTAAGCCCTTTAGCAATTGGATTAGTTACCCGAATATTGCTCCTTTCACTGCTATTCAGCAGTTTTCCATGGCTCTGGCTGGGCCAATCAAGAATGGTCACAGAGTTGTTCTAGAGCCACTGCTCTGTTATTTTAGCTGTGTGCTTAGGGTTATTGTCTTGTTGGAAGGTGAACCTTTAGCTCAGTCTGAGGACCAGAGCACTCCAGAGGTTTTCATTCATGATATCTCTGTACTTGGCCGCATTTTTCTTTCTTTCAATTGCAACCAGTCATCCGGTCTTTGCATGTGAAAGACACCCCCTTAGCATGATGCTGCCACCACCATGTTTGACTGTTGGGATTGTATTTGGCAGGCCATGGGCAGTGCCTGATTTTCTCCACACATACTGCTTAGAATTAACACCAAAAAGTTCAATCTTTGTCTTATCAGACCAGAGAATCTTATTTCTCATAGTGTGGGAGTCCTTTGTGGGTTTTTTTGCAAATTATATACAGGATTACATATGTCTTGCACTGAGGAGAGGCTTCCATTGGCAAACTTTGCCATACAGCCCCAACGGGAGGAGGCCAGCAGCGATAATTAACTTTGTGGAACCTTCTCCCAACTCCCTACTGAATCTCTGGAGCTTAGCCACAGTGTTCTGAGGGTTCTTCTTTAACTCTCTCACCAAGGCTCTTCTCCTATTGCTTAGTTTGGCTGGATGGCCAGGTGAAGAAAGAGTTGTAGTCTTCCCAAACTTCTTCCATTTAAGGATTATTGAGGCCACTGTGCTCTTAGGAACCTTGAGGGCTGCAAAAAATCTTTTGTAACTTTGGCCAGATCTGTGCCTTGTCACAATTCTGTCTCTGAGCTCCATGGGCAGTTCCTTAGACCTCATGATTCTCATGTGCTCTGACACGGTGCTCTGAGCTGTGAGATCTTATATAGACAAGGGTGTGCCGTTCCCTGATCAAGTCTTATCAGTTTAATTAAACACAGCTGGACTCCAATGAGGGAGTAGAACCATATCAAGAGGAAAAGAAGGAAATGGACAGCATGTTAAAAATGAGTGTCACAGCAAAGGGTCTGAATACTGATGACCATGTGATATTTAAGTTTTTCCAGTTTAATTAATTAGCCAAAATATCTAAATTAATTTTTTTCTGTCAAGATGGGGTGCAGAGTCTACATTAATGAGCAAAAAAGACCTTTTTTGATCTTACCAGTTAAAAAAATAGTGAAAAGGGGGTCCGAATACTTTCCATACCCACTGTTTATGAATATTTTTAATACTTTATATTAATGTTTATTTCATAATTTTCTTGTAAATGAAAAGAGAATTTACAGCCTTCCCGTAGGATATATTATTAATAAGAGGTGTGGAGTTTTTCCCTGGCACCACTGCCAATCAGGAGAGAGAACTAATACACATAGGACTGAACCAGAAGATGACAGCCATGTCCGTTGTGTAGCAGAGGTTCCGGATTACTGCAGGTTTGGATTACTGCAGATGGATACTCGGCTATCTCTGTCAGCTCAATAGAGATAAAAGGAGCACCCTGTGCATGCGCGAGTGGCTGCTCCTGTCATTTTGTGGTGCGATAGGGGTACATCAGACACCTCTGTGGATAGAGCCTAACTTGCTTGAGACAAACTCTTTAACTCCTGCTTCATATTAATTACATTGTCCAATCTATATGCTGTGCTCCTGCAACATCCTCCACCAGGGCCTGACCTTTTTCGTTGGCTGGAGGAAGATGGGGTCCTGAATACCGGACTGGCTGGCTAGGGCAGCCGTGCGTACAGCGATGATCACGGGGCTTGGTATCAGTGGCGGAGGCCTCGTCCACAGCCTGGCAGGTCTCCAGCAGGTGGTGTGTGCAAGAAAACGGAGGGAGAAGCTGACAGAGTAGGTTTCTCCCAGGGGCAACCCCGGTGTGTAGTTAGGGATCCCTGGGGATGAAGGATGGGGCACCCGTGGTGGTATACAGCCGGATAGAGGTATCACTCAGAGGCACGTTGTTGAAGTATAACCTACATTTCTTTATTGGAACAGGCAACAGCGTTAACAGCAGCAAAACTTCAGCTGGATGGAGACACCTAGTTGGAGCTCAGGTCCTCAGGAAGGTGTGCATGCAGCCTAGTAAATAGCTTCAGGCTGAGCAAGGAATGTTGTAAACAGAGTGCTTGTGGTAGAGCTTTTGTAGGCCAGGGTGTCAGGGCAACTTGCCTCAGACACCTCTGTTTCAAGAGTTGACTTCCTAAACTGCTCACAGACTGACCTCTGAGAAAGAACCTGGAACTTTCCAGCCACTAGGGGCTATATAAACTCCCCTTGTGAGCTGGCAGCTCCCTTGTCCAACCAGCTTGCTCCTACCATCATAGTAATTACAAAACATATAATTGGATAATACAATTAACACTTAGCCTCCCAGGCAGAGACTTATAGCTGCACACTAGATTTCCACGCTGGAGACTCCCTAGTGAGGTGATCAGGCTCACCAAGCAGGTCCTGACATGGAGAGGGACCATTTTCACAACACCTTTTAACCCTTTGCATTGGCAGGGGTGTTGCAGCAAGGGCTACAGATGTAAATCAAATGTACATGTATGCCACATGTATTGTGTGTGTACTGAGTGCATACATATATGCATAACACATACAAATTAAACATTATAAATACATCTACCTTTCCATGTGTAAAGTTCTTATCTTGTAGTTGAGCAATTTGAGTGGGGGGTTGTCTAGGAACTATAGAGAAGGCATCTGTCAGAAATAGAGGGAGCAGGACAGCTCTCTGCACTGTACCTGTACTTCTGCTATCTGTCCCAACATGTAGCAGAGCTGAAAATATCACGTCAGCCATTCTGGAGCCTCAGTCCTGACCTTGATTGGAGGGGGAAGGGCCAATAGCAGGACCTCACAGTGTGCGGACTAAGGAGCTATACAGCCGGCTCTATAGCGTCACTGGAACTACTAACTAGGAGGTCCAGCAGGGGGCCCCACTGTGCAACATATGTCTGTGATCTAATAGTGTGTCAGGTCAGGTGCCGGACCCTCTCATGCTCCAAGCCCAAAGCAGCTGCTATGGCTGCTACCATACTGAACAGTTTCATACTGTACAATGTATTGGTTTTAGACTGTTCACTTTATTACCATGGTTTCATACTATGCACCATATTACCATACTGTATGGTTTCATACTATGTACCATATTATAATACTGTATGGTTTCATACTATGCACCATATTATAATATTGTATGGTTTCATAATATTCCCCGTACTACCATACTGTATGGTTTCATACTATGTACCATATTACCATACTGTATGGTTCATTAATATTCCCCATATTACCATACTGTATGGTTTCATACTACGCACCATATTACCATACTGTATGGTTTCATACTATGCACAATATTATCATAGTGTATGGTTTCATACTATGCACCATATTATAATACTGTATGGTTTCATACTATTCCCCATATTACCATACTGTATGGTTTCATACTATGCACAATATTATCATAGTGTATGGTTTCATACTATGCACCATATTATAATACTGTATGGTTTCATACTATGCACCATATTATAATACTGTATGGTTTCATACTATGCACCATATTATAATACTGTATGGTTTCATAATATTCCCCGTACTACCATACTGTATGGTTTCATACTATGTATCATATTACCATACTGTATGGTTTCATACTGTGTACCATATTGCCATACTGTATGGTTTCATACTATGTACCATATTACCATACTGTATGGTTTCATACTACGCACTATATTACCATACTGTATGGTTTCATACTATGTATCATATTGCCATACTGTATGGTTTCATACTATGCACCATATTTCCATACTGTATAGTTATATACTGTGCTGTACGGCTTTCCATCAAACTAAAATGATATTTATTTAGCAGTAATCTGTGCTGTTGCTATTCAGATCTACACAATACTGTAAGAAGAAAATATGCATTCCTATGTCTGGGGGTGACCAGTTGCATTATTAAACAGGGGCCAAGTCATCGCTGCACAGCAAGATAACACAAGGCATTCCCACTCATACAACCTACATCTCGGCTGCATCCTGCTTCACTATACCATTGATTTACATTAATCCCATACCACATCCTTCCCCATTTGCATGAGCAAAATACATTAACCCATTCTTATAGTGTGTATAGTCAGAAAGACTAAATCTGCAACAGATTGTACAGTGCATGTATAATACTTATATCTTCTTAAAAGGTTTGTTTGAAACCTTAAATTTGCCTTTTTATTTATATCATGGTGGGTTACATAGACTGAATAACAAGTTGCCATAGAAAGGGTAATAACTCCATACAACTAGCTGTGTGTATAGAGAAAGGATTTATTCCAGGAGTGTAGCACTATTATTTAGTGTGACACAATCCCAGTGCAGACACCTGTTACAAACCTGTCCAAGCCGTGAAATCCCCGAAAAAGAGAAACAGTTCGATTAAAGTGCGATCAGCGATCCTTAGCAAATGAGCCCAATATGTTGTTGTGTTATCCTGAGTATATTTAAGAATCTTGTCTTCCTGAAAATATCCCTATAAGGTGTATTTAACCATATTTTTGTTACTTAAAGTTGACTGCAGATGAACATGTAGAACTCATGGAAACTGACCTCTATGTTGGTCCAAAACCCATGGACTGAACACATTGCACAGAACAGGAGTCCTTGCATCATACAGAACTGCAGGCCGGTACTAGAAGAACTTTTACAGTACTGGTGGTGCTGACTTTTTTCATAAAGGAAAAATATAAGCACCATAAAGTCATAAAAATTGCATAGAAATTAAGCTACACACTGGGGCACATTTACTTAACTGTCCACGTCGCGATCCCCGATCTGGAATGTCCGGCAATCATGGATTGTGCCGCGATTCACAAAGATCGCGCATGTGTCGCTCCCCGCTCAGGTCCGCCGAAATTCACCTTCTTCTTCCTGGTGTATGTAAGTGCATTGGTTGTGTCACAATTTGAATATTAAATCCCACGCTCATTCTGAATCAGTCGGTTTGTCCCAACGGCACGCCCCCGATTTCTGTGGCATGAAAGCCAGCGTTGATGCACCAAAATCCGTTCGCGTGCGACACAATCCCCTTCTAAGTGTCTGTAGGCACCGCAATCCCCGAAAAGTCCGAAAATTCAACGGGAATGCGGCCGCAGTACCCTTAGTAAATAAGCCCCATTTTGTGTTACTAGGGTCTTAGTTTTTCACATTTCAGAAATTTTTCTACCACATCTGGATTCACATAATAAATCTGGAGTAAGTTGTCTGAAATGAATAGTGGAGAAATTGTCAAAAAGTTTGGTGCAAATTAGCAAATGTGACAATTGTGACAAAGAACTGACGTAACTGCAATGATAGATGGTAAAAAGGTTGTGGTTACATAAGGACCAGTCACAGTTCTGTTTCCTACAGACCCCTCTATAGGCACATGCCACTTGTGCCACTGTTTTTCTGCTATGGACTCTGACTGCAATGCTCCAAAGTGATTCGGGTTAAGAAAAGTCCATAGAGAGTAGTAAATTATTTGCATCTGCTGGGAGAAACACACCTGTCTCTTACACATTCACTCTCACTAGGGGTATATTTTTGGAAAGCAATCTCCAAGCTCCCAATGGGAGAGTATGTGAAAACTCTTGGAGTGGAACGTTTTCCCTCTCCTAGAGAAGGGTGAGGCAGGGCACTCCTCAACGCAGACCCTCCCTGGAAAAGCTTGTCAGCAATGTGTGGGTTATAGAGTAGAGGGGGTGGGGAAGCACTAAGACCCTCTGTGATCATGGGGCAGAGGAGGAGACACAGGACACAGGAAAAACGTTACAAGTTACTTCAAACTTTTAGCCTGCTTGTCAAAAGAGGAGAGGAGGGGTCAACCTCAGCAAGGCTCAGAAGCTCACATCCAGGAGGACTTCTGGCAGATAGCACTGCTCAGATCAAACTCATAGGGAAACAATTAGGAAGGGTGAAATGTTCACATGCTGGATCTGGAGGAGGATCTCTGCTCATCCAAGATGATCAGATAAGGAGCTGATGCAGAAGATCTCTCTCACATAGAGGAGGCATCAGCTTACACCAGAATAAGTGCAGGAGGACCTCTAACTGTGGAAGAAGAGCAGAGAGAACTATTAACAGTGACCAAAGCACTAGGGACCTGTTCACACCTGGGAATGCAGCACTGAGTTAGGACATGGAGCGTATTAAAGGTCAGTGCAATTCTCTTTTTCATGCAATGAATTTTGTGCATTTTTCTACCATCTCAATGAATTACATGAATATATACATTAGGTTATTGGAATATTGCTAGGGATTGTAATGTACCTGCAGGTCTCTGCACACATAGCATCAGGACCAGGAAACGTAGACTGGAGAAAAATGTCTTATTGCTCTAAATAAGAAAAATATGAATGTAAAGTTTTCATTTCTGATGCGTTTTAATGGCTAACTAAAAAAGATTGTGCCAACTGCAGGCTTGGGGTTACTTAGGTCTCGGTATCAAGTATATTACAGCAGGAAACGAATTACCTGACCCCATAAACTTTTAATGGACTTTTTTTTAGGATATTGACTCATACAAACAACCACAAAAATTTCTTTTGATTCCAGACATGACAGAACCTGCATCATTAAGTTGGCAACAATGTTGCCTCAATAAATGTTGGCATGTTCCCGTGCCATGTATGGGGCAGTGAGCTTGTATTAGGTGCAGCCAATCTCTCCTTCTGTATTCGCTGTGAGTCATAAACTACAACTTCTTTTAATTATCCCTTATCCCAGACTATGGCTGTAACCCCCTGTAATCCTTCAGTCTCATATTACACTGTGTCAGATGAGGCTGTTCAGGTGCCCCCACACATACACAAGGAAAGGGCTCCAGTTATAGACAAGCTATTAGCATGAAAACATCTGTAGGAGAGCACAGGATACTGGATGGATTGTGTTTGGTTATTTTCTTCTCTATTTTAAACATATTTATAAAGAACTGACATGTACTATACCAGACCAGTATGTCCTTAGGTGCTTTTATCTTGTATTATACATACAATTGAATTGTCAGTAGGAAAAAGAAATTGTGCATAAACGCTCCATCGGTTATCGCGATCTCATCGTTCTTTACACCAATACTGGAACTATACTGCCATCCACAAGCTCTAAACATCGGTAGCCACAGAAATGCAAGTACTTTTCTTAATAGAATATACAAACTCTAAAATTATAAATGCAGGTTAGGTAATAATAAATAATATTAATAATTCCTTTATTTATATAGCGCACACAGACTACACAGCGCTGCACAGAGTTTGTCAGATCGGTCCCTGTCCCCAACGGGGCTCACAATCTAATCAATTTACCAGTATGTTTTGGAGTGTGGGAGGAAACCTGAGGACCCAGAGGAAACCCACACAATCACGGAGAGATCATACAAACTCTTTGCAGATGTTGACCCTAGGACTTGAACCCTGGTCCCCAGCACTGCAAGGCTGTAATGGAAGAAACATGCCCAATAACTTCCTAGCTCTGCTCTGTAACTTTTTCAGCAATTTTCTGCATAAATATATAGTATAGGTGAATTTATCTCCATTTATCAGGTTCTTCACCTTCTGCTCCCCTTCTTCCTTATCTAACATTTAAGGCTAACACATGGTTGAGATCAATCCGCGAATCACAACCACATCTTTGGGGCTGCGGTAGGACTCATATAGTGCATCATATATCATTATAGGAGTCCCATGCCCCGTAGTGTGGACGGTGCGTGAAACAATACATGACACATAGAGCATGTTGAGATTTAAACGTGCGTTAAAAAAAACGTGCGTGTGTGCGTGAAAAAAAATGCAAGTCTGAAAAGGCCCATTGATTACAATGGGTCAGAGTGCAATGCAAGTTCTGCGCGTCAAAAGCACGCGCAGAAAACGTGCGTGAAAAACGCAAGTGTGAAAGGGGCCTAACTGCTGGTGCTTCAGCTAACAGGTCGTCTTCTATCTCACCTGAGAATTTTATTAACTTCAACACTGGCCAGGACTTTCCCACATGATATTTCTTCATGCAAGTGATAGGGAAAAATGAGAGTAAGAGATGAAAAGGGAAAACTGCTAAAGATGCAGAATGAAGGTCTGCACATTTTATGCACGTTTCTAATGAACTCACATTTTCTATTGATTTATTCAATGTTTCCTAAAAGGTAACTACCATATAGAGAAGTGGTGGCCAAACCTGGATCAGTTTTTCCCACCAATTCTGTATCAGGATAATATTATTGATGATCTATAGGAAAAGTCATTATTATAAGATCAGCAGGGGTCCAAATATCAGAATATTCTGAAAACTTCCCAGAGTCGGAATTAGGCTTCAAGCACACGAACATGTGACCGCCGTCAAAGCCAGATGACCCCTCCCCTCTTCATAGATAGAGGACATGTTCTTTTTTTTCCCCCGTGTACGGAGCAGTACATGCCGCATGTGTGCGGCACTGTATCGCTCCGTGCGGACATTGATGTATATACGTCCCCTCGACGGTCATGTGCATGGGGCCTTAGCACAAACAATGACTAATTCAAAGCACCTTTTATTTCTATTGTTCACGGTACGGTGCATGCACCATGGCTCTCTGCACCGTGAACGCACCGACTGGTGCGCCACAAGTTATAGAGCAGATACTATTGCTGTGCAAATTTTCATCATGGCTGCTCATTTCCTATGTACACCAATGTCAGATGGACTGCAAGCGGCCTTAAAATCAGAAAAAAGCATTGGACTTCCAGTTCCATTCACTTTGTACCAGGAGCGACTGAATGGAAGGACAAAGGAATGTATGGATAGGTCATTAATATAATTATCCCAGAAACCCCTTGTAAACATAGAGAATCTCACCATGGATTTGTTGGGTAAGTTAAACTATTTACTACTTTGATAATATTTCACATTCTGCGCATATTCATGAATTCATACAGACAATACAGAGGGCAATGGCTGCGGGGGAGGTGCATGACCTAAGGATTGGAAGCATAAAATAGAAAGGAATCTGCATGTAAAGCACTACTACTAGCCCTATCATGCACATAATGCATAGGGAGCATTTATTATGGCCTTTCAAATGGAAAACTGGTGGTGTTTGTGTTTTTTCCCCTCTTTGCACCACTTCCACCTGAATTTCTGAAGTGTCCTCTCCATAATATTGTTGTTTTCCGACACTCTCGACTTGTTCTGTTTTTGGGCGCCCAATTTTGGCAACGCTTTTGAATCCACCAGTTTTTGCGCAAGTTATGGTGTAAAAATAGCCCAACTAAAAGCTGGTGTAGGGAGTTCTAAACCTCTCAGTCAGTGCGCCAATTCATGAATCCCTTGCACCACAAACATAAATCCCACTGAAAATTATAGAACGGTTCTAGCGCCACCCTGCGCCAAAATTAATAAATGCCCCTTCTAATGTTTTGTGCTGGAAAAGTTATGCTGCCTTAAGTTATAATCCCATCTGTATGAGAGGACACATCAGGAGCCTTTGAAATGAAGAATGTTGGATATATATTATGGGACAGTTGGATAACATTGGGTTCTATATTGTGTTTTTGGGTGTACAGGCAGTCCCCGGGTTACGTACAAGATAGGGCCCGGAGGTGTGTTCTTAAGTTGAATTTGTATGTAAGTCGAAAACTGTATATTTTATAATTGTAGATCCAGACAAAAAAAATTTTGGCCCCAGTGACAATTGGAGTTGAACCATTTTTTGCTGTAATCGGACCAAAGATTATCAATAAAGCTTCATTACAGAAACCTTACAGCTGATCATTGCAGTCTGGGACTATAGAAAAGCATTCAGAGAGCTTCACCAGAGGTCAGAGAGGTCTGTCTGTAACAATGGGTTGTCTGTAAGTCGGGTGTCCTTAAGTAGGGGACCGCCTGTAAATGACTAGTTGATTATGGAGGAAAATAATTAGCATTTATAACCTGCATTAAAGGCCCTTTACGTTGTCCTGTTATTGGGCAAATCGTTACTAGGAATGATCATTCACAATAAATGTATAAATGCAGATCAGATGAAATTATAAAGAAGCAAATGCACATTCAATCAAATCTTTTATGCAATGTAAACTGGAAAATGAGCAGCCAAGCAATACTGTATGGGAAGGAATGATTAACTGATCCCTATACAGAACTGATTTACTGGCGGCACAGAACAGGGCAATGATAGGGAACAATCACTCCTATGATTACCAGGCATGGCCTGCAGGGCATTATGTCTTGCCATTCTCCTGACCTCCTATTCTAATTGATAATAAAGAGAGGATTGTATGTAAGATAAAAAAGGTTGCGTTTCCTTCACCTGAAGGTATATACATTTCATCCGCTATAATGAGGTTATTTCACATAGGAGATGGCAGTGGAGGTAAGCTGGGTCCCCCCTGTGGTGTCACAGTCATTGTGTCACAGACAGGGAATAATCATCATGTCACTCTGTGTGTCACATCCTTTGAACCCAGCACAGCAGGGCAGTAACTGGGGTAATTGATGACACATGCCTACATTGATGTCAGTGGTCGGGGCAGGCCCTGTGATCTTGTAGCAGTAGGAACATTACAAGTTCTCTACAACTGAAGTAAAAGCTAGGTTTCGCTTCGAAGTATAATACATGCAGGTTAGACAAGATCATGGTCATATTTTTTCAAAAACCTCATGTGTAGCTAATGTTTTCATATAATGAGAAATCAATGATAAATCTACCACAAAATCAGAACTTCAATTCAATGAAATAGGGTAATTTTTGGGAGTTCTTATTCCCAGCCAACCACAGTGCATTTTTAATTTGTGTTTAGTTTTTGAATTCTAAAAGCTGCAATGTGATTGGTTGCCATAGGCAATTTGGACAGTTTATCTGAGTATCATCTGGCTGATGTGATTAAAGAAAAGTAATGTCAGTAACAGATGTCGTAGTCATCTCATACAATAAAGAATACATTACAAACATGTAATATCAAGAAGCAACGTATCATCAACGTGATTTCAATGTTTAGACAGATCAGGTCACGACAGTGTAGGGCTTGCTAATACTTGCCGGGCTTCTCCCTATCACGAAATGGAGGAGACAACCTGATGACTACATCAGTCAACACGAATCATCCTGAGATGGTCATGAAATGGTCATGAATTCTGCAAAGAGTAGATTTCAGTTGAAATAGTAGATTTAACTTTAGGCACGCCGTTTAGAGCTTTACCCTATCGTTGCAGGATTGGGGAAATTGCATATACATAGGGTCCAGTGTTTTTCCACATTGAGCAACCCTTTTTCTAAGATCCAATGCACAAGGACAATGTTTTAGGATGCTTGCTAGCCGGTGTATGCTAGCACATGTCCCCATGTGTTGTATGAGCTCAAACACATAGTTGGCATGTATCAAATGCATAAAATAGAAGTTTTAAATGGCATATAAATAAATAATTCCATTTTGTACGTGGAAATTTTTTTTGAGCACCGTATATACTCGAGTATTATCCGGCCCGAGTATATGCTGAGACCCCCAATTTTACCACCAAAAACTGCAAAAAAACCTATTGACTCGAGTATAAGCCGAGGGTGGGAAATGCATTGGTCACAGCTCCCCCCCCCCAGTATATAGCCAGCAAGCCCCGAGAAGTATACAGCCAGCCCATTCTGCCCCCTGTAGTATACAGCCGCCCATTCTGCCCCCTCTAGTATACAGCCAGCCCATTCTGCCGCCTATATATACAGCCAGCCCATTCTGCCCTCTGCAGTATACAGCCAGCCCAGCCTGCCCCCCTGTAGTATACAGCCAGCCCAGCCTACCCCCTGTAGTATACAGCCAGCCCATTCTGCCCCCTGAAGTATACAGCCAGCCCAGCCTTCCCCAGTAGTATACAACCAGCCCATTCTGCCACCAAAGTATACAGCCAGCCCAGCACTTAAAAAACAAAAAAAAGCTTACATACTCACCCTCCGGCGGCCCCGATGCGCAGCGCTGCTCCCACAATGTCTGCGCTGCCCCCACGATGTGGCTCCTCTTCTTTCTTCGGTAACATCCTGCAGGACGCGGCCATGTTATCTGCCGGCAGGCGCATAGTATGACACGGCCGCTGCAAGATAACATGGCCGCGTCCTGCCACCTGTTACAGAAGAAAGAAGAGGAGCCGGGAGATAACATGGCCGCGTCCTGCCGCCTGTTACAGAATAGAGAAGAGGAGCTGGGAGATAACATGGCCGCGTCCTGCCGCCTGTTACAGAAGAAAGAAGAGAAGCCAGGAAGCCAGAAGAGGAGCCGCGATGACATCAGGGGAGCATTGCGGACATCGGGGGAGCAGCGCTGCACATCGGGGCCGCCGGAGGGTGAGTACGTAAGCTTTTATTGTATTGACTCCTGTATAAGCCGAGTTGAGGTTTTTTAGCACTGAAAAACTCGGCTTATACACGAGTATATACGGTAGTTCACAACAGGGGCAGATTAAGACTGCAGTGGGCCCTGGGATGTATGAATATTATGGGCACTTCTGCCTATTTTCAATCTCTGGTTTCAGGACCTTTCCTGAAATAGCTCTTGAGTACATGTGTATTGAGAGCGTGAACAGGTGTATGATGATTTTATGGGTGAAGGTCCTTCTCAGTTTAAAATTTGGTGAGTGGTTTGGGTGGCCATTGGCCCCCTAGAAGGCTTGGAT
Organism: Engystomops pustulosus; assembly: GCA_019512145.1. NCBI lineage: Eukaryota > Metazoa > Chordata > Amphibia > Anura > Leptodactylidae > Engystomops > Engystomops pustulosus. Next base: position 159,452,746 of record CM033644.1, on the reverse strand, counting down.
CCTTGGATACCACCCAAACCGCCTATATTATAATCCACTACTGGTTCCAAAGGTAGATTTGCGATGTGTGGCTCATTCCAAAACATGTTTTATTATTTATTTTCTAATGAAATTTATATGCAAATTACCTACAGAAGCTATGCGGGGCAAGGAGTAGCCTCTGCCAGCTTCAGGGGCAACGGATGTGGCAGCACAGGGGCTTCCAGTGTGTTGCTGGCTAGAGGGAAGCTCTTTGCATGCGCAGAACCTCCTGGTCCTTTGCCGGCTTCACTGTGTGGTTCACAGGCGGCATGGACACCTGGGGGGCGGCTTTGCAGAAGGTACTTGAGGCATGAACTAGTCTTAGCCCCTGGAGCTCATAGGGACTACTCCGTGTCCCAAGTAGCCTCTGCAGGTAATTTGCATTTAAAGATTATAACATTTAGCAACCTATAGTCAGAAATCTACCTCTGTAACTACTCAGAAAAGTAGATTCTACACTGTAGATTACCTTTTAAGAGAAAAAAAAAGTGGTTCAGTTTAGACTAAGTGACTATGGCTTCTCATGTTCACATATAAAACTGACACTTCCATGTGTTCCTGAGCTCTAATACAAACACTTGTCTCCTCCACTGCCCAGTTGTGACATGTATGAACAGAGCAGGTTATTAATACTATCACCAGCTGTGGGTGGCCATTATCTGCAGCTATGTGGCGGATCACTTGGAAGAGAGAAACTCATACCCGTAGCGTTAGTGTCTTGTACTGGTATTCCCCTAAAATAAACAGAAATGATCTTAATTCTCTTCTCCTGCTGTGATGGCACTCTAAGAGTTTAATAATGTTAACCTAAAGTCCCCGGCACAGTATGAGTGCCCCTGGGTAGAGGCAACTGCTTAGTTTTCAGATATGTAATGTTTCCATTCAATGTAGTGTTATACCATTAGTAAAGGGAAATGGTAGAGATCACTGCTGAGAATAGACATGGTGTTTCATTAAATGCCCCTCTATTGGCTTATCTGATGCTGCTGATGTGATGCTGATCTCAGTTTTTAGTGACACAAAGGATCATTGTTGGCGTCTGAGAACATAACAAATATGGAGCTTTGTTTCAGCTTGTTGCATTCTAGCAGGAACTAGCTACACCGAGACAGCCGAAATGTGATAAAGTTTGGAAGGGATTTATTTTGCTTTTTATCACTGTTTACTGTACATATATCATAATATAATTAAAGGACATCTACTATTAGTTTAGTGATGATAGATGTGTTCTTGTACGAAGTTCTTTTATTATAACTCTATATGCAAATTAGCCTGGGGCACTGAGGCTACATCACCAAGCACCTCAGAAAGCCTTGTATTTTAATGTATGCACTCCCCCTGTAGTGCTAGCGGCCCCCCTAGTTCCCCAGGCTAATTTGCATAACTTTTATAGATCTATATTTCCACGATCATTGTATATAGAGTTATAATAAAAGAAGCCCATAGGAACAATATTCCTCAGGAACTTCTTAGTAGGACACATCTAACAACACTAAACTTATAGTAGATGTTCTTTAAGATTGTCTATGGCTGTGATGGTAACCATGATAATGACATCTTCAAAGGATATGATAGAAGAAAGCAAGCATGCTTGGAAATTACTGTAATTCACTCATCTTAGAGGTTTTTTTGTGCTTTGAGGTCAATAACTTGCTGCAAGACTATTAAAGGAGAGAACTGATAAGATGGCAGGTAATACATATTAAATGCCAGAGATCTGTTCACTATTAGTGCAGTGCCTAAAGGGCACCGCATGGGAACCTCAGATCTCACCTGTGTCAGGGCTTTCTTTTACACTCTCCATTTAGAAATAAAAAGGGGGATGACCAGAAGGTCTTCCATTCCCCTTTCATTCTCCTTTGACTTCAATGTTACGCTCCGTTATCCTAATGTATAAAGTGGTCTCCCTGTTTTTTGTTCACAGCCAATTTCAGGTTTAAGAACCATTAGTCGGGATGAATTGTATTCTGCCTAATCCGTAGCCCTGGAAATCCTGCAAATTTTCATAGGAGAGTAAGGGAACATATCTGAGGGCAATCTTACAGTTACCTAAATGTATTGGGAGTCTAAAGGGTTATTGCAGGTTGTTTTTTGCTCCATAACTCTCATTAGGCACCTGCATCGATCAGCTGTTAGAAGAAACTGCAGCATATTAAAAGCCCAGTATCGTACATTGTACATTGTAGAATGGCTGTGCTTGGTATTATATCTCTACTCAAAATGACTTGAAAGGCACCAAATTAAAAATGTTCCTGAGACTAATGGACGTGACATTACAACCTGGAATTCAGGCACTGATTGAAAGGTTGTAACTTCTTCCATTGGATGATTGGTGGTGGTCCCATATGTTGGACCCCTGTCATTTTAATATTAATAGCCTTCCTTACGACTAGCTTATCATGGAAAAGTAGAAGTCAGTCTACGGGCTCATCACATGATCATAGTATGGGGACATGTACTACTCATTAGGGCTCATTTACTAAGGGTCCGCGGACCGCATTTTCGCCAGGTTTCCCAACGATTTCCGATTACCACCGCATTTAACAGGGGTTTTTGCTGCACATGATCGGATTTTGGCACATCAGCGCTGGCTTTCACGCAACACAAATCGGGGGGGGCGGGCCAGCGGACGATCCGACGGATTCGGACAACGTGCAGGATTAAACATCATAAATTGTGTCACAAGACACGCACTTACAAGCACCGGGAAGAAGAAGGTGAACTCAGGTGGACCTCAGCGGGGAAGCAACAGATGCAGGATCTCAGGCGCACGATTTTGGTGAATCGCGCCGGACTTCATCTTCGTCAGACCACCCGGATCGGGGATCGCGACAGGACCAGGTAAGTAAATGTGCCCCAGTGTTTCAAAGGCTAGCATGTCCCCATGTATTTAAATGTGCTCATACACATGGCCTTTGTTTTCACAGCCCCATGTCAATAGCATGTAAGCAGACCTCACACGTAACAACAAAACAACAAAATATGGCCCACAAACATTGGACCATGGGCCCCTTGTCTGCAGCCCTTGATATGTATGTGGCCTTATAATCAAGAAATCAAGAGTCAGTTGATGAATTGTTATCCCGGTCCCACACATAATATTATTAGTATTCTTCTCAATGTCTTTAGTTTATTTAGGTCAATCTGCCTAGTAACTTGTATGTAGAGCATGAGAAATTCTGACACCATTCAAGGTAACACTAAAAGGTGACGAGACACATGCAGTCTGGTTATTGTCTGCCATCAGCTTCTATCATTGAGTCCTGCTCATGTCTAATACATGGTGCGTACACAGAGATGGAATATTCCCACCCTCAGCACCTCCACCTCCACCCTGGTTTTTGATTCTACAGGATAGGAGCATTTCCTTGTTTTCCGGCCCTGTCTCCCTCCCTCTGCAAGCAAAGTCTGACTACGACACAGGATGCTGCTTGCACAGGAAACTTCTGAGTTGAAATCTCTGACCTTGGAACTGCACCTGATCTATCCCCCCTTGTATTGCAGGGGAAGGGAAGGGCTGACAAGTCACAGGAACAACATATCTAGTGGGTATACGCAAAGTTATAAAGGGGAGATTGTCAGTCAGTAATAGGACCTTCTCCTTGACTTCTCATAGAAAGCACAGAGATATAAATTGATAAAGAACAAGTAACACTGAATCTATTCCTGCAAACCTCCATATAAATTTACTGCTCTGTTAGATGCCACCTGCAGGTTACATCCATCACCATGGTTATTATGGAAAAAGCTCACTTTTATGCACACTGAACACTGTGTTGATGCACACAGCCGGATTACTGCTCTGTACAGAGTTGTCCACACATCAGCCCTGTCTGAACAAAGTCCACTCTATGGCATATGGAGTATCTGGGATTGTCTGCAATACATGGGACTGTGTGCTACTATATCTGCATAAGCTCAACATTCAGGCTGCTGTGTGTTCTTCTCCTATGAGCCTTCCAGCGGTGGCATTCACAATGGCTTATTTATTGGCCCGCACACATCCCCCAGGTGACCAGTGCCGGGCATGGATAAATGTCCATAGCTTTGGCTGATATATAGCAGGTACAGTCTGCCAGTAAAAGTCAAGGCCAAGACATTCCTCCCCCGAGCCTCTGTTATATAATATTCTATATAAAACGTTTGTAGTTTTATGGAACTTTTCTACATAGGTTTGATTGCTCCTGTTACTGTACATGTCAGTATTCCTCTCCCTATGTCACAAAGGGTTTGTATCTGGGTACAGCAAATACTTTATATTCATTTCACCTCAATGTGACTGTTATTTAAGTTCTCTTTTGTTTAGTCTTATCTGTTTTATATGATATCTCGTATAATGGTGCATCATTTGACCTGGTTTTCCAGGTTATAATATTGATTACCTTCCCATACAATAGGCCACCCAACCTTCAGGTACATACCATTCTGCAAAACTAATGGGGCACATATTTTCCTGTGGGTATACCTGGTTCTTCAGTTCAATCACTATTCTCTAAAATGGGATGACCTACATGAACTAGAAAACCCTTTCATTACTATCAATGGTGAAAATCTGTCTTCAAAAAGCTCTTCAGCTCGCTACAGCATTTTGCCATACACAGTAGCCCTATAGGGAAGTCTACATTGGAAAACTTACACAACATATTTCTCTATAGTGGATAAGCCAGTTACATACATACAATCATTATAAACATGTATTAAACTAGCATTTGTGAAAGTCTGTACAGAAAAATCTGGCACTTTCAAGAGTCAAAACTTTACACCCTTCCTCAGCACAAACATGTAGATATGGGCTCTACTATCCAATGATATGTAACAAGATATTTTGCAGATGTATCATATGTGACCCCTGGTCCTTCAACAGGTCACATATTGGGTTACCTGAAAAAGTGCCATTGTAGTTGTCTACAAAGCCTTCAATTCTGACATGGATGTAACAATAATGGGAACCTAAGTGGCTTTTATTTATACACGTACACAGAACCATGAATATGACATAAGACTGCAGCGTAATAGTTAAAACATTTTTTAATGTTTTTATGGCACATTGGGGCAGATTTATCAAGCTGTCTGAAAGTCAGAATATTTCTAGTTGCCCATGGCAACCAATCACAGTTCAGCTTTCATTTTACCAGTGCTCATGAATATTTTAAAGGGGAGCTGTGATTGGTTGCCATGGGCAACTAGAAATATTCTGACTTTCAGACAGCTTGATAAATCTGCCCCATTATCTCCATAGAAGTCTATGGGACTGTACAAAATATGGGACATATACATTGGCATTCTTTTGTCTAAATTATATGTACCGTTTTTAAGTGGCCAGGAGTTGGTAATAAAGTGTAAATTCTCTCCAGCTCACCTTTTCACCTTGTAGACATATTGCATGTACGGAGCACAGTCCTTCCTCGCTGCAGAGAAACCCATCAGCTTTATAAATTATATGGTACAAATCCAACTTTAGATCCAATGACTCTTATTGTTTAAAACCTCGTTACAGCCTCAAGTTACATCTTAGACCACGGAATTGTCCACGCGTTTCAGCCACATGGTGTGTCCTTACTCATGACGGTCATGATTGAGGGAACAACATGTGTCTGAAACACAAGTACCTTATATTTTGTAAAGTTGCCCAGGAGACCCACAATTGTGGGAGGAACTTTCTGGCAGGGGTTTTTGCACATGTCGGTGCTGGAGCAGATTGTTAAAAGGATTGTATGCCATCGCAAAAGCAAGTAAAAGCCAGAATCCATCACAAGAAACAGCAATGGCGTCTAACCACGCTTTCAGTGAAGAGAAAATGAATATTGGGCCGGTCAAGGGGCAATATTTGGGGTTGGGTCAAGCTTACAAAATAAAAATGCCAACCCACTGTTTCTTTGTATGGATACAACTTCTCATGTGCCATACGGGGAAAAAATTGTTTTAAGGCTTTAAAAACAGGACCAAAAAATGCATACAGTTGCATGTATGAGGCCTTCGGTTGAGTTTCCCTATATTCGGTGACACATGTGACATTGGTTGTGCTGGAGATTTGGTTGCCACACTAGTGCACAATGCTCACCAAAATATTGTCAATTGTGTCCAGTTCAGGTATAAAATTACAGGGTGGACATAATAGACACATTTGAACCCTGGCTGAGTAATGAAGGGCATCTTATTTGCTCTAATTGTCCTTGAGCTAATCACCTCATATTCTACCATTCACCACTTTCTCCTGTTTTATGACCTTTTATTCGGCAGAGTCTTATATGTCACGCTTCATTACGAATAGTCTTGTTGAGTGAATGGATACAGTTGACACAAAATAAGACTGTGAAGCATGTGCATTGCCTGCAGCTGTTGGATGTAACTTATATGAGCTTGATATCTTCTTTTAGATTATATAGAAATATCCGCAAGTGTGTTCTATGTAATAATACATATCAATTTATTTTGGAACTTCTTAAATATATCTATGGATTTAACAACTGCTACACCAACTTTAATCTACTTCAAAAAAATGTTTAATTTATCTAACATGTAACTACATTCAGTTTACTGAATTAAGTACCTAATGTGTTCCTATTATATAATATTATATAGTTTCAGCACAAAACTTCCATATTTATGCTACACATTCTATACTGTATCTTCTAAACAGACAGTGCAGAACAATTGGGCATATAAATCAGTGGGGCACATTTACATACCCGGTCCGAGGAGTTCACCAAAAGTGCATTGTCCGTTGATAATGCACTGTGTCGCTATTCACTAAGATCGTGCGCCTGATATCCTGCATGTGTCGCTTCCCCGCTCAGGTCCGACAGAGTTCACCTTCTTCTTCGTGGTGCATGTAAGTGCATTGTCGTGCGACACAATTTGAAAGTTAAATCCCTCGCTCAGTCTGAATCAGTCGTACCGTCCAACGGCATGCTCCCCAATTTGTGTTGCATAGAAGCCAGCACAGCTGCACCAAAAGCCGATCGCATGCAAAACAATGGCAGCGCAGACACCTGTTAAATACCTGTCTAAGCTGCACAAATCCTGACAACGTCGGAAAGTCAGACGAAAGTCCGCACGCGGACCCTTAGTAAATAAGCCCCAATATGTTTACAACAGAAATCTGTTTTAATTTGCCCTAGAAAACTGTCTAAAATGCTTTGCCTTTTAATGCAAGAATGACATAAGTGGCGTGGCTTAGACTAGATGGTGGTAAACAGACTAGGATAAATCTGTCTCAGTTTAATGCTACGCCACAGGAACTTGATTCAGTGGATAGCACACGGATAAATGCTTTGCTATGGCCCTATACACACAGGGGCAGATTTACTTACCCGGTCCATTCGAGATCCAGCGGCGGGTTCTCCAACGCTGATTCGGGTCTTCCGACGATTCACTAAGGTAGTTCCCTCCATGTCCACCAGGTGTCGCTGCTGCGCTGAATTCCGTCGGAGTTCACTGAAGTTCACCAAGCCAGGCCGGGTGCAGGTAAGCGTGTGTCAAGCGACACACTTTTTTTTCAACTACGGCGGGTTTCTCCGAATCCGACAGGTTTTTCCAACGGCCACGCCCCTCATTTCCATCGCGTACATGCCGGCGCCGATGCGGCACAATTCAGGGAAAATCGTCGCAAAACGGTAAAATCCGGGTAACTCGACATAAAAAAGCGTGATTCGGGCCCTTAGTAAATGACCACCAGAGAGGTGGTTTCCATGTGAGCCACCCAACAAATATAATAGCAGGTCTTGCTCTTGCCTATGATTGCGTCTCGAGCCATCGGGGCTTTAGGCCAATGACTTGTGGACCACTTGTCCGTTTTTTGTGGCTCAGAAATACCTAAGCATACCGATATATAGATTTGTGGGAAAAGAATAAGAATAACAAAAAGATGCTGAAATATCCCTAAAAGTCATGGGGAAGATACACTCATTTCTTATTTATTCAGTTTCATTTGTATACACTCTGGGTTTAGGAGTGGTCAGTTATTGACCACTGGTCAGTCTTTAGTGTATAGAAAATGATTAGTGTATAGGAAATTATAATAATACATTCAAATTTTTTTTACAACAATAAAGCCATCCTTCAAACGGGTATATATACACATACAGTATATATAAATATATATACACACACGGATATATATATACAAATGGATAAATGGAAAAACCAAGTCCGCACAGTGTAAGGAATCCTCATTAGAAGGGGTGCAAAGAGATTATTTGAAACAGTGACGTTTTTATATATAAAATACAGGCGGTCCCCTACTTAAGGACACCCGACTTACAGACAACCCATAGTTGCAGACAGACCCCTCTGACATCTGGTGAAGCTTTCTGAATGCTTTACTATAGTCCCAGGCTGCAATGATCAGCTGTAAGGTGTCTGTAATGAAGTTTTATTGATAATCTTTGGTCCCATTACAGCCAAAAATGTTTAAACTCCAATTGTCACTGGGGCCAAAATTTTTTTTGTCTGGATCTACAATTATAAAATATACAGTTTCGACTTACATACAAATTCAACTTAAGAACAAACCTCCGGACCCTGTCTTGTACGTAACCCGGGGACTGCCTGTATTACATCTCTGCTTTTGTAAGTGATGTAATCATTACTATCTAATGGGACATTGAATAGATAAACTGATATACCTTTCCTTTATGTTTCTGCTGGACATTTAACTTCTATTTACTTACCACTTGTAAAAACTAGCAGTGTTGGAGGTTATTGTCCATCCTTTGAAAATCTATAAGTGTGACATTGAGCCTTTAGTACTAGGTCATAGTCCAATTTCATGGGTATCTTATCTTGCTGTGCCCCTGCTGGTAGATTTTCACAGCGATTAGCATTGCTCATCTGCTGACCCCTATGATGACCTTACTCTTATGTAGGTTTATATAGGCGGATAGAATAACTAATGAGGGTTTTGCTGTCTTAGTCTAGATCTGTGAGAAAGTGACCATCACATGGTTTCCACATATAATCATACATCAGTGTCCTCTGTTACAAAGACACCTGGAAAAGAGGAGATTCAGGTTACTTTATAGGATTTCTACCATTTTATCTAGAAAAACTGGAGAAACTGCTACAGGTAAAATGGTTTCCAATTACAATGGAAGTGATTACAATTTTTAGATATTGTAAAGTTTAAAAGTTAAAGTTTTAAGGGTAAATTTACGAATGTCTTCATCTTGCACCACAGTGATGGAACCAGATGCTTGTACGGTGCTAAAAAAACTGGATCAGACATAGAACCACATGGGAGACAAAATACATCCTTTTACCACGTAGTAATAATAATAAATCTGCATTTCTATAGCGCCATCATGAGTAATGAATCAATAGCGTAGGGGAGCATAAGGAGTTACAACCTACCTGACAGTACAAGTGATGCATCAGTTAATACTTTATGTGTGCCAGGGCTTTAGTGCTATGAAAAGTCATCTTGTATTTTCCCGGTTTCTCCCGCTGTCTCTCCCCTGGGTTGCATTAACATTGACCGGCAATGGAATGACCTCAGAGCTTTTCCTTCCTATGAAATAGCATTTCCTCCTCCTTACAGGTGAAGACTCTGTCCCAGTCTCTGTCATACACATACACTTCAGTCTATTGATGTCTCTGCTTAGGTTTTTTTCTGTCTCTATGTTAATTCTTTCCCAGGTCACTTGCAAGGAGGAATAGACAATCTAAACACGTAGCATCTATTTTGAGTATTGTCTGTTTAACAGTATGCTTCCTCTCTATTAATATGTTGTGTCCTGGAAACCAAATATACTTATAATGTTATAGGACAAGTCAGTGTGTGCATTCGATGGTGAAACAGGAGACATAGGCAGTTATTACAGCTTGTGTATATACTGGCTCAGAAAATCTTGTGCGGTGTTACTGGTTAGTTGTGGTTAGGGCCTGCCACTCCACCCATTGGTGAGTACTGGATCCCCATTCCCTGGATCTTGGCAGTCTCATTCTCGCGATCGGTGGTGGTCACAGCAATCGGACCCATGCCAATCACCTTGTTATTCCCTATCCAGTGGATACAGGATAGCTTCTAATTTTGGGACAACCTCTCTAAACTGCACCTGGTCAGCCTGGTCATTACAGACCAAACATAGCCCTATTAGCTCTGTGTAACTGTGATCTGGTAATTGATATTATTAATCAAACATCAATATTTTTAACCTAGACAGTGTGACCCTTTGTAGAGGTACTTGTAAGGTGCTAAGGGCGGTTTTACATGATCGTGTTTGATACGAGGAACAAGGTTTGTATGTCTGTCCAATTGATCGCTGCTAGATAAAGATTTACTTACCCGGTCCATTCGCGATCCAGCAGCGCCTTCTCTGCGCTGGATTCGGGTCCGGCCGGGATTCACTAAGGTAGTTCATCCGACGTCTACCCGGTGGCGCTGCTGCGCTGAAGAGCATCGGAACGTGCTGGAGTTCACCGGCCTATACCTAGTGAAGGTAACTGCAAGCTCCGCGACACATTTTCCGTTTTTAAATGCGGCGGTTTTTCAGAATCCGTCGGGTTTTCGTTCGGCCACGCCCCCCGATTTCCGTCGCGTGCATGCCAGCGCAGATGCGCCACAATCCGATCGCGTGCGCCAAAATCCCGGGGCAATACAGGGGAAATCTCTGCAAATCTGAAATATTCGGGTAACACGTCGGGAAAACGCGAATCGGGCCCTTAGTAAATGACCCCCCAATATTTTCGATTTCTTTATTATAGCACAGTACTACTGAAATAAAATAAATATTCAGCCAAAAATTCTTAAGAAATTTGTTGTCCATGAATTAAAAAAGTGCCGCTTTCCACGGGAAGTGAAGTATAAGGTCAAGCAGATTTCTTTGTTTTATTTCTTGACCTTTTCTCTACTGATTAAACCTCAGAAATACCAATGCTAACCATGTAAACAACCCCCCTTTGTTTAAAACATAACAGAACGGATGTGCACAATATTGTACCTAAGAAAAGTATTGCACAATATTATTTAATATTAAGCTGCACAGCAATTTTGGCGGTGGCCAAAGATTTATGTGTTGCAATTCAAAGACCCAGTCAATTCAAGTGACTATATCACCATTCAGCTTGGCCTTACCATGTTATCCATTTTCGGAAGTGGAAATTGTGCACCAGACCCTGAGAAATAAGCAGGAAAGGGCTGTGTGATGATTGTTGTTAATTGTTGTAATGTGTATGAAATAGTTATGTTTCAGAATGTTACACTGCTATGTACTATCCATAGAAATGGCAACTAGCAACCATTTGTGAACTATATAAGCCTAGGTAAAGTCAATGGTAGCATTTTACAAGGAATACAGCAGCTGTCAATAGTTCCTAATCCATGCCCCGAAAGAAGGTCTAAAGACAGTAATGAGACAAGGTCAAAGGTGGATAACATGTGGATGCAGTTTTATGTTATATTGTACTATACTTTGCTTTGCACCATGGTACAGCATCTCATAATACACTTGGTGCATTGGAAGGTTCAGTGGGGAAAAGCTAAATTTCACATCATTCTATTCAGATGATATAATTTGATATTTAGATTACTACAGGGTGAATGGAAAGGGAAGAAGGTAAAAAAAACTGCAAACTTGTCAAAGCCACACATTGGGGCACATGTATCATAGTTTTTCAGCTGCCACTTTTTCAAGTTTCCTAAAGTTGACCTACTTACCGTAATCATTACAATGAATCCTAAGTTTTTTCCCTTTGTGATACATGCGATGAGTTGCCTGTTTAGTCTCACTTTTGCAACTATTTGTGGTGTGCAAATTTTAAGTCCCAAATAGTAAGTCTGGGTCTAGAATGCTCTGTTTTGGGACTTATAAGGTGCAAGAATGGGACAATTTCAGAGCCCAAAAGTCTCACAAACAGTCGTACAAAAAGACGCTGAAAAAAAGTGATAAATGCCCCACATTGGGGCAGATTTCTCAAAACTGTATTTACGGCATTGCTCTACATTTATCAAAGGGGTTCAGACGGTTTTTAGACACTTTTCTGACTAGTACAACAAATGTGTGTGTGGGAGGTCTTGGAAAAACATAGGATGTGTCTTTGTGACACTTTTGATATATCTCCATCCCTTAAGTCTAATCATGCTCAGACCATTTGGGTCTGGTCTTCACAGACCCATCTTGCTGCGTCTCTTGCTGGGTACTTCTGTGCCTCTCACATGGACCTTGCCATAATTCCAGGTATTAATAAAATTAGTTTGCTTAGTTTTGGAGTGTTCTTAGGTGTATCTACTTACACGTTCTCTTACTTTTATTGGTGATCAGTAAGTAAAGAACAGTTTTAGACGCCTTTATGACTTGATAAAGCTGATGTTCCTTGGCTCTCTTTTGTTGGTGACCTCATTCTTGGTTTATTTATTATTTTCATCCCTTCTGATGTTTTTGTGTTCAGCAGCTTGTCTCCATTCAAGTGCCTGTGCTCATCTGAGAGGAAACCTGACAATCCCTGTGTTTATAGATGGAAATAAACTTTCCTTTGCTCCTTGCATTCCCTTGGGTTCCTCTTCAAACCAACCTCTTCTGCTGTACATTGCTTGCACAGTTCACTTATGTTGTCCCTGGAACCTAACTGAATAAATTGCAGATAATAGAATCTGGAAAATGTACCATATTTTATGTGCCAATTCTGTATTTCCATTGTGGTGGACCAGTCAAATTCACAGACTTATTCCAAGTACATCTCTAAAGCAAGTAAATCAATGTTATTATAACAGGACATGTATTTAGTGACCCAGACACCATCACACATTAAATAGCCAACATAAAGTCTACTTTCATTTTCATAAAACACCCTTATATCATATCTGGAGTGAAAGCATTTATTTTCTTACAAGGAAACAGTGTAAAATCAAACAACTTTATTAGATAGGCAGAAGATACTTTGGTTGGCCCAAGTTTTGACATGATGAAAGAGCATAGTTTGATTGGACTGACCATAGACCCTACAGTGGTCCCTTTTATTGACATACAATCATGAGATTTCCGACACTCCTATAGTTGAATGGAGCAGCAGGACACATGTAGGCTCTACCACACCATCAATTATTGAGAATAGGACCTCCATTTTCCAGATGGATTGGCGCCCAGTTCACATGATCAGTAGTAATCTCAGCAGTTTGTTATACCTTATCCACAGGTTAACTTAATAGTTTGTAAAATTTTCGGTTAGCACGGCTTATGTTGTCAATGTAAAAGAGTAGAATTTCCCCTAACCACTATGTTGTCAAGCAGATTAAGGCTACATTCACACGACCATTGGGGGACGTGTACACAGCCACAAGCTTGCAGCTGTATATACGCCCCCCATAAGCCGGCAATGGGTGCACGGAGCAGTACGGAGTGGTACAGTGCAGCACACGTTCAGCACCATACCGTAAGCTATGAAAAGATAGGACATGTCCTATCTTTCCCCGTATTACAGCGCCATGCGCCACGTATCTCTATTGAGAGGGTGGGGGCGAGCAGCGCTTACCGACTTCTCCTCTACCGTGCGCCGACGCGTGCCCGCACACATTCGTGTGAATGTAGCCTTATACCTTACATCTTTCTTTCATGGACCAGTGTGGGGGCATCATCCAGAAAATGAACTTTGAAATGATATGTAAATTGGTTGTATAAAGTCAGGGAGGTGGGGAGCTCATCATTGAAGTCAAGCTTCACTTGACTCATAAAACCCCCCTTGTGTCATTCACCAGATTTCAGAATATATGGTTACTGAGGTCCTTGGATGTAGACCATAAAGTGCATATATATGTGTTTCGTTAGGTATGGCAAACTGTTCGTCAGGGTACAATAGCGAGTAACCTCTTAACCTCGCAAATCAGTCCGAACAATCAATTAGTACCACTGACTAAAGGCATCGAGCCACCACTTCTTTCAGCAGGAAAAACCTTTTATTTAAGGTTGTAGATCCCTGCATGTAGAGCCATAATGTACAGTTAAGGTGGCATTAGGAGGAGGAGCGAGGTTTACTTCTATGCTAAACTCTCTGCCAACCAATGCAACTAATTTACATATAATTTCAAAGTTTATTTTCTGTATGAAGCCATGATGCTGGGCCATGAAATAATTATGATCTGTAAGGTGTTTAGCTGGTTGACAACATACTGGTAGTACTAGTTTCAATTTCCGCTGACAGGATCCCAATAACATAATTTTTGATGCTGTATTATATCCAAAGACAGATTGATATCCTGTATAGCAGCAAAAGGCCTCCCACAGTAGTTATCAGGGGTGTAACTACAGTGGTAGTGCCATAGCAGCTGCTATGGGGCCCACATTGCTAGGGGGCCTCTGCATCTAGGGTATTGGGTGTGTATGGGTGTATGCTGTAAGTGTGTGGTGTGTATACATTGTATGTCTGTATATGGTAATATACTGTATGCATGTGTGCATTTGCAGTATATTTGTATATGTGATATGTATATACTGCATGTCATCTGTATGTATCTGTGTATATGCTGTATGTATGTATATATGGTGTGTATATACTGTGTGTGATTGTAACTCTCATATGTGAGAATACAAATATGTATATTTTTTAAGGGAGAAGGGGCGGTGATTTAGAAGTCTGCTATGGGGCCCTGCCTCTCATAGTTACGCCCCTGCACATTACCAAAGTATACCTGAAATGACCCCCACATACTATATAGAAGTCCCTTCATGATAGTGAGATGCCCAATATAAATGTAACAATATATTTTCTGTTCAAACACAGAGATGCAGAGATTTTGGGTAACATGAGTGGGCACATGCCTGTGAAATGAGTCGATGTGGAGGCAGGTGGACTTGGTCCCAGGATGATAAGAATCTCGCATTGCTTTGAAGGGGAGGATTTTTATGTTGTGTATGCACTTCCCTAAACCACAAACATAGAATAAATCTCCACACCAGTGAAACATAAAAGCTTGACCTCTACAACCAAGTACAATTCCCCTTTATGTCTTAAAGAGAGATATCACTTATCAACGCCTGAGGGAAATGAGTGGGGACTGAGCTCTCCATTAATCCCACTACTCTCCCTCAATTAACTCCCCCCTATACTATGAGCTAAGCAGAATTACTCTCCCTTTACTTCCTTGCACAATTTGTTGATTAATTGTCAGGAATCCATTTAGTTACACTGGACAGCTGGACTGATATGGCCACTCGACAGCAGAGTTATGTGTTATTCGAGGTAACCATGGAGGTCAGCTCAGATATAAAGTGAAGCTGGCACCGCTTCTGACATGTCTGTTCTATAAAATACCTGAATTCCTCCTTACTTATAATGGTGTCATAAATGTCAGATTTCTGTTAATTCTCATCATTTGAAAAATGGGTGCTACTAGTTGGTGACATGTCACTATACAGATTCTAAAAGCAATAATAGAGGAATGGCACAACACCCAGTGATACAAACAGAAGCTTTTATTTTAAAGGAAATGTAAGCTTCTACTTAGGCTACATTCACATGGACGTATGGGGGACGTATATACAGCTTCAACATTGCGGCCGTACATATGTCCCCCATATACGGCAATAGGCGCAAGGAGTGATACAGTGCCACACAAGTGTGGCACCGTACCGCTCCGTACATATGTGCATGGCCGCAAGCTGTGCATCTCTATGGAGAGGGAAGGGGTCACTTCCTCCTCCTCAGTGCACCGAACGTATGCCCCCTCCCCCCAGGCATACTTTCGTCTGAATTCTCCCTAAGGCAGACAATCAGTATACATATCAGTATGTATAGTGAGTGGAATACATTTGAGAGAGGCTCACATAACAGTAGAGGCTTTCCATTACGGGAGTTAGTTTTGACTCCCAAGACAGAAAAACTTAGTTTTTACTGGTATTTTATAGGGGGTGTGGTTTTCTTTTCAGTACTATGATAGCACATTTTACTACTAACGATAGAAGATGTCACAGCTTTTTGGATTGTGTAATCTGTGCAATTTGGGACACTAAACCACCCACTGGTCTGGAGGGTTTAATGTCCCAAATTCTGTCTGTGGCTGCAATACAAAACAAATGTTTATACTCACCTTGGCCTGGATCTCACGGCGCCTGTGTGGTCATTCAGTGAAGTCGGCAAAGTATTCCTGATCTTTTCTGTGCATGTACGGCACAATGAATCCAGGGTGCAGCCAACTTATTGAAGCAACAGACAGGCACCAGAATCAATTAATCCAGACTCATCACTAGAGAAGTATAAAGGTTTTGTTCTTGTTTTTATAGTGCCGGAAGGCAGAGCTATGACTGGAGACAGAACCACAGATCAATAAGGACCTGTGCCTAGTTTAGTGCCCTGAAAAACTCCCGTTGATGACTGTAGGATTGTACATTATATGCAATAACTAAAAATGCAAAAGCTGGCATTGAACGGTTGTACATTTTGCATTGGTGCTGCCATTGAACTGCAGTAGAGGTGACAGGGTCACCATTGGCTCGTGGAGTGCAGGCTCAACTAATAATAGTAGTGCTCAATGAGGCACACTCACATACTTTGCTATGAGCTCAGAGGTCTACAATGTGTATGTCTATAAGGGTGAAGGATGCACATCCTCTTCAGGAAGACTGGGACCTTTGTTCTGAACTTGTCTCTTTCAACTCTGACATAGTTTTTCTGTGTGTTGCCACTTGTGTTTAGGAGTCAAACCTTCGATTTGTTACTAGACCACAACAATGACTTTACACAGCCTTGGTTTATTACATCTGTTAAAGCCCATTGACTGAGAGGGACAATGTAGTGTACAATGTAAAAATAAATCTACCTAGCACCTGTAGCCTTCATATATACCGCACTTGTGTATTGTGCAGCATTATGTATCATACTTTGGTGACTTTTGACTTTACAATTCCTACAAGACTTTTCTCTTTTAGGATGCATTGAAGAGCACAGTTGTAAATATATACAATAGTGTAAAGTATACAATACGTTTTTGTATCCTTCTAAGGAGTCTGGGCAACGCAGAGTGAGAATAGAGATAGACCATAAGAAAGTGGCTCATTTCATGTATTACAAGTACAGCTATTTACTTGAATACAGCTATGTATTACTACAATTGGTTGTCCATATGTGGTTTCCTGCTGGCTGGGTCTTAGAGAGGTCAAAGTTGCAGCTAAATATAGCATTATCTTCTTTTTTGACATGGGTTGTCGTGATGAGACAACAACATTAATAAGCCTCCCCAAAGTGAATAGACAATCAAGTTAGTAATGCTCCTCAATTGCAGACATGCCAATACACAGTAGGTGGCCTATGAATGGAAGGTGTACAGGAGCATGTCAGTAGAAAAAACTGTAGTGGATTATAATATAGGTGGTTTGGGTGATAGCCCAGGGCTTAAGCCTTCTAGGGGGCCATGGCCACCCAATCCACCCACCAAATTTTATACTGAGAAAAGCCTTCGCCCCAATAATAATTCCTGCTCTCAATACACATGTTCATAATAGCCATTTGTAAGGTCCTGAAACCGCAGATTGAAAGTAGACAGAAAGGTTACATCCTCCATTGCCCAAGACGCTGATTCTAGCACCTTATGTAGGAAGTGATTTCCAGACTTGTAGGGGCAATAATATTCATACAGCCCAGGCAGTCTTAATCCGCCTCTGTACGTTTCCAACAGTATTCTGTACTTCTAGTGCTCCTGCGTATTTATGAAATGTCCCTAAACTAACCACTGGTTGTTTGTTTTCTCACTCAAAATATGTCCAAGTTTTCTTTAATTATAAAATAGTGGGAAAATCCTATACTATTAATAGCCTTCAATCAGTGGAGCAAGAACCCGTTATTGATGTCATTTGACCTTTTTCAGTCTTTGAATCCAGAAGAAAAATTTCAAGTCAACAATAAAGCCCCTCTGCACTGTGCAGTAGTAATAATTACAAGCTCTTGATCTTTTGTAAGTTACTGACAGTCCGGGCAGCTTGGAATTGCCATTTGCTCGAACTGCGCCTTTTCAACACCACTTTCTGCAACTTCAACAATTAAAGTGTGCAGGAAGGACTGAAGACTCTATAGTGTCCAATTTTTCAGGAAAGGGGACACCCTGCATCTAAAAATAAGAAGATATAAATATAGGCCGGATTTCCTACTTGAAAGAGGAAAACTATTGTGAAAACAAGATTGTTTGTAACAATCTGTAGAATGTGGCTAGAAACAAGTACTTTGTTATCACAGTATAGGGCAATCTGTATTTGTAGCAACCGTTATATTCAGATTAAATTGACTGAACAGAAAACTTCCCTAGGTTATATAAAATATATAAAAAAAGATATATCACTATATAGAATTTTTGTTCTGACCCACTGTTTTCCATGACAACCTGTCTGCCAGGTGACACCATGGGGGAATTTATGTTATCCCCAGTATATCAAGAGAGGCCAGATCATTTTACGCCAGGTCCTAATACCCGCACCGCATCGGGCCACTGCCCAGCCCTTCACAAGGTGGCCCAAGGGGGAGTAAAGTAATTCCTGGTCATACCCCAGTACAAGCCTTAATAAATATTTCTATGGTGTCTACATTACAAAAATGTTCACCTAGCCACAAGACAAAATATTTTACTTGCTGTTTACATCAGACAATCCATTGGTATAACAATGTTTAGATTTTTGGTACTTGGCTCTAAAGATTCTGTTGTAGGCGACATATAACCCGTGGTGCCCAGAAAGTGCAGTATGTCTGTCGCTTACAGCCACACATTGCCTACAAAACTTAGTACATACATCATTAAAAAGGGTGCCATATATTGCCAAGTCAGTGCATTACTATGCCCATATAAAGTGATGGCAAGGCCCAGTAAAGCTTGTCATGTCCCAATGACGGTTGCTAATTTTACTATAAAGTGGATTTTTGAGCACTGAAGGCTTTCCCAGAAGTCAGCTCCTTGGGGCTATATCAGTTGATGTAGGAGAATGTGTATCTGTACACAACGGGTCATGTAAGTGGTCAGAGGAACACAGCAAACTATTCCACCATCTCTGAGAATGAATGCTACAGAATGCAGAGCCATTTAAACTTTGTTGCATAGCGATGTGATGGGCTACGATGTATGGCATCAGTATAAGTGTATTTTATGTTAGTTGGCAGTAGATTGCTGGTTCTGCTCTATAGCACTGCAGAACATAAACCTGTTTTATCTAATGCTCTGGGGCTTGCCTATCTCTGCCTATTAATCTGCTCCTCTGCAAACAAAGGACTTCAAAGGAAGCCAGTTTTCCCTGCAGGGTAATCCGATCTTGCAGTGAGGCAAGTGAACTGCCCTCCAGCAGGAAATATCTAATCCGGCTAGTGACTGCTGTGGCACCATGCTGCTGCCTAAACTCCACTGTGCTGCTGCGCTCCTTCATCCCCTCACCACTGTGTCATATTGTACTTTCTCTATGTAGCATGGGTGATGATTGGAAAATCAAAGTAATCCCTTTTGCATATGGTGGCGGTTCACACACCCTTTCCTTTGAGTATGAAATGTAAACGCAGTTAATGTATATCTTCTTGGCAGCCAGCAGTGAGGGTGTTGGATGACATGATGTCATAAACTTTTACTGAGAGCAATAAACCAATTTATAGAGCATTTCATTGGATATTTATGCATTATCTGTGACTTCATGGCGACAGCTATTTCTATACTTGCAGGTGTTCTCTTTCTTTAATAATCAATATGTATCAATATGCACAAAAAATGTAACAAACATAATACAGCACTTTATATGCTGCAGCACTTTACACATAAAATAAAACATATACAAATGAAATAAGACATACAGTTCCAAACAGAAGTTTACATACGCCAGATATAAAGACACATATGCATGTTTTTCTCACTATCATGAGAATCAGAAATCCTTCCCGTTTTATGTCAATTAGGATTACCAAAATTATTTATATTTGCCAAATGCCAGAACAGTGAGAGAGAATTTTGAAGGCATTTAGAATACTTTTTACAAAATCAAACACTTACATGCATACATATATTTCATTAGTATTTAAAGTCCTTAAACTGTATGAATTGGGTCAAACATTTCTATATCCTTCCACAAGCTTCTAACAATAGTTGGTAAGAATGTTGGCCCATTCCTCCTGACAGAACTGTAGCCACCTTGCTTGCGCCTTTACTTTGTGATGGCCGCTCCAAAACATTGATTATCCTTAAAGGGAACCTATCACCACAGATCTACCTATAAAGGTAGATCGGGTGGTAGGTGCATCTATAGGACGTGAGGATAGCCCTTTTAAGGGCAATATTTTACTAACTTTTAATTCCCTAATATGTAAATTTTGTAAAGAGGCTACTGGGGTGTGGAGTAGCCCGTGGCTGCTCAGCCGCGTACCTGCTGTTCTGCGCATGCACACGGCAGGATTCTTGGACGAGCGCACGCAGCTACGAAGAGCTGTGCACTGAAGACATCTGGTAGGAGGGTCAAAGAGGCTACTGGGGCGTGGAGTAGCTGCGCCATGTAGCCTCAGCTCCGGCAACTCCACGCCCGAGTAGCCTCTTTACAAAATTTACATATTAGGGAATTAAAAGTTAGTAAAATATTGTGGGGATGTGAGGATTAGCCGTTAAAAGGGCTATCCTCATACCCTATAGATGCACCTACCACCTGATCTACCTTTATGGGTGGTAGGTTCCCTTTAAGCCGCTTTGTAACCAGTTTGGCAGTAGCTTCAGGTCATTGTCCATTTGGAAAACCCATTTGCAGCCAAGCTTTAACTTTCTGACTGATGTCTTGAGATGTTGCTTCTGTATTGCCAAATAATGTTCTTTCACAGTTGGGAGGGTGTTCTCAGGCTTGTAAGATTCTCCCTTTTTCTTCCAAATGTAACATTGGTTAATATGGTCAAACAGTTCAATTTTAGTTTCCTCAGACCATAGGACATGTCTCCAAAAATGTAGGTGTTTGTTCTTGTGTGTTTTTGCTTTTTTCATGTTTCATTTGGAGAAATAGCATCTTCCTGTTAGAGGGACCTTTCGCCCCATGTTGATCCAGTATTTTTGTCACTGCGGATAATGATACATCTTGTGTGCAAGAATTAAATATTGTCTAAATTACTTTGAACAGCAGTTGGGTAAAATGGGCAAGACGGAGTATTACTTTATATTTAAAATTTCTCAACTGAGTTTTTCTGAAATTTGGGAGCTTATGATAAGTTTTGCTATGGTGTAGTGGCGAACACAGATACTACCGAGCCATTTTGTAGGAACTGTATACTGGCACCTTACTGTCCTATATCTTATAGCACGCTCCATACATCTCTTTTACCGGTTAACAAGCACCAATAGATTTACTAGTAATTGCTGACCATAGAATGTATTAGCGCAGGCATTTAGATACAGACATAAAGACAGCCAAGTGTGTCTCTGGTGAAAATGGGCCCCCCTTACCTACTGAGCCTCTGTCTAGCTGCATAGGCACCAATGGTATGTCTTCCACATTTGTGGAGTATAATAATATTTATATATGTATCTATTCAATTCTGCCTGAACTGTTCACTCATAAACTGCACATGCAAAGTGCATAATATCCAATATAAAAGGTTTTTTTCACTTTCAGCAAATAATTGATATTGTTTGTGTAAGGAAAAGTTATACAATTTTCCATTATATGTTCTGTATCAATTCCTCACTGTTTTGTAGATCTCTTCTTGCTGTGCTTGTATTGAAAGCTGCTATGTTTACTTCAATTGGATAGAAATCTGTCCATGGTGATGTGATGTCACACAGGTGCACGAGCCATTATTATCACAGAGAATAATCAAAGCCTGATAATAAAGTCTCGTGCACCTGTGTGTCCATCACATGACCATAGACCAATTCCTTTAGACTTGAAGTAAAAATAGTAGCTTTCTATAAGAAGACAGCAAGCAGAGATCTAGAAAACCATGAGGAATTGATACAGAAAGTATATTGGAAAATTGTATAACTTTTCCTTACACAAACAATATCAATTATTTGCGGAAAGTGGACAACCCCTTTAAATAGAGAGGTGAAGTGCTCTTGCATCATTATTGATTATCATATATAGAAATGAAGCAACACAAGTGGTAATTGAAATAGGTTTCCACTGCACAAGTATACTGTCCACTTGTCACAATAATAATGCACTTACTGTTCTGGGTGATATGAAGGATTGTAGACATAATGTGAAGCATTCATCAATTTTTGTGTAGGGTCCATGTTCCATTAATACAGGAATATTTGATTGTGGCGCAAGGGGTTAATGAATTTGCGCCAAACCGAAAAGGTTTAGAACTGTCTCCACTTTCATAATGGTGAAACAGAACTACATAGACCAACTTTTTGCAGTTCTAAGTGTGCGCCAACAAAGGTGTGGGTAAACTATAAGCGCAGGAAAAGTGTTGGGTTCCCAATCAGTGTCCAAATTGTGTGCCAAAAAAAGTAAAATTGGTGAGTGTCAGAAAAGCACCAATATTGTGGCTCTTCATAACTAAGGCGCAGCAAGAGGGGAAAAAAACACCAGAAATCAATATTGAATGCCCCCCATTTAGCTTTCAGTATAAAAAATATGGGAATTTTGTTCAAGCGCCTAGCAGACCATAACAGGCTGGCACTGGCAGCCCTGCACAGCTGTGTTTCTCTTGCAACCAGCCTTCCTGTTTTAAAGCTAGGAAACTTTTTCATTGATAAATCTGACTATCTGTCAGGCCAAGTCTAGAGTAAATTTTGGTGACTCCCCTCAGTGAAAAGTGCTGAGTTCAGCTATAGTCACTGTTTCACTTGGCTGGAATGAGCTGGAAGGAAACAGAAGGGCTGCATAGATAGATATACATTAGCTGCTGATATGTTTACAGCAGGAGGTGGCAGGAAGGGCAGTGGTTGGAAGGTGGGGGTGAGACGTTCAATTTACATCCAGCACAGTAGCAAATGCGGAGAGCAAGCAAGATCAGGTCATCCATGGTCAGTCCATTCCATTAGATTAGCAAATAGAAGGCTACAAACAATCAGCACATCTGACGTCGATCACCAGGCGTCTGCCCATTGTTTAAAAGGGAAATGATATAATTATAACACACTTTTTAGTAAGTGCAATGTGAGAACATGTGGCTCTATACCTGGACGTTAAAATGCTCATCAGCCCAAGGAAGCTCTTTAAATATGCATCAGAATCTAAACTTAGAGTTTATTCCATCAATATTTTCTGTGTAGATTATTGAAATCTGTATCTGTTCTGCACAGGCCTGCAAAGGCGACCTTAAATGGCTTCCTAAGGCATTTTCTTACTTCATGAAACTAGTCAAACCTCCCACTCAGCTAAACCAGTTCCCTACACTGTACTGACGAGTGCAAAGTCATTGAAACATTGCTGTTTACAGTTAGGAATCGGTTCCTTTTGGATACCACATCATGTTATCAAAAAGGTCATGCTTGATGCTAAGGGAGCTGCCTTATAAGGTAGCTAAGAGGCAATGTTTTCTTCATCCTGGAAGACATATTTGCATATTTCCCAGAATCCCCCAGTGCAGCATCAATTGCTGTAAGTCTCCACACACCGGCACAGAATCTCCCTTAGGGTGAAACAACACGTGGCGTTTTTGGTCCATTTTTAAGATTGTGTTTTCGTTTTTTTTACCATTTACTTGATAGATAAACAGCTTTAAAGCAGCCAAACGCATGGTAAACAGTAAAAAACGGATGGGTTTTAAAAACGCATGCATTTTTAAACGGACTGAAAACGCATGTTTAAAAACGGACCAAAAACGCAACGTGTGGCATCACCGTTAGGGTGCAGTCAGGCGTGCCACTAGTGGAACACACCCTAATGAGTTTTCTTACGGATTTTGTTCTCTTTAAACAGTCTGGTTGAGGGTGCATCCACACATTCAGTTTTTCAGATGCAGTTTTTGATGCCCAAACCAGGAGTGGAGTCAAAAAAGAAGAGGAGTAGCACTTCTTAATGATAAGTCCTCACCCATTATGATCCACACTTGCTTTTGGCTTTAAAAACTAAACGTGTGACTGCACCCTAAAAGCTAAAATGACAAGAAGGACTGAGCATTAGACAAATAGTTCCCAAAATAGCCAGACAGACACATTTTGTAGGTCTTGGAATTGTGTCCAATTTGCACCTAACAGAGAAGTGGACATGTTGAATTTTATAATGCCTGATGCTAGGTTTTGCCTGGAAAATAAACTGGTAACACACACTTGATCAAACACATGCACGCTGGATTTAATAGGGGAAAGTTCAGGTGGAATACTTGTTGGTGAATAGCTAGTGGGAACAGCAGTCCTAAGCTGGCTCTTCACAATGTGGTTAGCACTGTTATCTTGTAGTACTGGGTTTGGCCTATTGAACATTCAATAACCATGAGAGGATCACAGTAGGGGAACACTATACTTTCCTGATACCTCATATTTAGCCTTGCAGAATTATTCTCATTTTGCACCAATGTTGTAATGCGCAGAATTTGATGGAGCTATATAAATATAGATTATTTTTATTAATGTTTTCAGCTTTGTGAATAGCACATAGTAAAGTTAAAACAAATCTGCTGTGAATACAAATGAAGGAAACTGATCTTAGTTGAATGGCAGAGCAAGGAAGTATCACGTGATAGTCACAGCAGGAATGGGAGACTGCATATTCAATGGACTCTGAGAAAGAATGAAGAAACGAGAGAAAGAATGGCTGATACACAATTATGAGAAGTCTGTAAGGAAGTGGTGATAGGAGGAATAAAAGAGGGAGTGGTATAGGAAGGAAAAAAGGCTTTCAGCAAATTCCTATTGCTGTCTACAGGTGCCTACCCCCCACTCATTGACCCATTTGCTTATTGATTTTGAGAGTCTCCTTGACCAAAGTTCTTGTTTCCCAGAATTGTTTGTGTAATCCCAGGGATTGTTTGCACAAGAGGAGTGTCATTACTTGATAGAATCCCCCTTCCCATTACTAAATTGCTTATTTGTGGAGTGGAGATTTTTGGATAATGTAAACCGCAGATAAGTATTGTTCTGTACAATCTATCTGTCCTTTTAGAGATCTAGGATACTCCTTATAACCAGTATCACTGGTTGTAGCTTGTTTCTGGAAAGTTTTAAAAAAATATGTTCCAAATGGTAAATCCCTTTGCACCTCTAAGATTTAGACATCATTGTACCAGACCAAAACAAAAACAATCGGCACACTCCAGAACTGCAGCTCAGCTTCTCTTTACCTGCATCAGTTGACACCCCTTGAAATAATACAGCCCCCAATAAGATCCCTCTAAATGGGGTTGTATATTTAGGTTAAACTGGTGAGTAGAAATTAGGAAGTAGCACGTTGGCTTAGTGGTTAGCATTACAGCCTTGCAGCTCTGGAGACCTGGGTTCAAGTCCCAGGGTCAACTGCATAGTGCATCTGCAAAGGGTTTGTATGTTCTCTTCATGTTTGTGTGGGTTTCTTCCGGTTTCCTCCCCACACTCCAAAACATACTGGTAGGTGTTGTCATCTGTGCGCTATATGTATAGAGGAGTTATTATTTTTTCCTTTTGGCACAATGGCTTGGAGGGAAGCAGTGGGAGACACTCCAGACCCCACTTCCCAGCTCTGCTAGTTCTTCAGTTACTTTCAACAGTTTTTGAGAGCCAAAACCAATATGACTCTACAGAGATAAGGTATAATGAAAAGACTTGCATCTCTTCTGTATGTTCGACCACACCTTGTTTGGCTCACAACATCTAATTCTGAAGACCTGAGATGCAAACTGGCATAGATGTGCTACCTGCCCACCGGGGCCTGACAGGTTCTTTGGTAGATATAGCATAGGATTAGAGTGGTTCTGGTCTAAGGGGAGGCCTGTCATGGTCACAATGTCTAGCTCAGGGAAAGACACAGAAACAATGATTCAAACTCACAGTTCTTTTTTTAGGTCCAGAAAGGAACAGTACAGTGCAGAATCTTGTAGCAAGCAGGGCTGAGATATGACTGGTTGTCTGTAGGCCCCAGGAACCCTGTAAGTTCCCATTTCTAGAGAGTTCTAATTGAATCAGCCAATAGAAAAACCCCTCTGCTACCATGTGACATGGATACATACCGTAGGTTTATCTTAAACAAATTTATAAAATATAGCGGAATATAATTTAATATCATAAATGGCTATAGGGTAGTCTGCTCTTTGATATCCACAGCTTAGGTCTTGGTGATTTCCTTTATGTATCAATTGCAACCTTTCTTCTTGGTCAAAGGACTTCTGGATCCATCCCAGGATTCACTTACCTGAGGCAAAGGATAAGGTGATCAGTCCTGTCCACCTCAAGGTACAGAGGTTAGACTTTTGTAGTATCCCTCCTGGATCAATACATATGTCCATTATCACAAGGATCACTTGTGGTATCAGTTTTCTTACTATAGTTTACTAACATGCCGAAAGTAATAACAGATCTCCAGATGTATGAAAATTAAGCCTTAAATGGGTCAAAGCAGTGCCCTTAGAAATGTTACATTTTGTATATAGTTAAGAACTCTACTTATTCTCTTTTACTAGAAAAATATTTCTTTGTGGAGACAAAACAAAATACTGTACCTTACAATGAATTGTCCAGTCATTGCTTGGTAAAATAATGTACACAGGTTTAAGAAGTTCTATACTTTGAAGTTCTTCTGATGTATGTTCAGTACTGGTATCAGTAGTTGGAGATAAACCACTGAGAGCTGTAGAAATGCCCAGACTGTGACTGTTGTGTACCTGGATTGTGTGTGAGCTGTCGGCCCCCTGTCTTACTATTACTCATGGCACTGCCCTCCGCGTTGGTATTCTGCCATTGTAAACAGCCGAGATAAAGGTTGGCTTTGTGTTTCATTTTTATTCCTCTCATTGTTCACATTCCACCTGGCTCTTAAACTCCTTAGATACACTGAGACCTCACAAGTGCTCTTCATGTTCTTCTTATGCTATAATGCTTAGTACTGAAAAATCTAGGAATCAATACAATTTCAAGGGAACATCAAAGGCAAATGATGTCTGCACTGTGGCCAGAACTTACCCTCCAATACTGAGAGCTTGTAAAATATCTATATTTTACATTATTTTGTTGTAAGAGTTTTACTAAATACTTGCATTACCCATAACATCACATTCAAGTCATAGAATAATATGATGCATTAGATGAGGTTATCTTGGATTTATAGTTTAGCTCATTGTCTGGTGTATAGCCACATTCATTTGTTTGGAGTTCTGATGAAAGCTATGGGAGCTAGTTACAGCTGTAAACAGATCGCCTCCTTGTGGTGATAACCAGTAAAAAGAATTTTCCCTAAAAAGTGAGGAAAACATTTTTTGGATTAAAGACCGCAAGCACTGACGCTTTGTGATATATAGTAAAACACTAAAAATCCGTTCACTCGCTTAATATATTTGCCACAAGATTCCACTCATCTGTTTACTGCATCTGTTCCCTGAAACATCTGACACTTAAAAATATGTGAGTAATAATTCCTCATATGACGTTCTCAATATAGTAATCTGCATGTATATTTTTATCTGCTTCAGTTCTAGACCAGCTGTTACCAGAATTGAATGTTCTACTAAAGCTTCTAGACCACGAATTCCTGAGTGCCACCACCAGAGAGAAGCAAAGCGCGGTATGCAATATCCTGCGCCAACTGCAGCCAGCTCCCGGTACGAAGCAATTGTTGATAATGGGACTCATCATTAATTATCCTGATATTCTTCCATTGTCTTCACCTTCATTGTATTCACTATAATATAACATTTCTAGATCACCTTGTCTTATGGCTTAACAGATTTCATGAAATATACATCAGAAAGTGTAATAAGTTATAGATCTGCAACATCCCCCAGGGCATAGCCTTTTCTTGGGGCCTGGTGGCAGCCGGGCCCCAGAATACTGGAGTGGCTGGCGGTTGCGGCCTAGGCAAGCTGATGTCACGGTGCTTGGTATGAGGATCGGAGGGCTGTCCTACAGCCTGGCAGGTCTCCAGCAGGTGGTGTGTGCAAGAAATAAGGATGGAGAGGCTGATGTACTGGATCTCTCTGGGGCAACTCCTGAGTGTCTGTAAGATAAGTCCCTGGGTATTGGATGGGGAAGCCCGTGATGGTAGACAGCCATATCCAGGGATCAGACCGAGGCAACATTGTGCAAATCAACTCACGTTTCTTTATTGGAACAACTGCAGGCAACGGGCCAAAACGATCTCAGAACAGATGCCAGATTGTTGGAGATTCCAGATTGCTGGAGTGGTCATGGAGAGTGATTCTCAGGAGTAGATTCACCAGCCTGGTAGTAGATACAGGCTAGGATGGGGCTGTGTCCAGATGTGGATGCTTCTGCCCTTGCCGTGGGTTTTGCTGTGTGTCTTTGCTAGAGGTGCACACAGACACTATTCCTCTCAGTGTGGGTTCTGGAAGATGTGCTCTATAGGAGAGATGGGATCTAAGAGCTCAGGAAGTAAAAGACATGTGCTCATGAGCAAGGTGCAGGCCTAAGACCTCACCTCTCTGGTAAGAGGTGGCTGGTAAGAGACCTTGCCCCTTACTGTCCAGGGGTTTTGTTAACTCCTGGTGAGGTGGTGGCTCACTCTCCAATCACACTACAGTTCACATAAAGGAATAAAATTGGATGACATATCACACATCTCTTAACCCTTGCATGTACAGGCAATATCTACAGCTGCTGATGCCTAACAATGACTGCATTATCCCTAAGGCGAGTTGCTCACTTGCTGGGGAGGTCCTCATTCGCAAACACTCCTCCGCCCATGTGTTGGCAGGGGTGTTGCAGATCCAATGTGAGTTTGCGGCTCAGAATTTGTGTCTACTTCACTACAAGGCTTACAGCGCCTTAATACATCAAGTACATCTTCTCTCCAGCACAAAGTGATCGAGACACCATTCTTCATAAAGATCGCCCAATTTCTTTATCAACACAACACAAGCTTAAAGTGAACCTGTGGGAAGAAATTGGCCTAATAAACCACTACCAGAATGTTGTCAAGTAGCCAGGCAGCTTCTAGATGATGTTTATTTCATGGCCTAGTGGTGTGGCATCATCCAGAAAATCAACTTTGAAGTGGGATGTAAATTGGTTTTATGAAGTCAAGGAGGTCAAGAGTTTAACACTGAAGCCAAGCTTTCTCTACCTTAGAACGCCCCCTTCACTGTAATTGAAGGTCCTGCATCCAGAAGCATCATTGATCAGATCTACTGAAGTCCAGGGCATGATGTCAACCACAAGAGAAGAGGTGTTCAAAGTCAGGGAGAGCTTGACTTCAGTGCCTCCGCCTCCATAAATCTATAGATCTAACTACAAAGTAGATTTTCTGGATGATGCCACCATGGTAGGTCATGAAAGATACATGACCAAGAAGCTGCTAGTGGTTAATTAGGCCAATTTCTGATGATAGGTTCCCTTTAATCTTTTAGTCTTCTTGGAAATAAATTAGTTCATGGAAGCTACATTTGTATCTCATTCCTATTCTGTATTAATTCATGGATGCCTTCTCTGTCATATCCTCAGGGGATGATTTTCAATATATGAACACTGCAGCATACCACAATGGCACAAGTTTTGTGGAGTCCCTCTTTGAAGAATTTGGTAATCTATTGTTTTATTCAATATGTAAAGAGATATCATTATCTGTGTAAGATGTTGCGAGCAAGGCACTCACGCCTATTGTTCCATATGAATGTAATGTAATATTATATTTGAATATGTATATTATATTTTGTATATGTATTTGTAAAGTGCTGCAGAATTTGATGGCGCTATATATATATATAAAGATTATTATTATCTGTGTGATGAGAAAGAGATCTTCGCTGCTTCCCTATCCTTAAGTGGGGGTGATCACTTGTGTCCCTTACATTAGAACCCCTGAAAATCATAAGATTGGGGGCCTGCTAAAGTACCCTCCATGAATGTACAAATCCAACCCGCTCTCAATTCTCCTCTATGGCACTTCCAGGACAGCTATCTCCTGTGGTTCCATAGCATATTAGCTCTCAACCGTCTAGGACTCACGAGACAGTCCTGTTTTTGGGCACTGTCCCTTTGTCTCAAGTGGTAGGGAGAATCTCCTGTGCTGTCCCACAATGTCCCACCTCCTGGTCGGTGCCCTGACACACTAGAGGTGCAGAGCCGAGACCAGGAGGTGAGATCTTTACTTGCCTTTCCCGTAGTCCTGCTTCCTCCTCTCCCTGGGACTCCGAGATGATGATGAGGAGGGACGGGGCTAACCAAGGAGAGGAGCTACCGCTGGCTGGCCCATGCTCCATCAAATTCGGGAGGAAACAGGACTGTGTGGGAACAATGGAAAGGTGAGTAAAGTTTTTATTAAGCAGGAGGAAAGATAGGCCACAATATAAGTGAGCATGGAGGACAGGGGGCCACAATATTCGGAGGATCGAGTAATTAAATTAAAGGGGGAGCAGAAAGGGGGCACAAATGGAGCAGAGAAAAGGGGAATGATAAGAAGGGGAGTAGAGAGAGGGAGCACAAATGGAAATGGAGTAGAGAAAAAAGGGGACAATAAGAAGGAGAGCAGAGAGGGGGCCACAATAAGAAGGGGAGCAGAAAGTGGTAGAACAATAAGAAGGGGAGCAGAGAGGCAAAGTAAAGAGGATGGACAATGTATGAGGCCTATTTATTGTACTGGGATATGGGATGTGGCGGCATGAACTACCTTAGGTATATGCTCAATAAATAAGTAACCAGGTTAGGTCTTCTACTATGAAAAAAATGAGTACATTTATTATTTCAGAAAGACATATTATGAATTGAGTCTTTGTATTCGATTCAAGTAATCCAATTCACATACAGTTTGATTTCATAAAATTCCTGGAAAGCAGACACCATTGCCTATAGAAGCAGTCATCTTCTTATTAAAGGGATATCTTACCGCAATTTTCACCATACAAAGTGCAGTATTAGTTGGCAGCCCTGGAGAATTGTGTAGTCATACAATAGCTGTGTAGTAGACAGACTGTGAAAACTAAAGTTATGATTTTCAATTGCTCTGGTCGGAAGAGCTTTCTGCCCGACACCTCTCCCCTCTGCAATAAGTAGGAGTTCAGGATTTTGGTTGGATGCTTATAGCAGAAGGGCGAGACTCTCAAACCGTTCATTGCAAAAAGCAGAAAGCTCTTCAGCTGTACGCCTGGTGCTAGAGTTCACTTTTCACAGTCTTGCTGCTACTTACCTAGTGCTGTCTGCAGTTTATTAAACCATTATTTATTATGGTTTAAGCTTCAGATCCTTAAAGGGGTTACTTTGTTCCAAAAATAGTTACATACCAGTCGGCAGGTTTGTGTGAAGAGGCAATGCACTATTTCGGGAACAAAACAGCCATATTTTTTTTACTGGAAAACCACTTAAACATCTTCTATGATAGTATTTATTAACCCTACCCTAGGACAAACTGAATTGTAGCATCCTCTTACTGCACTTCAGCCCTGTCAGTAAATAGAGCTATTTAGTAACTTTTACAATGAGACCACCCTAACGCAAGCATCAGTGACGTCCCGGTGTGTGACTCATTCTTGTTAAATCTTCCTGACAAACCCCTACATTGTCATTCACTAACTTTAAGAGATCCACAAGTCTTATATTCAGGAAACTCTTCTTTACAATGTGCGTAGTTCTATATGATTGGACACAGTTAACTACATTACTGGAAAATATTTGCTTCGGAGGTTATGCTCTGTAAATATAAATATTTTATTGACAGTATAGCGGAGTGATTGACAAGATGAGATTTTGTTTTCCTTTTATAGACTGTGATCTGCAAGAATTACGGGATATGCAGGATGACTACAAAGAAATAGAAGGTCAATCCACCCCACCCCCACCTCCACCTTGCATCCCACCACCACCACTACCAACTACTCCCCCACCTGAAGATTATTATGAAGAGGCAGTACCACTAGGACCGGGAAAGTCCACAGAGTATATCACCTCTCGCAGTAAGTGATTTTTGTCTTTATCATAGTGCAGCTGAAACATTATGGCCTGTTTCCTACTCCAACCATTGTATAGCATCACTGCACAGATGGCGGGGATGTTATAAGCCCACAGATTGCCCATTAACATTGGGCCATTTGGGCAGTGGAGGTTCAGGTCCAAAACCCTTTTAGAGTAACCTATGGTAATTCTATGCTATTAATGCCATCTCTTTATTCCAGTGATGGGAGCATTAATTGGCAACTAATGTCGTATACAGCTTTAGTGTCTGTACATTCTAAGACAGGAAAAGGTAGAAAAACATATTAAAGGAAATATACCATAAAAATCAATGGTATAAGCTGCAGCACAGAGGGGCTCTAGTAACACCTCCAAAGCCCTTATGGCTTGTTATCATAATTTTAAAAGTTGATTTTAGAAGGAAGGAGGATAACAAATATAAGAATATTACCATAGTCACAGTGTCTGGATCTATGGGTAATTGTCCAGGATTTTTCATGCTTGATTTTGATTTCCTTAAATGCAGTTAGTTTTCATGTCTCACATTTTGGGAAAACAGTTTCTGAGAAGAGGCGCTCTGAAAATTAAAAAGATTGCTTAAGTGTTTGCCACTGTGTAGCCATGCAAAGGATTACTATGACCCTGCAGTTACTGCACCTAAATACATATATGTATTTTATGTACACACCAAAAAGCTTCCTTACAACCATAGTATGAATGCACAGGTATAAAGAGGCTTTTGGGGTTGTGGTTTTGGGCTGTTCCCGTTTAATTGTTTAACTTTATATTTTTAACAGATAGCTCCAGTCCTCCAAATTCCATAGAAGACGGATATTATGAAGAAGCAGATAATAACTATCCTCTTACACAGATCAATGGAGAGCAGAAACACTCCTGTAAGTGGCATGAGACAAGTTGGAGCTCAACATTGCAGACTGTACTGTGCATAAAGAGAAGTATAACAACTAGGTGGCTGGCCCATCCTAATAAGTGCTCCACGGGAAGATGGGAGGCATAACACAAGTAGTTTTTGTGACCCTTTCTTGACCAGTTTTGCCACGCATCGCCTTTATTGATAGTGCCGCTTTTCTTGTGAAAATGGTCAAGACAGGACCATGATGTAGTGAATACGTGTTTGAACCTATAACAAATAAAGATTTCTGTACTTTAAGGCTACAGATTTCCTCTAGAACAGTACAGTATGTTCAGTATATGTGAAAGCTGAAAGGTTCTTTTTTATATTATATTATCTAGTCTAATCTAATCTTTTATGCATATTAACAAGTATAAAAACATACGGTAATTTACCAATATACATCCATTAAAAGTTCTGTATCTAACTATGCATGAACAATTGCCCTGCAAGGAGATCAAGGTACTAGCAGGGCAATTGTTCACGGACAGTTAGAGATCACATGACCCTCGATCTGCAGTCATTTTATGAGCAGGAATGTCTGGCTGATGAGGTAAAAGACAGGATATGTCACTTCACATATCAGGAAAGGTAAAACTTTTAATAGATGTATATAAAATGGCCAACACCTTCAATGTAGGAAAATGATGGCGATGTTTAAGGAGATTTTTTTAGAAGGCAGTGAAGGGTGTCTCTACAGTTTCTTACACGTAGAGAATTTGGCTTGGTTAGAAGTAGCACAGCATCATGTTTAAAAATATCCAAACAGAAAATGTGCCTTTAAAAAGTGAATTATGGCGTTCGGGTGGTGAGAAATAGTATAGTTCTGCCTGGTATGTGCTCAAGAGAACATACAACTTGCATGAAGAGAGTGATGTCATATTTATGCCACATACACACATTCTCACCAGTTACATTGTTACATAATGGGGTACATTTACTTACCTGGCCCGAGGAGGTCACCGAAAGTGCATTGTCCGACCAGAATGCACTGTGCCGTGATTCACTAAGATTGTGCGCCCATATATCCTGCATGTGTCGCCTCCCCACTCAGGTCCGACGGAGTTCACCTTCTTCTTCCTGGTTGAAAGTTAAATCCTGCTCTCAGTCCGAATCAGTCAGAACTTCCAACGGCACGCTTCCCAATTTCTGTTGCATGAAAGCCAGCGCAGCTGCGCCACAATCCGATCCCGCAGACCCGTGTTAAATACCTGTCAAAGCTTTGCAAATCCCTAAAACAGCGAACAAACCAACGAAAGTGCAATCCGCAACCCTTAGTAAATAAGCCCCATTGTGTCTTTTTCTTATGCTGGTGGACATTTATGAAATCGTTAACCCAGAATTCTGACTTTGAATAGAATTTGAACATTTAAAGTCACTTTACCCTTCATGTAATTGAGTGTCTTTTCATATGTTTGTATACAGATAATGAATCTGATGGATTAAGCAGTTCCTATGAGTCTTATGATGAGGAAGATGAAGAAGGTAAAGCCCAGCGTCAGATGCACCAGTGGCCTTCACAGGAATCCTCCCTGCACCTTGTACGAGACAGTAGAATCTGCGCTTTTCTCCTGCGGAAGAAACGCTTTGGCCAGTGGGCCAAGCAGCTTACACTCATTAGAGACAACAAGTTATTGGTAAGAAAATGAGTTGTGTCATTCATTTCCAGGGTACAATCCTCAAGTCAAGTAAAAGTAAAACAAATAGAGTGATATTGTAAGCGTAGGAAGGAAGGAAGGAGGATATATTACATCCCTCAATATCAAAATATTGCCGCTGCCAGAAAGGATTTCCTGCATCCACATTTTACTGGCCAAATATATGGAAATAAGCTCTGACAGTGAGACTGTCAACTAGTTGTGCTGGGGAGGTCACTCAACAGCCCTAGTTATTCTACAGGCTCAGTGATGGGAACATTTACTGTCATTTGTAGTGTCAGTGTTCCTGCCTAACACATGGAAGCTGTTACATTTCACCATGTGGTTCTACATGACATAGAGTCAACTCTGCGTGCCGAAATCTGCTGTGAACACTGAACGGAAGAATCTATTATACATTATGTTAGAACTTGGCCCCAAAATCTAGACCTGAGGGACTACTATGGATGTTTTACAGCTACAGCTGTGTCCACCTTACCATAGCCTGCAGTTGGCAAGAACTTCAATTTATCATGAAACCAATTTTATATAATACATAACGTTCCAACAGAATGGTTAACAGGCATCAGTTTGGAACACAAACACTGGGTTGCCACACAAAGAGAAATATTACTCTCTGGCACAATCTTGAAACAGTAGTAACTTGATAAGTTGATAATCTCTAGATTGAACATATTCAGCCATAAAGAAAAGGTAATAAAAACCTTATACTGTATTTCTGATAATGTTTCTCGTTACAGTGTTACAAGAGCTCCAAAGACCAGAATCCTCACTTGGAGATACCCTTACCCCTGTGCGGTGTCATTTATGTTCCCAAGGATGGGAGACGTAAGAAGCATGAGCTGCGATTCTGTCTACCTAATTCTGAGCTTCTTGTATTAGCGGTTCAGAGTCGGGAACAGGCTGAAGAATGGATGAGGGTAAGAACAATTATAAACATAGTTCTGACTTTGAATTGTGCACCATAAATATGATAACATATTCCAAGATAATCTCTTTGAAGACACATATACACATGCGGACAGCTTCCCATGACACTGCAGAAATTCATTTAACACATAGAACCTCATACATGATTGGTCATGATGAAATTCAATAGGAGGAATTTATCATCATGCAACATTTTAAAGAAAGTGTTAACTCTTTCTAAGGCACCTACTGCTCTGGGAGTAAATTTTTGTGATTTTGTCCATGTTGATAACTCTGGCTACATAAACTTTCCAAAAAGTGTCCCAAAGTTGCATGTGCCCTATTTTGTAGCTTTTTGGAGTCATAAAAATTTAGATGGCGAGCCTGACTGCTGAAAGCAGTTGGTTTCACAGATTGTAGCCTAATATTTATGAGCTTTAACATCATTATGGACATTTCCCTTTTTCATTGGACTTCCTCATATTACTCTTGTTTTAGTCTACATTTCTAAAAGATACCAAAGAGCAAGTACTGCATTTAGTGGGAAGACACTGCGTGATTTTAGAGCCCTACACCTTTAGCATTGAAATTTCTATTTAATACAATATTGATATGTTTTGAAATGAAATCTCTGCTAAAAAGTTGTATACATGATTAATTATACTCAGAACCTTATTCTTCATCCTGCTGTATTTATATAGGTTATCAGAGAGGCCAGCAGCCCAACCACA
The DNA here is from genome assembly GCA_019512145.1 of Engystomops pustulosus. NCBI lineage: Eukaryota > Metazoa > Chordata > Amphibia > Anura > Leptodactylidae > Engystomops > Engystomops pustulosus. The sequence goes on along the minus strand of CM033644.1, from coordinate 159,416,614 downwards.
ATCCAGCCACTGGCATCGCCGTCACTGCGGCATAAACTAGACCTGGACAAGGTGAGATATTCACTTCTTTTATGTTTCAGTCTGAGAGCAGCCAGAGGTCAAGTTTTACCAGTAGTCTTTATCTATGGCTTATGAAGAGAATTAGTGGATAGACGGACAGAAAAGAGTAATAGCACTATACAGGGATGTAAGAGAATATACCATAGAACTTTAATATTTGAGTAATACAGTTAATTACCTAAGATGTGGCAAGTCCTCTTTAATGTAGCATACAATGAAACTTTGTTTCGTTAAACAGGAATCCATTAGACTCAATACAATTGTAACAGACTATTATGATAAGCATAAGTTTTGTTTGACTTTTGCCATTGGATAGAAACAAGAATTTTTCAGAAGTGTTTTCCACTGAACACCTATCTTAGATATTAGATCAGCTCCCCCACAAACAGCGTTTAGATGAGGATTGACTGCGGATTCTTCAAGGACTTCCAAGCACAGAGCAATACATGGTATAGTGGCTGTGCTCCGTTCAGAAATTCAGGACTGATCAATAAATGAGCCATGTGACTGTTGGATGTGACATTACAGGCTTGGTGAGCAGAACAAGCGCTAATGGGAGTGATGTGACTGCTTCAAACAGCTCATCAGAGGGGACGCCAGGTGTCAGACCTCGGCCATTCTGGTACTGATGACATATCCTAAAGAAAGGTGAAAAAAGTGCTGGAATACTCCTTTATATTAACCTCTACATTCCCCTACAAGCCTCCTGATAATTGCGGTTGCAGCTATGGGCGATTCAGTTGATGAGTCACACAACGTCACTCCTGAACTTCACACCAATAGCACATCACTGTGAAGGTCAGATAATGATGTACCTAATGAGATGCCACCACTAAGACTTGTGATAGACGCAGCTGGTATCCTGCATGACTAGACACCAGAAGAGACAAAACCGTAGTGTGAGTAATAGTGCGACTTGTGTAGGGAAAGGATGATAGCCATACATTAAAGGAAATCTACGATTAAAATCAAGTATGATAAACCAGGGACACTTACCAGACACTGTGATAGTGGTAATCTTCTTATGTTTGTTATCCATGGTCTCTTTCCTAAAATTGACTTTTAAAATTATGCTAATGAGTCTGAAGGGCTCCGGGGGTTGTTACACTGTGTAGGAACACTTGGAAATCCTAAGAGAGCATGACTGTAACAGTCTGTAAAGCTACAGCAAAGAGGGGCTCTGGCACCCCCCACCAGAGCCCAACAGATTATCACAGTTACAGTGCCTGGATGTATGAGTAAGGTTCCCTGTTTTATCATGTTTGATTTTGATTTCAGCCTGTGATCTGTTCCCTTATAATTGTTTCCAGAGACTATCCCATGACAAAACATCTGATTCAGACAGTGCTGCCAATGGTGACAACAGCTCCCCCAGCAGTGGAAAAGAGAGCAGGGACAATGGTGAGAAATGCAATTATGAGTTCAAAAGTTTTTCTTGTATTATGACCATGTGATTATTTTAGATAAACTTGTTCATATGTCCTATGCAATACTAAATGTAAGTTTTAAGCTCTGAGAGTTTACATTGGAAAATACTAGGATTGTGTGTTCCCTATTTTCATCAACTGAAATTCCATTTTTTGGAATGGAGATTCATCATGTTGTATTGACTATAGGTACAAATATTAACATGCATTCATTTTGCCTTTAGCAAAGTGTCGGAGAACAGGTCTGGCCGACCTAAAAGGCTCTATGAGCCGAGCTGCAGGGAAGAAAATTACAAGGATAATTAGTTTCTCGAAAAAGAAGCAGTCAGCTGAGGAGCAGCATACCTCATCTACAGATGAAGATGTCCCCTGCTGTGGTAGGTGACAGTATACTAGGAGAAAGGGCTGCTTTCTCCACATGTTCCGCCCCTACGTATTACATTGTGCTACATATATATATATATCATACAATCCAGAGAAGATTTCAAAGTTCAAAAAGTAAAAATGTGATCCTTTATTCCATATTAAAGTGTAATGTTTCAGTTACAAAACCTTCCTCAGCATGTAACCGAAACCTCCCACTTTAATATGAAATAAAGGATCATGTTTTTACTTTACGGACTTTGGATTGTACATTAAAAATTGTGTATTAAAGATTCCTGGCCAAGGATTCCATGGCTTAGCACCCACCCATATTTGTAGCGCTGTGCTGCTTGAGACTTTCATTATATATATCATATATATATATACATATATTTATATGCATTCTCATCTTATGAAGTGTAAATTGAATTTACAGCACTATGTAATAATACAAACAGATGGAACTTTTGGTTATACATGGGGATGTCTTGCTAATGTAAAAGGCTACAGATAAAATTATAAAACTGTACAGACGGTCCCCTACTTAAGAACACCTGACTTACATATGACCCTTAGTTACAAACGGATCTCTGGATTTTTGGTAATTTACTGTACTTTAGTCCTAGGCTACAATAAACAGCTATAACTGTTATCAATGGTGTCTGTTATTAAGATTTATTGTTTATCCTGATTCTTATGACAATCCAACATTTTTAAAATCCAATTGTCACAGAGACCAAAAAAATTTTGACTGGGGTTACAATAATAAAGTATACGGTTCCAACATACAAACTCAACTTAAGAACAAAACTACAGACCCTATCTTGTATGTAACTGCCTGTATTAGAATCAGTGAAGCTACATCTGTTTAAGTTGTTGGCCACCACTATTAACAAACTTTACCAGGATAAGTACAAGACCCTAATAGGGTCAGTCATATTGTACTTACATGCTTGTAGCAGTACTTGAGCTTCCTGTGTCCCAATTGCTTTTGGTGGATGAAGGTTGCCGTGCATTTATGACAGTATCTGGATGTCATGTGCATAAAGTAATAACTGCATAAAGCCTTGGGTCCTACTGCAAGTGGGTCACATGATCCACAGCTTCCACAGCTTCTTGTACTAAAGTAAAGGTAAAGTTTATTAGGAGCCAACTCCTTTAAAGGCGTTTTCCCAAAAACTACACTTAGGCCCTATCCGAAGGATGGGGCCTAACTTGCTGATCATTGGGTCTCGCCACTTTTTAGACTAATGGAGCAGACGGCCGTGCATGACCGTTCTGCTCCATTAATCTCTATGGAGCTGATGGGGATTGTGCTCAGCAATGGTCCCCTCGTTTTTGCAGTCTGTCGGGGTCTCAGCACTGAGAGTCCCACTGATCAGCAAGTTAGGCCCTATCCCGTGTATAGGGCCTAACTTTAGTTTGTTGGAAATCCCCTTTAAGAAATGCAAAGAGTGGTGAAAATCCTTAATGGAAAGGATATACACAACTTTTTTCGTATTTTTCTCTCTTCTGTCTGCCATAGGCTCCCTAAATGTGCTTGTGAATCAGTGCTGGAAGGAGCGTTGGTGCCGGCTGAAGGGGCAGACTCTTTATTTTCACAAAGACCGTAATGATCTCAGGACTCATGTTAATTCTATTGCGTTGCGTGGCTGTGAAGTATCACCAGGATTTGGACCTAAGCATCCATTTGCTTTCCGGATACTACGTCAAAATCAAGAAATCTCTGTTTTGGAGGTATATTGCCTTTTTGTATTTTTATGTGAATAGTAAAAATAAAAACATACATAAAAAGATATGAAATCTGTTCATAACTTCAACCGTATTAACTTAAGCCAGTTATATACATAGTGTTGATCGGTATACTGTTTTATTTACCACCATGGTCAGCTCCATTATGTGAATTCTACATAGTAAATCAGGACCCAGATTCAGGTTTTGTATTAAACAGAGTTTTCATGTGAGATTAGAGTTTACTGCGTGCAATTTACCAGATCAGATAATTCATTAAAACACAAGTTTACGTCTATGTAAAAAATATATATTTTCACTTCTTTTTACAGGCCAGCAGTTATGAAGAAATGGGTCGATGGCTGGGTCTTCTACTTGCTCAAACAGGCTCAAAAACCAGACCCGAGGCCCTGCACTATGATTATGTAGATGTGGAAACAATAGCCAATATAGTGACTGCTGTTCGACACTCTTTCATGTGAGTTATTATGGGGAAACCTGCAGTCTGAAGGCTACAAGTGTATGGCTAATGAATTGGTTGTACTTACAATATTTATCAATCCTAAATTTCAGGTGGGCAAAATCCTCCCATAGTGGCAGCAGTGACTCTCAAGTGTATGATGATGTGGCCTATGAAAAGGTATATGAAAGCTGAGTTGTTGAAACCTTATAGAGTGTTTCCTGTAAAATATGTGTTGCCATGTTTTTGGTGGTTGAAAGTATTCTTTATAGTGACCAGCAGTGGGAGCCAATATACTTTATTTTCTCCATTATTGTTTTAGGTTGAAGACCCAAAACGCACACAGGGAGGAACACAAGTGAAACGCCATGCCTCCTCCTGCAGTGAGAAATCCCGCAGGTTGGACCCTGAAGTTAAAGTCAAACGCCATGCTTCAAGTAAGAGCTACACATTAAAAGCTATTAAATTTATATCATATTAAATTTTGGTATACAGGTGACTGCAAACACAATAATAAATAATGCTAAATCTAAAAAAAAGGATGCGGATTATCTGAAGCTAAAGCCACAAAGGCTGCAGTTGCACCTCTGAAAGATGCTGTACATTGAAAATGTACATTATAAGTTTCTGAAAATGAACATATTTTTATTGGTAAGACTTATTAATAAAGCTGTAAGACTGGAGGTGTACAGGGGCGGGATTCCCTAATTTAAGATTTCTGTTTCTCAGCAATTATCAAGTTGTAAGGTCTGGGTATGTTTGTGGATAAGGCCCTCAGTACGTTTGTACATTTACTTTCATATACATATATACTTAAGCCTCACCATTAGCCAGAACTTGATCCTAAGTAGTGGTTATCGAAGTAAGAGAACAGCAAAAAGTACCAAACAATAGCGGATAAGGTTAGAGTAAATTCCAATGTTTACCTTTATAAAAAGCCTTATATAAACTCTTTTCCAGATGCCAACCAATACAAATATGGTAAAACCAGAGCGGAGGAGGATGCACGCAAGTTTGTGAAAGAGAAAGAACGTCTGGAAAAAGAGAAAGAAGTGATTAGAAACAAGTTGGTAGCTCTGAGAAAAGAAAGAAGAGAGCTTAAAGAGATGCTGAAGAACAGCACAGGTAAGTTAAGAGACAAATGAAATGCAAAGCATAAATTTAACAAGGAAGCAACCTGAAGACACCAAAAAATCTCACCTCTACTATTGCAAATCATATTACTAGTTTCTCAAAAGAAACGAACGCCATTCGTAGTCCATAAATATGAGTGTGTATAGAATACCATATTTGTTTAAGCATACTACTTGTAGATCATGATCATAAAGGTGTCAAAAGCTCTTTAGTACTATGTGTAGTCTCCTGCCTAAATCTTTTACAATTTATAGGAATCTATCTTTTTAATTCAGCAGTAAGAAAGCACCTATAGACTTTTTTTTAGTTCATGTGGTTCCTCTTTTTGTGTGCAAGATCCCCAGGCTGGGTAGGATGATTATTTATTGTGCTATCTTTCTACAAAATATATTTTGAACTCTTGTTTTCTCTTTGTGTTCAGGAAAACAGCAGCAGGAGGTGGAGGCAAAGTTAGCCTCATTAGAAGAACAGTGTAAGGACAATGAGAAGAGCCGTGTAGATTTGGAGTTACAACTTACAGAAGTAAAGGAGAATCTGAAGAAGTCCCTAGCTGGAGGTCCATCACTAGGGTTATCAGTGACGGGCAAAGCTGAGAATCCAGTTAGTATTGAGATTTTTTTTGTTTACCTATACCCAGATTTGGTGCTCAATATCAGATCTTTGGGGATCCAACATGCAGAAACCCAACTGATCAATTGTATAAAGAGAATGTTGTGATGGACGGACATGAGAGAAGAAGTGCTCACCAATGCGCTGTGACTTCTACAAACATATAATAATATAATAATAATATCTTTGGGGGTGCCAAGTGTTGGACCACCACTGCTCTGGTATTAATCATTTATCATAAGAATAGTTGACCATTAAAAATCGTCCATACTAGCCCCCTCTAAGTTTCATTGTGCTTTATAAAAATGTGAACTAACATTCACTTTTTGTTTTTACAGCCACCAAAAACCCAACAAGAAAGTGAACGTCCTTTGCCTGTAAACAGTGCTGCAGAATTGAAGCACAGAGCTCCATCTATAGTGACGACGAACAAAGGGAAAGTGCTCCAAAAGGCCAAGGTTAGTTATATATATTCAACCTACAACATAATTCTGTATAGTAAAGCATTTCTTAGTGTTTAATAGTTTAAATGTAATGTTACCATTAAAGAGCTATTCCCACCAAGACAAGATTCTTAAATGTATTCAGGATAACAAAATAACACATTCTCTAATTCACTGTTATCAACAAAAATACAGCATTTCACAGATATAATTCCAACCTGTCTCTATCAGTCCTGGTGTTTACAATTTTGATTGTCCTGGATACGACCATAATCGTTTGACTATTGTCGGATTCCTCATGTTTTCACACTGCAGTGTTCTCTGCCTCCTGCCCCCCACCCATCCCACATTACAAGACCAGCTCAGACACAGGCACTTCCTGCCGGCAAGCAGCAGTTTGCAGAGACTTGCTCTACTAGCTATAGACAGAAAAGGTCTTCAGAGTAGAGCTTACTCTGTGTTTTATTGATTAGATGAGGGAGCAGAGATAACTCTGTGTTTAATTGATTAGGTGGGTTAGCAGAGCTGAAAGTGTCATTGTGTTTTATATCCATCTCATGGATTTCATCATCTCCGTTCTTTGATCTGTCTCATCACTCTTTTTCTATGTGTCAGCTGCTAGTAGAATGTTTGGAAGCCAAATAAAAGTGTAGATAAACCCTGTACCCCGATTATCTAAACACATTGGGGGACCCGATTCCCGTTTTCCCCGAATATTTCCGATTTGCGCCGATTTCCCCTGAATTGACCTGGGATTTTGGCGCACGCGATCGGATTGTGGCGCATCGGCGCTGGCATGCACGCTACGGAAATCGGGGAGCGTGGCCGAACGAAAACCCGACGGATTCTGAAAAGCCGCCTCATTTAAAACAAAAAATCTGTCGCGGAGCTTGCACTTACCTTCACTCAGCCCGGCCCGGTGAACTCCAGCGCGTTCCGATGCTTTTCAGCGCAGCAGCGCCACCTGGTGGACGGCGGAGGAACTAGCTTAATGAATCCCGGCCGGACCCGAATCCAGTGCAGAGAACGCGCCGCTGGATCGCGAATGGACCGTGTAAGTAAATCTGCCCCATTGTCAGCACACAAAATCTCATAGCACAGTTGGATCATGAAGTGTCTTCTTAGGGAGTCCCCACCTACACTCTGAATTCTTACACTTATCTGTCTATTAAGATATAGGACCAGAAACAGCAATAAAACTGACTAAAATTTCAAAGTAAGGGGTTGAATTATCTTTATTGTGTAAACATCACTAAGGGATTAAAATTTGAGAACTTTCTTAAATGGAAAAACCCTTTAAATGCATGCTGCCTATGTTACTGTGATGGTATTTCTTTATTATAGGATGTTACTGAGTGCATCAAAAGGCATAATAATACAGCAAATTGACCAATGTAATAAAATCACTATTCAATCATCTATATACAATTGCTATTCTAATAAGCTACTGTTGTATTTTAGGAATGGGAAATGAAGAAATAATAAATTACAATTATTGTATGCAAAACAAAGCTCTGGTGAACAAGAAGCCTTTGTCACATGCATGTGCCTTATGGAAACAGTAAGAAAAAAAGAATAAACACGTGAACTAACATGAAGCAGATTCAGCATCGTATAAATTCTGAACGATGTATAAAGCTAGTTCTTACCCTAAGATGGTCTTTAATATTAAAGAAACACATAAAAGGAGCTCGCTAATTTATGGTCTTTGGAAATATGATTTTATGATATTGAATCCAAGATGTAAGTTGGAGGAATCTACCCTTGATGGTCGCAGAAAGTGAATGAAAGTGGATTTTGAAGTAGAAACAGGGATGGACATCCGTGATGCAATATAATATACTGGAATATTTGGTGAGCACTATGCTCTGTTAACAGGACATAACTTCTCTACTGTGAAGGTCAAAAGTATCTACCCCAATTGTCTAATGAAAATGCTCACTGAGAAGGATGAAAGTTTTTCATTTTTTATCTATGTACAGTTCTAAAAACGAACAGAATATCATAACACATGGTAGACAGGTATAGAAAATGAAATACTCAAATTTATTGTATCTGGTTTCCTCAAAAAGAGACATTTTGCCTGTCATCTTTTGATCTAATTTTCATTTGCATTATGAACATTGGAAGCAGCATCAGGCCAGTCCAATACGACCCACCACAAATGAAGAAGAGTCTTTGAATATCCAAAATACTAGAAGCTATACAATATGCAAGATATTTCCGATTCATATTGTATTATATACTTCAACTGCCCTTAAAATCTATTGAAAGATATTTGTAAAATAGGAACAAAGGAAGAAACATAAAGTTGCTGTTTTATTTTTGTTATATGCCCCTGAAATATGGTTGGGCAACTAATGATGCCACTGTGTTAAGGGATTACTCTTATGGCACAGCACTAGAGCATACCATAATAGTGGGGTTCAACCTCTAGTATTGTGTAGACCTGGAGAACAAAGAGACTCAGATTTTCCCCTTTATGATGGTTGTTTAGAAGAGAAATTTGTAAAGTTGTCGCACTGCTTATCTAGTTCTGTGGCCCCTTCATTCTAGAATGTATCCAAATTAAAGGCATAACTTTACATGCAAAATTGTCCCCTTTAAATGCATATGGCACATGTGATTTTCAAGTTTCTTCTGTCTCACAAAATGTCTCCAAATGTCTCATCTATTGATTTGGGATGGAGGATTGGAAAGTGTTAATATTTCTGGTGATAATGTATAGCACATCGTGGAGGAAAATCGTAAAAAGAGTCCCCTTTTTTCTGCATATTGTGCCACTATTGTACAAAGAGCTGTATGCACTTTAACAAATGTTTTTTTTCAATAAAAGGACAATGTACAGAATATATTTGCTTTTCATTTTTCATTTTATTACACTGACTTGCATAACCTGGGGGTCATGGTAGAGGAAGATGAGGAAAGAGTTTGAATGTTGCCTTCTTAATTGTCTTCCCACACATGATGAGGGATAATGTAAATGTCTATTTTAGTAAGCAGCTCCTAGTGCCAATAAATGGGGTGACAGGTCCTCTTTAAGGACTGGTTCCAGGACTGGTCCATAGCAAATGTGGTGTCAACATACAGAAAATAATCAAAAAGCGATCCTGGAAACTACAGACCTGTGAGTCTAACTTCTGTTGTGGGGAAAATATTTGAGGGGTTTATTAGAAATTCTATCCTGGAGTATCTCACTGTGCATAACCTTATAACCCAGCATCAGCATGGGTTTAAGAGGGATCAGTCCTGTCAGTGTAATCTGATTGGCTTCTATGAGGAGGTGAGTTCTAGACTGGACCTGGGGGAGGCTGTGGATGTTGTATATCTGGACTTTTCCAAGGCATTTGGTACAGTGCCAAAGAAAAAGGTTGGTACTACTGGAACTAGGGGAAAATCTGTGTATTTGGGCAAGCAATTGGCTTAGTGATAGAAAACAGAGGGTCACCATTAATATCATTTTCAGATTGAGTTTAAGTTACCAGTGGAGTACCACAGGGGTCAGTATTGGGGTCACTTCTTTTTAAGATTTTTATTAATTACCTCATTGAGTGTATATACAATAATGTTTCAATATTTGCAGATTATCCTAAACTCTGTAAAGTAATTAACACCGAGGCCAATAGTATAACATTACAGGGGGATTTGTGCTGGAGGAATAGGCAGATAAATAGCTGTTATATAAATGTAAAGTTATGCTCTTGGGCCATGGAAACAGAAAGCAGAATTATGTAATGAACAGTCAATGACTTTGTAAAACTTCAGCAGAAAAAGACTTGGAGGTATTGGTGGATGGTAAACTTAATTTAAGTGACCAGAGCTAAACAAGCAAATAAAATTATGGGATGTATCAAGAGAGGAATAGATTCTCATGATAAGGACATAGGGGCATATTTATCTTGTGCGCCATCGTATGATAGCCCCCTGCAACATATTCCGCTCGGCCGGTGTGGTGCAGAGGTCCTGATAAATATGCCCCATAGTTTTGCCCTTATACAAATCACTGGTCAGACCACACATGGAATATTGGGGCAGATTTATCAAGATGTCTAAAAGTAAGAATGTTCTTGGTTGCCTACGGCAACCAATTACAGCCCCCCTTTAAAGTATTCATGAGCACTGGTGAAATGAAACCTGAGCTGTGGGCAACTAAGAACATTCTTACTTTTAGACAGCTTGATAAATCTGCCCCATTGTGTACAGTTTTGGGCATCAATGTATAAAAAGGACATAGTAGAACTGGAAGGGGTGCAGAGTAGAGCAACCAAGATTATTAGCAGAATGGGGGGGCCTGGAATACAATGACAGCTTACAAAACATGGGGTTATTTAGCTTAGGAAAAAGATGGCTGTTTGGAGACCTCATTATAATGTACAAATAGATGAATGGGTGTTATAGAGATCTATCCAAAGATTTTTTTATATCTAGGCCTGTGACCAGGACCAGGGGGTCTTTCCAAGCCTAGAGGAGGTGGTTATTATTGCTGTTGTCTTTTTGTTTTTGCAACACTTCTCTGTTCATTGTGTTTAAAATCTGAGTCACTTCAGAAAGCCTGTCATAGCATGCCTGATGAAGGTACCTAAGCTGTCCCAAAAGCTTGCTTGTAACACGTTATATTTCAGTTAGCCATTAAAAGGTATCAAGCAGGTTACTTTATTTGACCTATCAAAAGCAATAGTAATGTCAAAGGTCAGACTCATCTTTGGTGCTCCTCTTACTATTCTGGCTTCAATGAAGGTATAACAATTCGTTTTTTTTCGGTTTGGACCACAATAATTTTTTGCACAAAAATTATACATCAGTATGTCTAATCCTTCCTGCTCTATAACCATGCTTCCAAATCTGCCATGTTCAACGGGTACGGTTCTTCCTAAGTACTTCATGACGTAAAATGACGCAAGTCAATCAAGTCCAACTTTTAAGAAGTAAACAAACGTTTTTACCCATAATATGAAATTTTAGCTCTCAAGAAAGGCATCCAGGCCTGAACATGTACAAAGAATCTGCCATAACAACCTCCTGCAGCGGAGAGTTTCATAGTCTCACTGCTCTTACAGTAAAGACTCCCTCTCTATGCTGATGAGACAAAGATTGAACTTTTTGGTGGATAAAACCAGGCACTGTTCATCACCTGCCAAATACAATCCCAACAATGAAACATGGTGGTGTCATCATCATGCTATGGGGTTGTTTTTCAACTTCAGGGGCAGGACAACTGGTTGCAATTGAAGGAAACATGAATGTGGCAAAGTACAGAGATATCCTGGATGAAAACCTCAGAGTGCTCTGGACCTCGGACTGGGCTGGAGGTTCACCTTCCAACAAGACAATGACCCTAAGCACACAGCTAAAATAACAAAGCAGAGGCTTCAGAACAACTCTGTGACCATTCTTTACTGGCCCATCAAGAGCCCTGATCTAAACCCAAATGAGCATCTCTGGAAAGACATGAAAATGGCTTCCACCAAAGTTCACCATCCAACCTGAGGGAACTGGAGAGGATATGCAAGGGAGAATAGCAGAGGATCCCCAGATCCAGGTGTGAGGAACTTGTAACATCTTCCCAAGAAGACTCATGACTATATTAGCTCAAAAGCTGCTTCTATTTAATACTGAGCGGAATACTGCATACTTATGACCATGTGATATTTCAGTTTTCCTTCTTTAATAAATTTGAAAAAGCAGAGTGCACATTAATGAACAAAAAAAGAACCTTTCTTTTCATTGAATGGAACAAAGAGTGAAAGATTTAAAGGGGTCTGAATACTTTTCAAACCCACTGAACATTCTGGGTTAAAGGGGTTCTCCCACAAATATAAACTAGGTCCTATCCACAGGACTTGCTGATCTGACCCCCACAGATCACAAAAACGAGGGGTCCGATGGGGTCCCGGGTATCTCCCTCGGACCCCTGCTCGCTCCGAGTAATGGAGCAGCCGGCCGTGCTTGACCGTTCTGCACTATTAATCTCTATGGAGCTGATGGAGATCGTCCAGCACGATCCCATCAGACCCATCCTTTTTGTGATCTGTGGGGGTCTCATCACTGGGACCCCCACCTATCAGCAAGTTAGGCCCTATCCTGTGTATAGGCCTAACTTGTGCTCATGGGAAAACCACTTTAAGATAAATAGCATTAGACACCAATAAACACAATGAAAGCACTTACATCAAAACATGAAAGTTCAATTGAGTAAATTTATATAATCAGGGTCAGTTGTCGAGCAAATTATGGTACTAGGGTTATGAAGAGCCAAAAAATGAATTGTTTGCATATTTCTTTTAAAAGAAACTGTTTGGTGTGTATTCTATCTAAAGCCACTCCTAGGAACAGCTGGCCGCTCTGCTGACAACTAGATAATGTATGTAGTGCAAACAAAGAGAAACAAATGTGTAACCAAGCATACAACTCATTCTCTAGACAAAATGAAACAAAAGGATTGCAGGTTGGATTTACACTGTGTTTGGGGGAAGGAATCTCCCAGTTGTCAGATAGAAGGATTGGGAGTGTTGTGTTGAAAGGTAAACTACCACTTGGATAGATATGATTTAACCCCTTATCACTGATGCTTATTTTCAGCTTAATGACCAGACTCGATTTTTCGAATCTGACATGTGATGAGTGATAAGTTTTGTTTTCTGTTCTGAAAGAAAAATGAAAAATTGGCAAAATATCAGAAAAATTCTTAATTTTCAAAGTTTTAAATGTTCTGCTTTCGAGGCAGACAGTTAAAATACCCAAAGAGTTTGATAACTAACATTTCCATAATTCACAATTTATTCAGGGTGCATAGCCGTGTATATAGAAAACAGAAATGCTTTGCATAGGCCCTGAAAAGTTGATAACTTTTTAATTTTTTGGGAAAATACATTCATTTAGGCCAAAAATGAAACTTTCATAATGAATAGAATGTAACTGGGGTGATTAGGGCATGCTCAGTTAGTTACAGACAGGTCCTGCTAGGAAGCAGAACCCTCCGGCAGTTTTTCCAATTCTGGTTGTTAGTGCCAGGTCTGGGCTGTGATGATACAGCCGGACACCGGCACTTGCAGGACCTGATGTCCCGCAATCTTCTTCTGAAGCGTAATTGTAGAAAGGCGGTGCATCAGAAGAAGTACCCTTAATGGCCGCCATAAAAACACAATATGGCGGTCATTAAGGGTTGGGCAGTACAGTGGCTTAGTGGGTAGCATTACTGTTTTGCAGCACTGGGGTCCTGGGTTCAAGTCCCAAGGTCAACATCTGCAAAGAGTTTGTATGTTCTTCCCGGTTTCCTCCTACACTCCAAAAAAAACATACTGCTAGGTTGATTAGATTGTGAGCCCCTTTGGGGACAGACACTGACTTGGCAAGCTATGTGCAGCAATGCATAATCTTTGTGCGCTATATAAATAAAGAATTATTATTAAACTGAATACATTTACAGGTTTACAAGTTGGCGTATTCTTTTTGTTCCAGGATCATATCTTGCAGTAAAAAATACTTTTTTGACCAGCATGAATGCAATGATCAAAAACATTGGGGCTTATTTACTAAGGGTACCACAGAACGCACTTTTGTTGGATTTTAGAAATTTTCAGGTTTCGCACGGCTGTGACAGGTATTTAGGGGGATTGTGTCACATGCAATCAAATTTTGACGCAATCGTGTCGGCTTTCATGGGACAGAAACCGTGGGGCAGGCTGTCAAATGATCCGACTGATTCGGACTGAGCACGGGATTTAATATTCAAATTGTGTCGCAACCAATGCACTTACATACACCGGGAAGGAGAAGGTGAACTTTAGCGGACCTAAACGGGAAGCGACACATACAGGATATCGGGAACACGCTCGTAGTGCATCACGGCACAATCCATATCGTCGGACATTCCGGATCGGGGATCGCGACGCGGACAGGTAAGTAAATGTGCCCCATTATCTTTGAACATACCATTAGCTCTAAGGAACATGTTTCTAGTGGTTTAGTTACATTCTCCAATAATTTATCTGTACGATTCACAAATTTTGACCATTAAATCTGGAAACAAGTTTAGGAGGAGTTTTCTGTACAAATATATGGGTTGAATAGCAGGATAAACCTGATGATGGAAATTGTTTTACCATTGGTACCATACCCCATCGCAACTGCACAAGCTTTTCCCGGACACCCCTGTTATACGTTGGCGCTGTCAGGCCCAGGGTGGTACCCTAGAACACATATTCTGGATGTGCCCATTAATACAACCCTTCTGAAAGGAGGTCCATGATCTCTTATACGCAGTCTCTTCCCTAAAGATACCATTGCACCCGCTATTCTACTTATTGAACATACCCCCTTTTCAGATACCCAAATCCATGGGTAAACTTAGTCTGCACATACTCACGCCAGCAAGATGCTTGATAGTGAGCCATTGGAAAAGAACAACCCCGCCGACACTGTTGGAGCTCCAGGCTAGGATTCAGGAGATTAGAAGTATGGAACGCCTGACGGTTTCTCTGAACAACATGGTCCCAGCCTTTTACAAGGTTTAGGACCTATGGTATACTTACTGGGCTCAGGAAAGACTGTTAGACGATTGATCTGCGATCCCCTAACCCAGTGGTGGCGAACCTATGGCACTGGTGCCAGAGGTGGCACTCGGAGCCCTCTCTGTGGGCACCCAGGCCATCACCCCAGCATGAAGTTCACCAGACAGAACTCAAAGAATCTTCCTACAGAATCTTCCTACAATGACAGGGGAATTTGCCCTCCTCCTTTCAACTGCGTTGGTGTCTTTAGGAGGCTGAACGATTGAAAGTTGTCAAAGAACAAGGAGAAATAAATTACTGCTTAAATTGCTGCGCTGGCACTTTGCAAAAAATAAGTGGCTTTTGGTTGAAAGTTGGGCACTCAGGCTCTAAAAGGTTCGCCATCACTGCCCTAACCTTTCACTCCCCTTTTTTCCCTTTATGTCCTTTGTCATTTTGTTCTAGTTACATTGCTGTTTACTCCCAGATCTACTTAGGCAAATAGGACCGGCATATAGGCCTGTTGTATTAGCTAAATGCCCGCAAACTAAATGTACGCAGTCTTCTAATGATAGCTATGAGTGTGTAGTAGCAATATGTTTCATGTTAGAGATTTTGAACTGTATCTTTACAATTTTGTAAAAACTATTGTGTTCCTGTATAGTTTTGGTATAAGAAAACTTTTAATAAAAATACAATTGATAAAAAAAAAAACCCTGATGATGGGCTTTCCTATATTTCGAGCAGCATCTGTCCGTATTCTGCTTATAATACATATCCATATCACTTCTTTTATTTTCGCAAGCAATATTAAGAAGTCTCAGCAGCGTTGTATAGATTTCAATTGAAAATTAATGGAAACTCTGGGCAAAAATCTGCCATTTGAAATAGCCCTTAGGTTGCCTCCACCCAGGTATATTATTGTGCATGCGGCATTTTTTTCTTTACATGAAAAAGTGTCTATTGAGCTTTCACATGTATTTATTATGTGTTTGTGCCACAATTCACGGTTGCATTTTGTCCGACACTTTTGAAAATTTTGCACCTGGAGGGGTGTGTTGGTGGTGTGTTCCTAGTTTGCGTCACATTTTTTACTGGGATACACCACAATTTTGGCACAAAATCATGAAGCAAAGTGCACCAAGGAGAAAGAGTTACAACTGTGTCACATCCTGGAAACTGACCAGATTAACTAAGAGCATGCGACACTAATAATGTGGGACAAAGTGCACATTAGTGAGGCAAACTGCAAAAAGGAAGAATGCACCAGTTTTCATATATCTGGGCCATTGTGTACACATGGAAATATTTTTAAACGGTTTAAATGTAAGTCTTCAATATCTTCCCACGGACACACCGGCGCCCATATCTACTAAGAGTCTCCGGTCGCAGGTTTTACAGTGGACACTATAGTAAATGCGGAAGGCCGGGCCATTCAGGCCCCTGCCCCCTTCTCCCACGGCCTTGCCTCCCGCTCTGAAAAGTCCAAAGTGGTGTGCGGGTTGGGGGAACAGGGAAACTGGTGGAGGAGAGATTTATGCCCCTTCTCTGCCAAAAAACTACAATGATGAATGCCCCCCATTATGTCTGGGCATGTATATAGAAAACAGAAATGCTTTGCATAGGCCCTGAAAAGTTGATTAAATACTGAAATGCTATAGGTTAGCTTGAATATACGTTGTGCACCTCCCCTAAACCTTGCTATCAAGGGAATAAAACCTCTAATCACTAAATGTACTGTGAAGTCCCCCCCCCACTAGTCAAAACATGACCTCTAGGCAGGAGCTGCAGAGAGAGACAAGAGTAAGGGACAAGCAGGCAGATTACACAAGATGGCTAAATCATGAGATGGCTGACACCAACATGATGGTGTCTGAGTGAACTAGATAGCGTTTGGAGAGAAACATGACATCTCTCACATAGTAAAACTCCATAAAATACCCCACTATAGAAACTACACCCCTCACTGTATTTAAAACAACTTCTATTAAGTTTATTAACCCTTTAAGTGTTTTACATGGGTTAAAACAAAATGGAAGTGTAATTTCGAAACTTTTTAATTTTTTGGGAAAATACATTCATTTAGGCCAAAAATGAAACTTTCATAATGAATAGAATGTAACTGGGGTGATTAGGGCATGCTCAGTTAGTTACAGACAGGTCCTGCCAGGAAGCAGAACCCTCCGGGAGTTTTTCCGATCCTGGGTGTTAGTGCCTGGTCTGGGCTGTGATGATACAGCCGGACACCGGCACTTGCAGGACCTGATGTCCCGCAATCTTCTTCTGAAGCGTAATTGTAGAAAGGTGGCGCATCAGAAGAAGTACCCTTGGCCGCCATAAAAACACGATATGGCAGTCATTAAGGGTTGGGCAGTACAGTGGCTTAGTGGGTAGCATTACAGTCTCGCAGCACTGGGGTCCTGGGTTCAAGTCCCAAGGTCAACATCTGCAAAAAGTTTGTATGTTCTTCCTGGTTTCCTCCCACACTCCAAAAAAACATACTGGTAGTGTGCTATATAAATAAAGAATTATTATTAAACTAAATACATTTACAGGTTTACAAGTTGGCATATTCTTTTTGTTCCAGGATCATATCTTGCGGTAAAAAATACTTTTTTTTTGCATGTTTTTATTTTGTTTCTTATACACAACAGCATATATCAAGCCAGTGCTGTAGGTAAGTACTAATTTTATTACTTTTTTTATATTGCCTAATTCCTGGGCCTAAAAGGTTTGTTGCAAATTACTATAGATGGAAGTGGGCCCTGTCTAACGGATTACTGAGAGGAGGAACTTTCCAATGGATTACTGAGAGGGATGGTCTATCTAATGGATTATTGAGCAGGGGGGCTGTCTAATTGATTACTGAAAGGGGGCCTGTCTAATGAATAACTTGGCAGGGGGGTCTGTCTGATGGATTACTGAGGGGAGTCCTGTCTGATACACTACTGAGTGGAAGGGCCTGTATAATGGATTATTGAAAGTGGGGTTGACCAATGGATTACTGAGAGGGGGTTCTGTCTAATGGATTGCTGAGGGGGTCCGTCTAATGGATTACACTGAGAAGAGGGCTTGTCTAGTGGATTACACTGAGAGGGTAATATATATACAATACACCTGGCACAGTGCGGTCAGTTGTGTTGTGAATGGGATATATGTGGGGGGCACAATTTGCTTAGTTGTTAGTTGTGCATAGTGTGGCCAGTTTTGGTGTGAGAGTTATTTATGATTTATGCCAGGCTGAGTTGTGGAGAGTATATGGGTGATTCCAAATATTTTTTTTTTATAAACCCGCAGAGCTGCGTCCTAGCTGTAAGATTGGCCCGAAGGAAAGGGACACCATCAGCGACATCATCTGTAAAGCATTGGATTACACTGCAGCCTCTGGTATCTACTGCTATTATACGGTATAATACTGGTGTGTGCGTGTGTTTTTTTATTCACTTATTATGTACTGGTAATATACATGGTATAGTGGTATTATTTGGGCCTTGTACAGAGGTATCATTAGTAATATTGGCATTTGCATGGCATGCTTTGTTTAATATGGCGGTAAAGATTAGCAATAAATGGAAGTTATATTTGGAAAATTATTGGCAACACTGGTCTTTGTATAGAGTATTTAGTTCATTATCATGATGGTGTTAATTTTATGTGTTTGTGGTAATGCGGTGGGTCACAATTTGGAGGAACCTTTTGGGCATTGCACTGCTATTGTTTAGAATTCTGGTCCTATGGTAGTTTTATTTAGAAATATTATGACGGTATTATTATTTGATTGGTCATGGGCCTAAATTGGACACGGTTTAATGAAAGTTATTTTAGTATACTATTAATTTGAGCAATCCTACTCAAAAATAAAGCTTTCCTCACCTCCTCTGGGGCTCTCAGTGTCCCGCGCCATAGTCTGTCAGAATTGTGCCCCTGTTTGTTTACAAATCGTTTCACCTGGCACAACCCACCCGTCTCCTGTCCCAGTGCCTGCTCCAGCGCTGGGACATAGGGACAGGTGGATGTACCAGGCACCTGGAAGTTGCCAGAAGGTAGTTTTCATGCCTCTGAAAACAAACCAGGACCCTATTTTACCTGATGACTTACCATATACAGGCGGAGCAGTTTAAAAGCCGTCCCCAGCCATTCTGCTAATTTTGTCTAATAGTCGGACAATCCCTATAATTGCATACAACTGCTAAGCTTGTATATTGTACATCACATAGCCCTGATTGGACTCAGTAGTCACATGTCAGTCGCTGTACAACAGAAACTGAAAGGTGTGCGTACTACTTTAGGCCAGTTTCACACAATAGTAATCTAGTCTTTTGTACTTTGAAGCCAAAATCAGAAATGAATACTGAATGCAGAAGATGTACATATGTTCCCAATATACTTTTGAACTGTAGAATTCTCTCTTGGTTATGGCTTCCAAAACTGATGTAAAATCCTGAGTGTAAAACTGGCCTTATGAATATTTACTAATGAGATTACCAGTAGATTAGGCCACAAAGCTATGAGACCAGCATGAATGCAATGATCAAAAACATTGGGGCTTATTTACTAAAGTTCCCACGGAACGCACTTTTGTTGGATTTTAGAAATTCGGCTGTGACAGGTATTTAGAAGGGGATTGTGTCACATATGATTAGATTTTGGTGCAATCGTGCCGGCTTTCATGCAACAGAACCCGTGGGGCAGGTCGTCAGACGATCCGACTGATTCGGACTGAGCGCAGGATTTAATATTCAAATTGTATCGCAACCAATGCACTTACATGCACTGGGAAGAAGAAGGTGAACTCTGGTGGACCTGAGCGGGGAGCGACACATGCAGGATATCGGGCGCACGCTCGTAGTGAATCACGGCACAATCCATGATCATCGGACATTCCGGATCGGGGACAGGTAAGTAAATGTGCCCCATTATCTTTGAACATACCATTAGTTCTAAGGAACATGTTTCTAGTGGTTTAGTTATATTCTCCAATAATTTAGTAATGATGTACGATTCACAAATTTTGACCTTTTAATCTGCAAACAAGTTTAGGATCAGTTTTCTGCCCAAATATATGGGTTGAATAGCAGGTTAAACCTGATGATGGGCTTTCTTATATTCCGAGCAACATCTGTCCGTATTTTGCTCATAATACATGCCATGACACTTCTTTTATTTTCGCAAGCAACGTTAAGAAGTTTGGGCAGCCTTGTATTGATTTCAATTGAAAATTAATTGGAACTCTGGGCAAAAATCTGCCATCTGAAATAGCCCTTAGGTTGCCTCCGCTCATTGGCCCAGGTATATTATTGTGCCTGCGACATTTTTTTCTTTACATGAAAAAGTGTCTATTGAGCTTGCACATGTATTTATTATGCGTTTGTACCACAATTTCCACCTAGAGGGGTGTGTTGATGGTGTGTTCCTAGTTTGCGTCACATTTTTTACTGGGATACACCACAATTTTGGCGCAAAATCATGAAGCAAAGTGCACCAAGAAGAAAGAGTTACAACCGTGTCACATCCTGGAAACAGACCAGATTAACTAAGAGCATGCGACACTAATAATGTGGTACAAAGTGCACATTAGTGAGGCAAACTGCAAAAAGGAAGAATGCACCAGTTTTCATATATCTGGGCCATTGTGTACACATGGAAATATTTTTAAACGGTTTAAACGTAAGTCTTCAATCTCTTCCCACGGACACACCGGCGCCCATATCTACTAAGAGTCTCCAATCGCAGGTTTTACAGTGGACACTATAGTAAATGCGGAAGGCCGGGCCATTCAGGCCCCTGCCCCCTTGTCCCCCGGCCTTGCTCCCCGCTCTGATAAGCCCAAAGTGGTGTGCGGGTTGGGGGAACAGGGAAACTGGTGGAGGAGAGATTTATGCTCCTTCTCTGCCAAAAAACTACAATGATGAATGCCCCCCATTATGTCTGGGCAGCCGAAGGTATAACGATATCTATCGTAAGTTTATTTGATCCTGGCCCTTCAGATTTAAGAGATTACTACAAAAAAAATCTGCATCTACCACAACCTATAGCTTCCCTTAGCTTTTATGTAATGAAGAGCAGGATGTACCGCAATGTCAGGGCCGGCTCCAGGTTTCAGTGGGCCCCTGGGCGATAGAGCCTCAGTGGGCCCCTTAACAGTGAACTTGTGTAGCGACATTAAAAAAAACAGACATTTAAAATACCAAAACACATACGCACAGATATACAGCATATATACACACACTTCCAGTACATACAGCACATACACACAGATATACAGTATATATACACAAACATCCAGTATATACACAACACGTACACACAGATATACAGCATATATACACACACATCCAGTATATACAACACATATGCACAGATATACAGCAGATGTACACACACATCCAGTATATACATCATACACACAGATATACAACATATATACACTAGTATCCAATATATACAACACATACACACAGATATACAGCATATATACACCATACACAACATATATACACACCTATCCAGTATATACATCATACACACAGATATACAGCATATACACACACGCATCCAGTATATACAGCACATATGCACAGACATACAGCATATATAAACACGCATTCAGTATATACAACACATACGCAGATATACAACATATATACAACACATACGCACAGATACACTATACACAGCATACATACACACACATCCAGTATATACAGCATACATACACAGATATACAGCGTATATACAGCATACATACACACACATATACATGCATTTACATATGTACAATCATACTCACCCCAGCTGGATGTCACTCGGTCAGGACAGGGTGGCAGGTGAAGTGGACCGCATAGGAGAGGGCGGCTGGGCTGGACATTCGTTGCGCAGGCCGGGCTGGACATTCGGCGCGCAGGCCGGACGCGAGCCGCTTGGCTGGAAGGTGAAGTGGGCGGGCAGGGGAACGCAGGGCGGCTCAAGAGGGATGGGTGTGCCGGGGAGCGGAGGGCTGGGCAGCAACATGTGAGGTGGGTAGGGCAGGGCGGGGCTGCTACGGTCCTTCAGCAGCAGCCAGGGGAGGTAAAGGGATGGGCCGGAGTGGGATGCCGAATCATACTTTGCTCCCGGGCCGATCCCACTACGTCTCCGCCCACCTCCTATGCGGCCTGAAATCAGCGGCGAACCTGGGCCACATCGTCGTGGTGGGCCCCTTTGGAGCTGTGGGGCCCCGGCACTTGCCCGGGTCAGCCGGGTGCTGACGCCGGGCCTGCGCAATGTGGATGAAACCACCACACCTGTTGCAACCATGTAAACAAGCCTTAATTATTGTATCATCCACTGCACTTTGTAGTCTTTCCTGTCCTACACCAGGTAATGTAAGTGCTTTCCTGTAATAGTCTGACCCCTGGAGATAAGTATCTTGTTGACAGACGTATATGGATAAGTAACAGGTTCACTTTTTCCTGGCAGCAGCATTGTATACACTTCCTGTCAAATACACAGACAAAAATCCAAATTTTCACTAAAATTCTAGATTTTAAGAATTACAATTAAAAAGTATAATTTTTTGCCATGTGATGATGTAATTTGCAGACGAAATACTGCATAATTATTTTTATTATTATTGTAGATTTATCAACCCAAAAGGTTCACCAATAATAATGTTTCACAGAGACACTCGGGAAACACTTCGAACATCGGAAGGAACAAGTTCACATCTCGGGGAAGAGTTGAACAAGAATACGTATCCTACTTTATGAGTATACAGTGGGATAAGCTGTTGCCCTCCATTGTAAGAATATGTTGGGAATCCTATTGATGCATCCTTACAATGGAGACCTAAAACTAAATGTAACTGTAGCCTCATGATTTCAGATATATCATCATACAAGACCTATAGGTCTATGTGAAAACAGTGTCCACTTACTAATTAAATGACGACTACCTTCCTACATGAACAGAGAATAACTCTGTTCTATCTTTAGAATAACGCCATAAGGCTTCCTGAAGGTCATGCTTGATGTCATGGGACCTGCCTTACAAGGTATCTAAAAGAGGTATGGTTTTCCTTATCCCATTCTGGAAAACTTTGCATATTTTCCCAGAATCCCCTAGTGGAGCGTCCATGGCTATAAGACTCCACACGCCTACACGGCGGCCTTAATTGGCAGTCTCCGTAAGGAGAACTCTTACTTCCCGACCCCTATCTTTAGCAATACATACGGCCTGGCTGCATGGCTCCCTATGAAGAGGGAAGGATGAGAAGCACTCAACACTCCCCTTCCCCAGTATGCTATGCCCTGGTTGTGGCCTAGGCGTAACATCTGTTCTTCTGCAGGAGGCCTAAGGCTAGAGGCACAGAATTACGGACCGCTTGCTGGTCGGATTTCGCTGACCAACCACTTTGAAATATGATTCAAGAAGTCCCTTTTTCACTGCAAAACAGCTGCGTAGTGGCCTCTGACCATAATAGAAGCAATGGTGGCACTGATATTACACTATGATATCTCGCAACAGACCCCGCTAATATAATGGGGTTCATCAGGGTTTCTATCACTCCAAAAGCAAAGTAAGTGCTGCATGACGTAATGTATTTTACCTCTAACCATGTGAGGTAAAACCTCACAACCTATGTGTATAATAGGTTTATTTATACAGATAAGCACTTATGTCATTTTATGACATCTCCCAACTTCATAAAAGAGAAATAACACATATCCTTTACAAGTATGATGCTAACATGCAAACACTAACATGGTTTCTCCCATCACATGAAATAGTTGTGTGTCTAATGTAGCCCCTTCCCTTTGTTTGCACTTCACATGGTGTCTCCTTTTAGGGACATCTGTAACATTCCACAACTTCATATGTCATTAGCATATCAAATAGCTGGGGCTTCCTGTGCACAGCCAGGACAGTGTGTGGTGCCCCATCAGCAGGACAATGACAGCGGCTCTGCTTATACAGAAACCAGTTTGCATACCTCTGCCTCCTTGTTTCTGGTAATTGTTAATCCCCCTCCCCCTCCAGTCTCCAAAAGCTGGAAAGTCCAACAGTTACTTACATGAGAATAATTGATATTGATTGACAATTTCCTATCAGAAGTCAATCCTGCAGCAGGCGACAGGCGTAACAAATTGTTCTAAAATCAGTTTGTATTGTGGTTAGAATGGCCATCTGGTTCTGTATTTAAAAAATCTGGAAAAGAGGGTAAAGATAGTGAAATATATGAAAATTAGGTAAATATGTATTCAAATGGTATCAATTAAAGGGGTTGTCTGACAGCATAAATAAACTATTGGCAGCTGGGAGGGGGCTGGTTAAAAAAAAATAACCCCTTTAAAACTACAGGTAAGGATTCTTTCACATGGGTATTCTGTTTCACGCCCGTGGTTCAGTGATTTCCACGGATGCTTGACAAAGCCATTGATTTCTATGGGTGTTTTCACATTGGCTTGTATTATCACTGATCCGTTGTCCGTGGAAAAAATTATGAAACATTTCCTATTTTTTTCACTGATGAGGATCACGGGAGGCAATATAAGTCTACAGGACTGCATAAAAACAGAAGGCTATGGGTCTACAAAAAATGGATGCCACATCCATTTCTTTCCACTGATGAGGCTGAAAAACAGGGTGTGAGGTTTTTAAAGCAATGTTAAACCTTCAGTTTTATTTTGCATAAACAGAGACAAAACGGACAAAATGGAAGAAAATCGGAGACAAAATGTAATGGATGCACAACTGAAGCTGAACATCAACGCCAATATGAAAGCGCCCTTATCCTGCAAAAAACAATCCCCTATAATCCGCTGTTGATGGAAAAGTAGAAATCTTAAAGACACCATATGGCTGCGTTCAGATATTGCATTTTGAAACACATTACAACAGCTGAGGTTATTACACAGAGCTTGCCAAATCGGTCCCTGTCCCCAAAGGGGCTCACATTCTAATCAACCTAACAGTATGTTTTGGAGCCAACCAAAACGCAACGTGTAAACACGCTCATAGGTCTTGCTGGTTACTGATTGCATGTGTTCACATGTAAACGCAACATTAGCGGTACTTCTAACCGCACCCTCAGGGTGTGTTCACACGATGCATTGCATCACGTTTTTTGATGCGTTCTTTGACACATTCCAAAGGCTTCAGCCTGGATCACATGCTGAGATAACATTGAGTTTCCATTACATTTGCTAAAACACAATGTTACATAAGCGTGTGTTCAAGGCTGAAGCCTTTGGAATGTGTCCTTTCAGGGCGCGTTCACATATTCCGCTAGCATTGCGTTCTCTAGCGCACCGGGGGCGGGGCTCGGGGCGATCGCATATGAGTTTCCAGAAAAAAGCATGCAATCAGGTTATCAATCACATGCGTCTCCCGGGAAAAGCATATGTGATCGGCCCGAGCCCCGCCCCCTGTGCACTAGCGGAACGTGTGAACATGCCCTCATAGCAATGAAGAAAAACCCAGAGAAGCCAAACACATTGAAACATTTAAAAACGCATGCATCCTGACACATATATTCCGACGCAACCAAAGCGCAACATGTGAATGCAGCCTCTGGCTAAATTCACACAATGTTAGTGCGTTTTTAGATACAATCCAAAGGCATCCCTTTGAGGAAACATTGCATTTCCATCACATACAGCAAACGCATTTCCATCGCATTACCTCCCCACGGGATCACGGCTGGAGTCTTTGGAATGGAAAACGCAATCAAAACGCATCATGTGAATGTTTAATCAGGGTCTGTTCACACAGCGATATCTGACATGGATTTCTCAGTTGAAAAAATACACTGATGACCTTTCCCACTGTTTTCAATTGGAGTGGAATTCATAACTATATAATAACATATATGGGAATGTACTTTTAGATTATTTTGCGATAAAATTGTTTCACTATTGTAGCACAGATAAGTTGTACTTTTTATGCAACAGCCTTGGAAATAACTTCAGAGAGATCAGCTGTGATTTATAAGAGAACCCAGATTTCTCAAGTCCAACTTCAGGTGAAGAAGCACTTCCATAGCTTAGTGAGGACGGGCCAGGAATGCAGAGTATAATGAATACCACATTTACCATAATACTAGGTGTAAGGTACAAAATACAAAGGCTGATAGAAGCCCTGGCCACGGCTGTGATATAACTCTGGTAATTTTATTAAACAGCTAATACACATCTCCAGCTGACTGACTGACTACAGGAAATACTGGGCGGGTCCTATGTGTAAACCCCTACACAGACACGCCCTGTGCACGGCGGCGAGGTGCGCACTGGGAGTTGTAGTTTTACCCGCCCCCCTTATTCTATTGGCTGACGCCGGTTCAGCCCCCTTCCCCCCCTCGCTCCCGTAGTAGTTGAACTGCGCACGCGCCTCCCCCCATCAGAGAGACGAGAGTTGTGAACATGGCTGGACTGAAGCTGAAGTCTGTGGCGGAGCAGCTCCGATCACTGGTAGCACAAGGCACACGGCTCAGCAGGTGAGTGCCATCACTGGAGGCGACAGGTCTATATAGGATGCGGAGAGTGTGCCCCCTCCATTGCATTATGTAGAGAAGCACTGGGGTGTCCGCTAGTTTCCATAGTAACTGCCCTAGTCACTGACCACACTACCCCGGGAGAGGGTTACAGCATATACTGTATGATGTGGGGTCTCCATGTATAGTGAGAAGGACCCTCCATACACTGCACCTGTATGAGACATGGTGGTCACTGCTGTGTAACCAGTGGGGTAACTAGGAGAGACAGGGCCCCCTAGCAGGTGCATATACACACACATACCGTGCCATATGCAACATACTCGCATACAGTGTATACAGACACCATCACAGATATAATGGTGCACATCCTCCATTCTTTGTGTCAGGTTGGATGATGGTGCCCCCTGACACTGCGGGCCCCATAGTGGCTGCTACCGCTGTAGTTACGCCCCTGTGTGTAACTAAAGATAATTGAGCATTTATATGAAATATGATGAAGCCCCCCACAGCCTGTGCCCCGTCCCCTCTCAGCTTACACAATCCGCTGGACTATCCTTTGACCGGTGTAAACAATAGGCAGCCCCCAGCTCTAACAATGGTCATTCACATTGACGAAGTTACCCAGTAACCAATTATCTCACAGTGAAATCTCATTTACACAAGAAAAAGATTAGATTGAATGCTGTCCATTGAATTGCAGTCTCCATGGTAAACATTCATGTTGTGATCTATTCCTGTTACATCCTTGGGTGACCTGATGGCAATTAGATAGTTGTCAGAGGAGCCATCAGCACCCATTACCATGGTGACAGCTGGGAATTCACTAACTAAATCTGCAGGAGACATGAGGACATTACAGGATTTACTGACAGAAATCTCATGTATCTAAGCACCTATAGATGTTTGGAATTGCTGATGGAGTGGGTCCAAATAATAAGGGATTTGTGTAAGACAAGTGACGTTTCTGCGTTTGGTGCTTATAACTTGGTCTGTCCTATAGAGGAAAGTAATTGGGTCGTAGGGGATCCTACTCTCTGGTTATACACGAATTGTATCCAATTTGCAAGAAACTTCCTGATGTGGGCTGCATTTTGTCTTGTATGATGACCATATTTTTTGGATTGACTGTGGTTGAATCCACTGAACTCGCTGTCTCATACATGAAGGGGGATCCACCCCAACTGGGGATCTACTGAACCTACTCGGATCAGGATATGGGTTTAAAACCATAGTCCTTGTTGGTGGGCACCATGTGGACCGTTTTACACTGTGGAAGTAGCTGTAAAGTCCCACTATGTAGTGACATTGCTACCCCTTTCTTGTGTATGTAGGGATTTCCCTGCAATTTTTCATCATCTGATTCCCTATGAAAACTTTATGTAATGTGATTAGATTGTGAGTCCTATGGGGACAGGGACTGATCTGGGAAGCTCTGTGTGCAATATATAAACAAAGGAATTATTATTAAAGGGGTTATCCAGGTTTTAAAAAATTACTGAGGGCAGTGCTGGGGCGGGCTATTTAAACATAATAAACATGTACTTACCTCGTCTGGCGGGAAGCTCCCATGCGCACCATCTCTTAGCGCTTACAACGCTGAGAGATGGGGACGGATGGGAGGAGCCGGCCACATTGCGGACCGGAAGCTCCCTGTGCGCGGCTTCCGTGCCCCTGTAAACAAACAGGGGCACGGATCGAAGGGACCGCGCGCAGGACATCGGCGGCGCCGGAGGTGGTAAGTGGATGTTTGTTAATTTTTAAATAGCCCTCCCCAGCCGGCCCTCACTAGTTTTTAAAACCTGGATAACCCCTTTAATGTGATATGTGAACTATGTAAATGTAGCACCGGCATTCGTCCATGTAGGTTGTTGGTGTCAGGTACGTAAAGTGAACTATCTTTCTGAATAGAGGAGCAGATTGTTCATACATTGGTGACTAGTGAACATGGCCGACTTGATTCCAGTTTGTTATAAAGCTATTGTTGTTTGCTCCCAAGAATCAATGGTTTTAGTCTGTTTGTCTTCATTTATTGGGGCTGTACTAACCTATTTCTGATAGACAAGCATTATTGGAAATATTTGCTTTTCACCAGTGTACTTCAGCTGCTTTTATGGTGTTTGGATGTAAATTATGCTCCAGCATAAATGATACTCTCCCTGCTGGCAGATGTGTCTATTTAGTTAGCTGCATCCTTGTACACAACCTCTGGGTGATTGGTGTTTAAACCATTGTGTACTGTATATGCCTCGGGGGAGGGGAGTGAATGTGTGACACTAGTTTTGTGGACTGTGTTGTCACGTACTAGGTGGTAGTAGTGTACACGTTAGAGGATCATAGCTCACCACTATAGTGTAAAGCTATATCCTAGACATGTCAGGAATGCCGTGTATCTCTTGGCTTGTCATTAAAGGCTTCCTGTCCCCGGAAAACCATCCACGTGATCCGGCAATGTATGTTTTCTGTCTAATACACTCGGGATCTGATCCAACAAATGTAGCAAATATTTCCAATTCTGTTCTGTAGATTTATTTACACAGAGTGGACCTCTTCTTGTTCTGATCAGTTTTTATTATCCCATATATATTCAGTGCTTAGCTATTAAGGGGATGAGAAGGACAGGAGGACGCCCTTCCCCCAATGCCTTCAATAGGTATCTCTGTATCCAGTGACCATGTAGAAAGACTCTGCGGCCATCAATCATGGCTGGATCCCTGCAGTCCTGAGCAGATCTTGCATCACACAGCATTCCTGGTGGTTTCAGCACATTGTATAATAGTTTATCCTTTTTTTTTCTTTTTCCCCTGGTATTGTGGGAATTACTTGATAGTGGTGGATAGATTTCCAGCAAGTCAAGTGTCCAGTGTGTGTAACCCCCTACCCCCATAGTCGTGTTTCACTTCTTTGAAAGGTCAATGAGTTCTTCCTGGCTCATTATCAGCCCTGGTGGTCTCTGCTCCTGTCAAGGTGTTTGACCGAAGATAAAGCCATAGTGTAGGTTCCCAGCTGTTAGGAGACAAATGGGTGAAGAGATAGCACCCTGCTGCTATGTTTATGTAATAACCCCCTGCACCAGGCTGTGACATATTGCCCATAATTACCCCATACTAGAGACACTTGGGGTAGTATTACAGGACACTGACCCGGCTGTAGCAGAATTACTCCTAGGCTTGGGGGTATTCACTATGTCTGTGACCTTTCCATAAGTGCCCTTAATGACAGTAGTTAGCCTTTAATACTGGATGTTCACAGAAAGGTTTAAGGCCTCTGACTTTTTTTTTTTTTTGGAGCATAGATTTTATAGTGATGTTTTGAGATGGTGTCACCCCTGTATATTTCTGATCTTTCTGTAGGTTCTTTGTTATGAAGAAACTCTGTATACACAGCTGACCGGTGTCTTGGACTTTGTCCTGGTAAATGAAGGCACTTTTCTAGCCATAGCTTCTGTGTGTGAGGTCAGACACAGGGAGGGGGAGCAATAACCTAGAAGAGGGAATCCATTCTCCACCCTCTCTCCTTCACGTAGCTTCATTCCCTTAAAGATTTACAAGGCTGTGCGTGCTGTAGAGAAGAGGCTGCCGAGGGGGAAACTTTACAGAACAGCTACTTTCTATAACCTCCCCAATTTGCTGATGGCTGGATACTGTGTGCACATGGTGCAGTACTACTAATAGGGTCAGGGTGCGCACCCTGGGGGTGATGGCGACACATTCTGCAGCACATTCACCTGCATTCACTCGCGAAATGCGATACAGCAGCTAAGGAGGAGTTTTTCCTAATAATATTTTAACATGTTAACCCAATGTAAACAACCGTGTAATTGGGTAAGCCTCCACCTCCTCTGTTGTATTGTGTTTTAAAACACAATGTAAATGCCTTGTTAAGGTTTCGGGCTGACGGAAGGACCCACAGCATTAATAGACATATACTGCAATGTGGATGCACCGTGTTCATAGACTGGTACATGCTAGTGTTGGGGCATTCACATCACTGCCACAGTTTCTGCCCATGTGGCCCCGGTTTTGCTCGATAATCTACAGCCTGGCAGTCGACTCTTATAGGAGCTGTGCAATCTGTGTGTGTGTGTAGCGGACCATTAAAAATAAAAAAGGGGATTGTATGTTGGCGCTAAGAGAAAAACAGCTAGCACATTCCCCCATTTCACACTTGTGTACGTGAGGCCAAATGGAGAAGTTTGTGGAAAGATCAGAAATTTGTTGTAATAGTAGATGGTATTGAGGAATATGTGATTGTAAGGTTAAATGAGATCCCTGTGGTGCAGGATTCGGTAATACAGCCATTGTTTCATGCTGAGTTGTAAGATAGTAATAGGGGTCAATTGGACATACAATGACCCTGTGAACACAATGGCCTCTTTCTACTCGCCCTATAATAGAGTTTGTGCCTTTGTACAGAGACAATGCAGTCCGCCTAAACACACAAGCAACAGTGGAGGTCTGGCAGACTATTTTATTACATGGAGGGGGATCACTAAGATTAATGCTTCATTCATCCCTGATTAACCCTTTGTTTTTATGGCAGGTGCCCAGTGTGTGCCTCTAGTACTGCTCCTCAACAGAGAAACACCGGAGGCCAGACCACTGCACAAGGTGGAACCAATGATCCGACTAGTGTTGTGAAGGCACTGGAGAAAAAGACGGTCAAGCTCGAGGCAGAGATTCGAGATTTAACGGTAGGTTCCCTGTAAGAAGATTCACCATTACACACTTCATCCATACAACTGTATAGAAAGTAATATGGCTTAGTGCTTATCTTATGGTTCACACTATGTTTAAATAGGAGGAAATATGAAACCTAAGAGGAAATACAATACATTTGCCAGCTGTGTAGATATTTTTCTGTTTTACTCTTGTTCTATTTTTTTGCTCATTGAACCTTGTGTAGTAATTGGATTTCTAAGCAAAAAAAAATCTATTCCTAGTGATTTCTGAAGAATTCCTATTCTGTCTGATTTGAGATGTAAAATGCCTTCCTTCCATGTAATGTATATTATTTGCTAATAATGCTTTCTTTCATAGGAGCGTTACGAGAGAGCTGTAGCCGATTCTGACAATGTTAGGCAAAGAACAAGGAAGTTTGTGGAGGATGCAAAACTCTTTGGTAAGAATCCTTAATTTTTAACTTGGACAGACTTGCTTATATATAAGTTTATGGAGAAGGGAGGGACAGTAGTCAGATGATCACCATCCCCTCTATAAACCTTTTATCTAAGCTGATTTATTGAAAACCAGAAGTGAATGATATTTCGTGTTCTCCCTCTTTGTCCTTGACTATTAGACACATGATTAGTCATGTGCAGTGTATAGAAACTGGAACTAGGTCTGGCTATAGATGGCTGTGTGTGAGTGAGTGATAAGGGCAGGGTTTACCGAACAGCAATATGACAGCTTTAACCAGTGCATAACCACAGACCTTTTTCAGCTCTGTGTTTCCATAGTTCATTGGAACTATTAGTTTGCTGCTTAACAGATTTTACTTTTTTCTCTTGACCTTTTTCACTACCTATATGGTCTGGTGCACTCCAGACTTTATATAAAAATAGCAGCTTCTTACTTCACTTGGGTGTACACATGGCAGGGCCATGCCTGCTGGTGCACCCGTTTTCTATGATGCCACACCACCCTGGACCTACCCTTCACATAAATGGTCCTCCATAGAAAGAAGTAAATTTGGTGCAACTTCAGGAGCGGCCACACCCCTAGTGTACTGGGAAGCTGATTTGCATAATAATATGTGTGTGTGTGTGTGTGTGTGTGTGTGTGTGTATGTATATATAATATTTTTTTTTTTTAATGGACAAGCATAGTAAGTGCCCCATAAACTGCAGCTTTTTCCTTTCCACATAAAGTGAGTTATTATTGCATAGACTCCTTAGCAAAGCATACAGTGGGGGATGTATCAGACGTCAGCACTCCATGCATGGGCATATGATGAAACTACTCCTGCCAGATACATCTGGAGACTGGGGCCTCCTTGTGTATCCGGTGGGAAGGCTGCACAAGTGTACAGTTCTGCGCTAGGCCCTGTCTGGCCGTAAATTTGTGGGATAAGTTTGAATGGTGGTAGGCTGTAGCAAGTGTGCGGAACACAATTGAGATTTTAATTGAGAAAACTTTATTGAGAAATAAAGGCGTACAAGAACTGATAAAGTTCCCTTATAGAAGGGACGCACAGAAAAAGCAGAGTGATGTAAATGTGCCGTATAATGTCTTGTAAGCCACTTTCTTATCATTTTGTGTTTTTGTAGGAATCCAGAGCTTCTGTCGAGACTTGGTAGAAGTGGCAGACATTTTGGAGTCGGCAGTGAATGAAACCAAGCAAAAAGGCATGACCGATGCGGCAGAAATGTTAGGTACAATCGAGGCGAAACTGCATGGGATTTTTACAAAACACGGACTGCGTAAAATGACCCCCGTGGGAGGGAACTATGACCCTTACGACCATGAAGTAGTTGCTCATGTGCCGGCAGAGGGTAGAAGACCTGGGAGTGTGGCCACTATAAAGCAAGATGGCTACAAACTACATGGCAGAACCATCCGTCATGCTCATGTCAGTATTGCGGTGGAAACTCAGCGATGACCAATGTCTGGATGGAGTGAAATCCCCTTCTACGTTCCTCTGAAAGCTCCCGTTATTTATTATAGTTAGAGTTTAGATAAGTTGTATGTCTTTCTTTTTAATAACCTCACCTGGAGATGTTACTCTGCTGGAGGAGTGCCTTAACTTAACCTCACTTTATGCAGGCCTCACACCGTGCTTTACAATACACTTTCTGCGATTAAGGGACTATATTGTTCCTTTATTTGTATGCTATTGCTTAGATGACACTAAGAATAGTGACAAATGTTTAAGTTCATGAAATATTTTTCCAGATTATAGATGTAGAAAAGCAAAAAGAACAATCTGTAGTTGGTTATTGCCATTGTTTTATGCAGACTTGGTTTTAAAAACTTGTATTGGGCTCATGTCACACCTACTTCACTGTAAGTGCCCTGATCTGAATCTTATACTGTAGATCGGGTTGCATTTTCTGGTGAGTAGGTCTCCCCCAATCCTTTGGCAATTTCTTAAATGTTTACAGATACCAGGCTGCTGCTAGTGTGTGTTAAAATGGACTAGTATTATTAGTTACACAAGGACTAGTCCTTGGGCTGTAGAACATGTGTGCAGTCCAATCCCATCGGGATCTCCTACCATTAGTCCAAGTCTTCAATTTTCTTACACACCTTGTCTTATGTTGGTGTTTATTTGTAATTTAGATTAGATTGTAGAAGTGTTTATGAAGGGGTGTTTTATATAGGGGGTTGTGAAGATTTACATTTCATGCTTGTGGGATGAAGGAATGTTTCCCCAGGGTACCATAGTGTACCACATCTACCTCAGTACATAACCTGTAAGCTGGCCGTATGACTGTATGCATGTATGTAGCTATTGCACTCATTTCTATGGAGCTTGTGCTGATAGAAAAGCACGTGACGTGGTCATTATGTGCCTCTGAAGGGCTTATACAGAAGTGGAGCAAAGTGTGAAATGTCTGTTCAGGGGACATGCTAAGTTTTTCACTAATTTTAGTTGTGTTTCATCAAATAAAATGATTTACATGCAATTTGTGTGGGTTCTTTTTTTTTAATATGTGCATAAAAACACAATCTCCTACATACCAGATAAAATACTGAAGAGACTATCAACACATGCAGCGGACTTTTACTCCAGTGGTAATTTTGTAGCCGCTGCGCAAGGATCAGAAACCTGGTGATATCCACTTGATGTGTTTGCCGCAGGGGGAAGAACTGCAGTGGAGAACTGATGTAGTGTATGGGATTTTCATCATTCACATACACTACATTACTGGAGATTTTTCCTGCAAAAATTCCACATGGCATAGCCGCAGGTGTGAGCACGTAAGTGCACACTAACAGCGTTGTGTGTATTCTCATCCAAATAAAATCTGCTTTGTTACAGGTTTGAGAGTTAGAAAACCCCATGTTTTCACTTCTTTCCTTTTAAAGTCCTAGAATGTGCCACTTGACCCCTAAAAACAACAAGCAAAGCTGCATGTAACAGATGGGGACTTTGGGGGGGTCATTACTGACCATGTCTATTTAGGCTTGGGAAGAGAAGTACAATATATAGCATGTCGTCGCACACGTCGCCCTAAGGGGAAGGGGGGCCCCATGCAGAAGTTTGTTATGGGGCCCAGCCTCTTCTAGTTACGCCACTGCATGTGGGCCACGAAGCTGCTGCTCCCCGTCCTGCTCCATCCCTACCGAAATTTTCATACTCCTCCTTGGGTAAAAATACTCCTCAAAAATGGTGAGAGGAGTATTTTTTACCCTTCTGGAAAAATGTTAGTGCGACCTCTGGACAGGAATGCCCCGCTCCGGACCAATCCTGCACTGGTCACACCCTCCTTCACACCCATCCTGGGAAGGAGTTGACAGAAAGGGGAAAATAACCACAAGTACTAGTGATTGCGATTATTTCAGGGCTTCTACACCCTGATAAATAAGCCCCTTTGAATTTGTTTGTAATGTATATTTGAGTGTATAAATGCATGCATGCACGCACGTACGTACGTAGAACTTTATGTGTGTGTGATTTTACAAATATGTAAAAAAAAATTAACAGGGAAGCGGGACCCCATGCAGAAATCTGCTATCGGACCGCCCCGGTGGGCGCGGTTTTGTCTGCGTCTGCGTTTGCAAACGCAACGTGGGACAGCGCCCTCAGAGCTTTCTAATCCTGCAAGAGATTTTGCTACTTTGCAACATTTCTTTATTTATGAGCGGTCTGCTGTGTTCCTTGATTTTTATGACGCCGTTTGTTCTCTAATGTTCTGTAACAAACCTCCAGGCCTCTCTTGAACATGTACATAGAGTCCGCCATAACAACCTCCTGTGGCAGAGAGTTCCATAGTCTCACTGCTCTTACAGTAAAGAAACTTTGTCTATGTTGATGCCCTGGGCAAATCAGCACTGTGCAAGTTTATTTGGGTTCACAAGTCTATATAGAAAAGCAGGGAAAAAGTAGAAAAGGAAGAGCATACAAAGCATCAGGCTTCCCAGATCGTGTAGTCTCTTGATTGGAGAGTTTTCCTGCTGTCTCATGCTCACGTCACCTTTAGGGTATTCCTGAGGTGAGTTTTGGGTGCGGTCCACGATGTCGGCGCCATTTTAAAATGTATTTTCTGTTACAGTAGCTTTAGGAAACTAAGACAAGTAGATCAAATCCTGTCATTTCTATCAGCTAGGTTTACCTTAACACTTGTACTGCCTGTTCAGGTATCTGTAAATTGTAATGAGGTCTCCTCTCAGCCATCTTTTTTTTCTAAACTTAACAATCCCAACTTTTTTAATCTGTCATTGTTTTCTAGCCCCCCCCCCCCCATTCCCCTCATAATCCTGGTTGCTCTCCTCTGCACCCATTCCAGTTATATGTCCTTTATAAACACTGCTGCCCAAAACTGTACACAATATTCCATGTGTGGTCTCACCAGGGATTTGTATAAGGGCAAAACTATGTCCTTATCATGAGAGCGATGATGACATTTTACATTTTAAAACTGTGGTGAAATATTTTTTCATGCTGCATACAGTTGGTTTTTCATTTTGGAAGAGCAGACCTCTTTATCAAGTAATGAAAAGGGTGTTTTTTTTTGGCAGTGCACCTGTTTAGGGCAGATTAGTTTTTGCGGAAGGGCTCAAAACCTTTTACGAGGCAGATGAATCTTATACTTGCAATGTGCGCCTGCATGTTTTTATATTTGTTGAGCAGTTCTGGTCTTTGAGGCCCAGTTGAAAAAATGTACCTGTGTGAAGATAATTTCCCATATATGTCGCCATGTTGTCCCTTAGAAACAAGATTGTTGTCCTTGGATACAACCACCCCTGCTCTAGTGACTGCACAAACAAATAGTTTTTGCATATGAAATGTCTGTGAGTAACTGCATGTCCTACAGCCGTTCTATGGTAATGAATCCAGGTGGTTGGGCACCTCAAAAGGGCGTGTGTGGTCACTGTTGGAAAAGCACAGTGCTGGCTATATTCAAGGACAGCTATCTTGATTTTAAGGAACAACATGGTGACATTTAAAGGACATCATCTTCACACAGGTACATTTTTCTAATAACATGCAATTGAAGAGATCTATATATGGCAGCTCAATTAAATTAAATGTGAATGCTGAGATAGAAATACCCCTTTACATTTGAAGGTTTCCTATGTGACCCAGATACCAATATATCACTGCCCAGCAGGAGACTGACTCCTTCCTGTTTTTCCTTATAGTTATTGGTCAATAAGAAATGTTGCAGTTCCCGTGTCTGACACAGAGTACAGCAGCGGTGATGAGACCCTTCATCAGGTAAGCTTTGTCTTCTCTCCAGTGAAGTGTCTCGCTGTGGACGGTATTATATGTCCCACTGTTATATATCACTTCTTCTTCTTTCAGTCTTATCCACTGATTTCAAGGTCTCCAAGGAGCCTTGAAGATGCGGATGGTGGCTCCGCTCCTCACCTGCTCTACATACAATCAGGTATCTAATGAACTGATTCAGTAAATAAGAATTCATTGTATGATTTTATTTTATCGATGAGAAATAGAAATAAATGATGAGATTTCTTTTATTTTTTCAGAGCCAAGTTCTCCCCAGTTTGGTTTTGTGGAGAAGGAGACAGCATGAAGTGTGGTTCTATATAAATTACCATATCTGGTCCGTTTTCATGTTATTTAGTCGCTAGGCGGCGCTGTTATGTGGTGGATATTATTAATCTCTGATATTCTCTGATGTTTTTGTTAATAGGAGAGCAGAGCGTCCCATCAATAATGGTTTTCTATTCTCTATTCCCCCACATCCAAATACGCGACCAAGTTCCATAAGTACAGACAGGAATGCAGTGATCTACGAGTGCTCAGCGTGCCAAGCCAGGCAAGAGCTAATGTTATGGTTTCTATCAAAATACTTAGTACATCAATCATGTAAAAACTGGTGCATAGTGTTTACCATTTCATCTCCTGCATTTTGCTGTATTATTTGTGTATTTATGATATTTTTAATATAAAATTTGTTTCCCACCTTAGATATGGCCGCTGGACGGCCTCTATGGACACTGAGAGGTTTGGATGCGGCCACTGTAACAACAGGCTGGTAGACCCCACCTAAAAACTTCCATCAGTTTCCTCATGCACATGGACCAAGTCCTCCAGAAGACCAGTGGATCTGCATTTTCTACAGAGACCTCTCCTGATCAATTAAAGGGTAGCACAGAGGCTCAGCGATTAGTGCTGGCGCCTTGCAGTACCATGGATGCATATAGACCAGGTTCTCCCTGTGTTGCGTGGGTTTCCTTCGGATCCTCCACTTTCCTCCCACACTCCCAAAAATATACTATTACCGTAGGCGTAGCTTAATTGGCTTTTCCTTATAATTTGGCTCTAATATGAATGGTGGTCATCCCTGTACAGCACTGCAAAATATTGGGGCACTATATCATCTACAGGAGATAGCTCCATCATTAAATAAAATCTTTAAAAATGAAGTTTTGGTTACATTGTATGATTTTTCAAACTATAGAGTCATAGATAAATATGTTTATGTCGTTTTTCCTGTGTTACATGTATAGTTTTTCCTTTATTAAATGAGGCACTATATATATATATATATATATATATATATATATATATATATATATATATATATGAGTTCATGCTCACTGTTGTCCCAGGAGAAAAATTGGGAGAAAAAGACATTTATTTTAAAGGTTAATAATTAACATGGCATAGAACTCATACACTAGGAATGTATGTAAACCTTCTAGATTTATTACCAAGTATTTATCATAAATGTCATACATATAAAACATATAAAGACCATTAAATAGACCTAAAAAAAACTTTAAAAACTAAAAAAGTAAATGTATATTTTATCCAATGTCCAACATTTGCACAATCATAAAGCAATAATCCATATATAACATAATATTCGAGGGCCCTTGTATACAAATATTCTGATATTCCAAGCTCCCATGTATTTATATGAAGTACATTTTCAAATCTTAACCTGCAATATATATTATTCAATGTTGATAGTTGGTATCCACCATGGATATCGTAACACAATTCACATTGGTTATTTGCTATTACTTATTACATGGTGGTGAATGAGGAGAAATATACAAAGATATAATTATACTTGCAGTAACCAGTATACAAATAGGCTGTCTGGCACAAGCGTTGTCCTCCTCAGCATGTATTCACTACCCTCGGCGTCTTTGCGCCATTTCCTGTTGACTAATGTGCATGCTTATGATGTCAATTCCAGTAAGAGAGGTCAATTCAGACCACCCCTATGCCAGAAACGCTGAACACCTTACCGACATTTGACATAATAGTATCTTGGGAGGTGCATTCCCGCATTTTGCAGTACTATTACGTCAAGCTTCAGGTGTCCGCTTTATATGATATGGATATATATTATACTTGGAAGCGTTCCAAAGTTATAACCAAGGAGCAGACAAGCTGTCAACCAGCAGTATGATAATGTGCACACTTTTAAAGGAAATCTACCACCAGGATGAAGGATTGTAAGCCAAGCACACTGACATAGTGGTGTGTGACCCCACTGGCAGGAGCTGCTCTTCTTTTAGCTTCTTAAGCCCTTGTTTTTATCAAAAAAGCTATAACTTCAGGCTCAATTAACACCTATGGAGCTCGGAACCCCTCAAATTAATTGGCATAATTTTAAAAGACTTTTTTTTTAGTAAAACAAGGGCATATGAAGCTAAATGAACACCAGATCACCAGAGCTATAGTATAACTAGATGCTGCCAAAGTATTTGATAGTGTTGAATGGGAATATCTCTGGGCGGTCTTAAAGAGAATGGGTTTGGCCCCATATTTATTATATGGGTACAGCTGTTATATCTGGTGTCAGTGGCATGTGTTACGGTCAATGGAGC
Organism: Engystomops pustulosus; assembly: GCA_019512145.1. Taxonomy (NCBI): domain Eukaryota; kingdom Metazoa; phylum Chordata; class Amphibia; order Anura; family Leptodactylidae; genus Engystomops; species Engystomops pustulosus. The sequence continues at coordinate 159,377,451 of CM033644.1, read as the reverse complement.
TGTTTCAGATAATTGTCTCCAGAGGGGTACTAGACAGGGGTGCCCACTATCGCCGTTCTTGTTTGCATTGGTGATTGAGCCTTTAGCCGGTATGGGACAAGGGAAGACCCTATAGCGGATGGTTGTACGGGGATGAAATTTTTTCTATTTTTGACAGAGGTAGATTGCACCTTGCTAGTGGTATATGATTGTATGGTTCGGTAGATATTCAGGACTGACGATTAACTGGACTAAGTCTGTTCTTATGAAGATTGACCAGATTGTTCTATTGGCCCTCTTAGTGGGAGATATATCTATAGTAGCAGAATTTCGGTATCTAGGGATCCAGATTACCAGAAAAGTGGAGGAGTACATAGAATTGAATTTACAGCCATTATTAGGAACCTTTAAGGATAGGGTTTTGATCTGGAACAGGTTGCCCCTCTCGGCAGAATCAATCTAGTTAAAATGATACTGTCACGGGTGGTACTCCGACCACCGTGGGTTGCGGGCTCACAAGTGCCCCTCTGCCCTCCCCTGTGTGTCGCCCGTGCAACTTACTGGTCCGGGCTCCTGTTCTGTCCTTCTCCGCCGTGTGTGCACAGTCCTTACTCCTAGGGCATGCGAGCCGGCTTCAAAAGGGCCTGCTCGCTGCTAATTGGCGCTGGCCATTTTCAGGAAATCTATTTAAGCCTGCCTCTTCCTGCAAACCCTGCCGGATCTTTGTGCCTACGCCTTACAGAAAGCTCCCCTGCGGTATTCCTGAATACCTGCGTGTTCCTGCGCTCCTGTGTTCCCATTCCCATCTGCCAGGAACTCCCGTTGCTGACTCCGGATTGGACTTGACCTTGCATCTCTGCCGCCTGCCCTGACCCTGTGCCTGAACCTGACTACTCGACCTCGGCTGCCACCTCAGGGGCTAGTCGCACCCGTGGAACGACCTGGTGGCACACCGCAGCAAGACCATCCCGCTTTTTTGTGGGTGTACTACTTAGCAGCACAATGTCAACATATGAGCGGTTGGGCCAGGGAGGAAAGGGTGATTGATTGCCCGAAAGCTTTGTTACACCTGGGAGGCGACATGGGCCCATTAGCTGCACTGGAGGCAAAACGGTTTCAGGGGATGGCTAGACGTAGGCCGACTTTGGGGTTGCTGCAAAAAGTGTGGAAGATATGTAAAGGTTTGCTGGGAGTAGAAAATTGTACTATATATATGCCCCTGTGGGATAATCCCATTCCAGGGGAAGTGTTTATGTTGGAAGATATGCAAAGGTGTGGTAGCAAAGGGGTGCGCTACTTGTGCCAGCTGTACTCTAAAGGGGTCTTGAAGTCCTTCCAACAACTACAGGAAGATTTTGAATTGCCACAGTCTGGGTTCTTTCCATATTTGCGTTTGAGACATGCCTTACAGACACAAGTTCAATGTTGCTTGGAGATAGGATCTATTGGAGTATTGGAGGGGGTAGTTAAGGCCCAGGGGACTAAGGGGCTAATTTCCCTGCTGTATGGCTCCCTTCTCTCAAAATTTCTTGTGGATCCTATGGCCAAGACTAAAAGAAGGTGGGAGGAGGAAGTTGGGGAAATATTGGAGGAGGAGTGGGCAGAGGCTACGTGTTCTCCTATTATTTTATCAATGAATGTTGCATAGAGGAGATCCCAACTGTTCCTACTACATAGAGTGTATAGGACACTGTATGTACTATGGAAAATGGGATTGCGGGAGGATGCTAGGTGCCCTCGGTGTACAGAAGAGAGTGCAGACGGATGGGGTATGTTTTGGTCCTACGCTACACTAGTGAGCTTGTGGAAGGAGACGGAGGATTTAATGGATAGGGTGTATAACATAAGGCTTCCTCATGATCCTAAGGTTGGTTTATTGAGCTGCATGGATGGACAGCAGGGGACCCAAAATGAATGGTTGGCTGTGGCAAAATTTCTCTACCAGGTTAGGAAAACTATAGCTAGGCACTAGTTGAATGCGGAACCTCCAGGCTTGGGTGAGGTGATATCTATGACTAATAGAACTATATAGATGGAGATGAAAGTTTACCAGATACGAGGAAATGTCCTCTCTCTTCTTGAAACTTAATCTTTCTAAGACTGAACTTCTTGCCTTTCCACTATCTATTAACTTACCTAACCCTGACGTCTCCATCTTGGGCTGTGGGATCACTATAACACAGAGGCAGCAGGCCCGCTGTCTTGGGGTTGTGCTGGACTCTGACCTCTCCTTTTCACCATATATTCAATCTCTTGCTCACTCTTGCCGCATGCATCTCAGAAACATCTCCAGAATCCAACCATTTCTGACAATTGAAACTTCTAAAATACTAATTCCTGCACTTATTCACTCTCAACTAGACTACTGTAACTCCCTACTAATCGGTCTTCCACTCGCTAAACTCTCTCCTTTACAATCTAGTCTTAATGCTGCAACCAGGCTTGTCTTTCAGACCAAACGCTACATGGATGCCTCCAGTTAGTGCCAATCACTGCACTGGCGGCCTGTCTCCGTTTTCACTTTAAAATAATAACCTCATCCACAAAGCTCTGAATAATGCTGAACCTTCATATCTCTCTTCTCTCATCTCAGTCTAACGCCCTTCTCGTGCTCTTCGATCTGCCAGTGTTATTAGATTAATCTCTGCCTTAATTTGAACCTCCATTGCATGTCTCCAGGACTTCTCCCAAGTTGCTCCAATTCTATGGAATTTCCTTCCCTGGACTCTCAGACTAATACCCACCCTCCAAAGCTTCAAACATGCTCTTAAAACCCATCTCTTTAGGCAAGCCTATCCCACTCACTAACTGCATGAAATGTCAACTCTCCCTTTACTAATCCATCCTATGTCCTATCTCCCGTCTGTTATCCGGCAAACAGTAGATATATATCAAGTTCCAGGCTTCTCTGCAGTCACTTTCACCTTGGACCCTGTAAATAAGATGGCGGCTAATTGTTTGTTCAAGCAGCAGAATTTTTATTTATTAAATTATTTATTATGGTATATACTCGAGTATAAGCCGACCCGAGTATAAGCCGAGGTCCCTAATTTTCCTACATAAAAAAATTGGGAAAACCTAATGACTCGAGTATAAGCTGAGGGTGGAAAATGCATTGGTCACACCCTGCCCCCAGTATATAAACTCAACCGGCCCCCCGACCCATTGTACAGCCAGTTAATTAAAAATAAAAATGTAAAACTCACCTTTCCTGCGCCCCCCGTGGGTCTTCTGTGCGAACCGTCCATCAGGGGCAGGTCCGTGCGGCGCACAGCTCTGACGTCAGCCGACAGTCTGACATCAGAGTGTGTGCCGGCTGCCGACACACACACACCATTGCAGCAGCGGTAGCTGATGTCAGAGCCTGTGACATTGCACCGACATGCCGCTGATGGACGGATCGCACAGAAGACCCTTGGGGGTTGGGGGGCGCCGGAAAGGTGAGTTTTACCATTTTTTTTTTACTCGAGTATAAGCCGTGTTTGGGTTTTTATTCTTATAAAGAATGGCTGGACAATTATACAAGCTCTTTTACCTCTTGTGTCAACACCATCACCCTCATAGTCTGTAAGCTCTTGTGAGCAGGGCCCTCAATCCTATTGTTCCATATGACTGTGTAATTTAATATTATGTTTGTTTATGTCCCCTATGATTTGTAAAGCGCTACAGAATTTGAGGGCACTATATAAATAAAGATTATCATTATATATTATATATATGTAATATTATGTACTGAATGTTGGCTTTTTGTAATGTGTAAAGTTTGTGATTTAATAAAGTGACAGAGCAAAGGATAATCTATAAGTATATACTCTTTTTATAAAAATTAAAAGCAGGTATGCAAAATAACAAGGATCCAACAAATCAAATTACCTGCTACAGATTGCACTGTAGGAAGAGATACACCGTCTGACGTCCACCTCAACTCACGTCTCAGTCGTACAGATCTTTCTTAAGAGGTCTTTTCACACACAGCACCTCTGACTATTGGATACAGTGGGGGCTTCTGTGACTATTTTGGCTACAGAAGGGGTACCTGTTACTATAGGCTCCAATGGGGGCAGCAGTGACTATTAGCTGCAGTGGGGGCACCTGTGATTGTTTTGGCTACAGTGAGGGCGCCTGTGATTATATTGGCTATGGCGGGGGCACATGCGACTATATTGGCTATTGTGGGATAAAACTGTGACCGTTTTGGCTACAGTAGGGGCTCCTCTGACTTTTGGCTACGGGGGGGCTGTGACTATTGGCTATAAGGGGGGACACATGTAACTATTGGCCACTGTGGTGCACCTGTGACTATATTGGCTACTGTGTGTCTCAGGGGGTTAATCAGAGCTGCTGGGTCTAATCAGTCACAGGTTGTCGTTTTACCCTGTAACTGGGGCCCTTATAGATGCCTCAGTTACAGGGGAAAACTTGTAAAAGAAAAAAAAATGTAATATTTAAAAAAAAACTGTAGAGATGTCCCCCCAGGGGTCTTTCATAAAAAGTAAAAACACACATACACAAAAAATATTAATAAATATTCATAAAAAATGTGTCTTTATAATTGGCTGTGCAGTGAACGTCCTCTAGTGGGCATCTGATACTAGTGCACAAAAGCCAAGTTTTATATGCAGCAGACTGACCATTTTTGTGAGCTTGGGCTGCATCTGAATAGTTATTCTATGTATTTTAACAGAAACAAGTCCACATTAGAGCATAAACTGTGTAACAAGAAACATCAATGGCATCTATTACAGTAATGGACAGCAGACAATGAATGCTGAGCCACATAGTTCAAGGGCTTGTCCCCAGGGCCGGCGCTATGGGTAGGCAAAGGTGGCAATTGCCCAGGGCCCCCAGGGAGAAAGGGGAGAATCTCTTCTTTCAAATGAATCTTGAATTGTGTTTCTAGGTGCCATGGATCCAGAGATATTCAGGTTTAAAGTGAGAATATCAGGTGCCATTTTTATATATAAATATCTCTGTTTTCCTACATTTTAGAAACAAAATTTAGATTCATATAAAAGAGGAGACTCTCTTCTTTCATAGGAAAAAAGAAGTGAGGTTCTATGAGTCACAGAACCAGAGATACAGCCCCCTGAAGTGTCTCCCCCATCTCCAGATTCTTAGCCATCAGGCTGTGGGAGCATTTGCTGCACACAGGAGCTGCTGCACCTCACAGATAATGGAAGTAATCACTGTATATGTTACTAGTACTACATTTTGAGAAGGGATAATATCAACTAATATTCATGTTTTTAACCCTTTTCTATGCAAATCTAAGAACACACTTTGGGCCACATGTATCAATAGTTTTTTTCTGTTGTTTTTGCGCCTTTTCATTCAGGCGCACCATTTTTGTGCCATTTTTGCAACTAAATGCCAAACTAGCTGCGCAGCAAAAATAACCAGCTTTCCCTCATTTATCCTAGCAATCCAGATGTTTTGATGCGCCTAATGATATTCATCACTTGCGACTTTTCATTTTCAAACGGGCGGAAATGCACTCCAGCCCGAAGGGGCCTTATCTGAGAAGAAAGCACTGAGCCCCTTTGCAGAAGAGCTCATTTCTAGCAGCAAAGCTCAGCCAGACACTAGAACAGATAATAGATACATTAGATACATTACAGTCAGGAGCTGCAGACTCTATTTACAGTTCATCACCTTCTATTTACAAAACATTCTGCAGAATCCTGAGCTCAAAGCAAGAGAGAAGAGAACGTTACAGAATGTTGCACATAGTACTGACAAGTGTCCCCAGTGTAATTCTGCACAGTATCACCAGTGTGTCTAAGGGGGATACTGTGCAGAATTACAGGGGTGCAGCAGGAGACCAGCACTGGGGGATCCCCTCCAGGAGAAGCCACTGCTGAGGAGATCACTGGGTGTCACACACCTGGGTGCTGCTGTGAGTGTTATCTTCATTCTGGGATGTGGGAGAAGCAGAGAGGAGCTTGTAGCAGGATCACATGTAAGTGCCCGAATCTAACATTGCGCCTAAACTGTGTTAAAGTAAAGTGATTAAAAAGAGGCAGGAAATTAACTTATCACAGATGGTTGTAGCTTGTGATAATTCTGTAAAACAGTGCGCCAGAATTTAGGCGCAACTACTACTCTTAGGCGCACAAAAGTGATAAATGTGGCCCTTTCTCTCTTATTCCCTTTTATTTTGTGAGGTTTTTTTTGTTGGGAAAATTGACTGATACGATGAACATTGAATCCTCTTCACCTAATGTGACTACACCGCGACCAGAACATGTCCGAAAAGTTATATGTAACACCAAAAACACACACATGTCCTGGAATAAAGTTTTTATTTCCCATCATCCTCCATTATTTCCACCTATGTTATGACGTTCTCACTCTCATTCTTATGAAGCGCGGAGGGTTCTGTTATTGTACAGCTAATACAATGGCGACATCTAAACGTGACTTTATTATCTCATTAGAGAGGTTTATGGATATATAGTTATTTATTTGGGTTACCATCAGGGGCGTTGCTAGGGTGATAAAAGATCCGGGGCACGGGCCCCAATGCATGTGTATTGCACTTTGAGTAATGCCCCCTCCTGTACATAACCCCCTCACATGTGGTTGTGCCAATAACAAGGTTACTTCTGGTATATACAGCTACAGAGAACAAAGGAGAAATCCCCATCACCACATCTTATGTTCCTCATTGTCCCTACATCTTGGTTCCCGGGCAGTGTTATCCTGCTCCTGCCCCCAACAATCTCCCCAAATACTGTAAGGCTGCGCTCACACCTTTGTCTTGCATTTAAACAAAACCAGGTGGGTGTTACCCATCACATGTGTATTACTGGAAAATATATGTGATCAAACCAAGGCCTGTCCTAGTGCCATGTGTGAACACGCTCCAAGAAATGTCCCCCACACAGCCCCCCCATAAGTAATGTGCTCACACAGCCCCCCAGTAAGTAATGTTTATGCGCACCACAAGCCCCCAGTAAGTAATGTGCCTCACACAGCCCCCAGTAAGTAATGTGCCCACAACAGCCCCCCAGTAAGTAATGTGCCTCACACAACAGTCCCCCCATTAAGTAAGGTGCCTCACACACAGCCCCCAGTAAGTAAGTCCTCACACACAGGCCCCCCAGTAAGTAAGGTCCTCACACACAGCCCCAGGAAGTAATGTCCTCAACACAGCCCCCCCAGTAAGTATGATCCCACACAAGCCACCCAGTAAGTAATGTCCCACACAGCCCCCAGTAAAAAGTGCCTCACACAGCCCCCCAGTAAGTAATGTGCCTCACAAAGCCCCCCAGTAAGTAATGTGCCTCACACAGACCCCCAGTAAGTAATGTGCCTCACACCAGTCCACCAGTAAATAATGTGGCCTCACACAAGCCCCCCAGTAATGTGCCTCACACAGCCACCCAGTAAAGAATGTGCCTCACACAGACCCCCAGTAAATAATGTGTGCCTCACACAGCCCCCCAGTAAATAATGGCCTCACAAGACACACAGTAAGTAAATAATGTGCCTCACACACAGCTCCCCAGTAAGTAATGTGCCTCACACAGCCCACCAGTTAAAGTGCCTCACCACAGCCCACCAGTAAAGTAAGTGCCTCACAACAGCCCCCGGTAAGAATTGCCTCAAAACAGCCCCCCAGTAAATAATGTGCCTCAAACAGACCCCAAGTAAGTAAGAAGTGCCTCACACAGTCCCCCAGTAGTAATGTACCCACACAGCCCCCAGTTAAATAATGGATTCACACAGCAACCCAGCAAATATATAATGGGCCTCACACAGGCCCCCCAGTAGTCATGGTGCCTCACACAGCCCCCCAGGAGGAAGGATAATGGCTTACACACAGCCCCCCCAGTAAATTAATTGCCTCACACAGCCCCAGTAAATAATGTGCTCAACAGCCCCCCAGTAAATAATTGTGCCTCAAAAGATCCCCAGTAAATAATGTGCCTCAAACACAGTCCCCAGTAAATAATGTGCCTCACAAGCCCCCCCAAGTAAAAATGTTTTAAAAAGTGCTCACACAGCCCCCCCCCAGTAAATAATGGCCTCACACAGGTCCCCCCCCAGTAAATAAAATGTGCCCACACAGTCCCCCAGTAAATAATTGTGCCTCACACAGGCCCCACAGGAAAATAATGTGCCTCACACACAGTCCCCCAGTAAAACATAATGAGGCCTCACCACAGTCCCCCCAGTAGTAATGTGCCTCACACCAGTTCCCAGTAAAGTAGTAATGTGCTCACCACACAGCCCCCAGTAAGTAATGTGCCTCAATCACACACAGCCCCCAGTAAGTAATGTGCCTCACACACAGCCCACCCAGAAGAATTTGCCTCACACGTCCACCAAGTTAAATAATGTGACCACACAGCACCCACAGTAAATAATGTGCCTACACACGGGGGCCCCCCCCCCCCCCAGTAAGTAATTTGCCTCACACAGACCCCCCACAGTAAATAATGGCATAACAAAGCCCCAAGTAACCCACCCAGTGTAAATTAATGTGCCTCACACACAGTCCCCAGTAATAATGTGCCTCACACAGCCCCCAGTAAATAATGTGCCTCACACAGCCCCCCAGTAAATAATGTGCTCAACAGTCACCACAGTACGAATGTGCCCACACAGCCCCCCCAGAAGTAATGTGCCTCCACACAGCCCCCGTAAGTAATGTGCCTCACACAGGAACACCAAGTAAGTAATGTGCCTCACACAGCCCCCCAGTAAATATTGTGCTCACAACAGCCCCCCGTAAGAATGTGCCCACACAGCCCCCCGGGGAAGTAATGTGCTCACCACAGCCCCCGGAATTAATGTGCCTTACACAGCCCCCAGCCAGTAAGTAATGTTGCTCACACAGTCCCCCCAGTTAAGCGTATGTGCCTCAAACAGCCCCCCAGTAAGAGTAATGTGCTTCAACAGTCCCCCAGTTAAGTAATGTGCATCACACAGCCCACAGTAAAATGTGCCTCCCACAGCCCCAGCTAAGTAATGTGCGCCCACACAGCCCCCCAGTAGAATGTGCCTCACAACCAGCCCTCACACGGTAAGTAATTGTGCCTTACACAGCCCCCAGTAAGTAATTTTGCTCACACAGTCCCCCCAGTAAGTAATGTGCCTCATCACAGCCCCCCAGTAACGTAATGCTGCTCACAACAGTCCCCCCAGTAAGTCATGTGCCTCACACCGTCCCCCCAGTAAACAATGTGCCTCACACAGCCACCACAGTAACATAATGTGCCTCACACAAGCCCCCGTAACCCAGTAAATAATGCCCTCACACACAGTCCCCCAGTAAAGAATGTGGCACTCAAACAGCCCCCCCCAGAAATAGTGCCTCACACACAGTCACCCCAGTCAATAATGTGCCTCACACAGTCCCCCAGAATAAGTGCCTCACACACAGTCCCCCAGTAAAGAATGGGCATAACACAGCCCCCCCCAGTAAGTTAAGTAATTGTGCCCAGACAGCCCCCCAGTAAGTAATGTGCTCAAACGCCCCGGTAAGTATGTGCATTACCACAGCCCCCAGTAAGTATGTGAGCACACAGTACCCCCGAAGAATGTGCCTCACACAGGCCCCCCAGTAAGAATGTGCTACACAGTCCCCCAGTAAGTATGTGCCTCACACAGTCCACCCCAGTAAACAATGTGCCTCACAACAGCACCCAGTAGTAATGTGCCTCACACAGTCCCCCAGTAAATTAATGTGCCTCACACCACAGTCCACGAGGTACCCAGTAAATAATGTGCACCCAAGTCCCCAGAAGTAATGTGACTCACACAGCCACAGTAAATAATGTCCTCACCACAGTCCACCCAGTAAATAATGTGCCTCACCCAGCCCCCAGAAATCAGTGCCTCCACACAGCCCACCAGTTAAGTAATGGCCTCACACAGCCCCCCCGTAAGTAATGTGCATCACACAGCCCCCCACAGTAACTAATGGGCCTCACCAACAGCCCCCAAAGTAAAAATGTGCCTCACACAGCCACACCAGTAAATAATGTGCCTCACAACGCCCCCACGTAAATAATTGCCATCAACAGTCCCCCCAGTAGAGAAATAATGTGCCTCACCACAGTCCCCCCAGTAAATAATGTGCCTCCAACACACAAGAATGCCTCACAAAGTCCCCCAAACATAATGTGCTCACACAGTCCCCAGTAAAGTAATAATGTGCCTTCACACAGTCCCCACAGTAAATAAATGTGCCTCCGTCACACAGAAATAATGCTACAACCCCCAGAGTAAATAATGTGCCTCACACAGTCCCCCAGTAAATAATGTGACTCACATCCACCATAGTAAAATGTGCCTCACACAGTCCCCGCAGTAAATAATGCTACAGTGCCCACAACATACAGTCCTCACACACAGCCACGTAATGTGCCTCACAAAGGCCCCCAGGAATTAATGTGCCTCACACAGTCCCCCCAGTAAATAATGTGCCTACACACGCACCCCACAGTAATAATGGCCTCACACAGTCCCACCTAGTAAATAATGTGCCTCACACAGTCCCCCCCAGTAAGTAATTGTGCTCAAACAGCCCCAAGTCAATAATGTGCCTCACACACAGCCCCCCGTAGTAAGGTGCCTCCACACAGCCCCCCAGTAATGTGCCTCACACAGCCCCCCAGTAAGTAATGTGCATCAAGCCGCACCCACAGTAAAAAACGGTTGCCTCACACACAGCCCCAGTTAACATTAATGTGCCTCACACAGCCCCCCAGTAAATAAGTGCCTACAATGTTCCCCCCCTTCCCTAGTCCATATGATTTTCTCACCTCAACAGATGGCAGCCTCTCTCTCCTCTTCTATTCTGTTGCGCTGCTTGTCCCCTGCAGGGCATGTGAATGACATATCACAGGTCCTGAGCCTCTGGAACTCCCGGAGGGTAGGTCCTTGCAGGGAAGCAGCGCGCCTGCACTCGTTCTCATCACGATTGAGGACACAGATGTGATGAGAACAGAGGGGAAGGAATCTCCGGGCAGCGGGGCAGATGATATGCTGACCGAGGAGATCGGGGCACTGGCCAAAAGATCCGGGGCCGAGCCCCGGATCTTTTGATCTAGCGCGCCCCTGGTTACCATTGTGTAAGAACGACAATGATAAATCTGTGTGAATTTTCTGCAGTTCCCTTTGCTGCATATTTTGGTGGATACACAGTGGGGTAGTATGGTCTCCTCGCATCTTACGTTTTAGGAAGTATATTTTTCTATATATAAGTATCTGGATTTGTACATATTTAGAGGAAATTTGAATGTTAATTGCAAATGCATCGCATGGTTGTCTGCTTTCAAAATTCTATAGGTTTATGGCGCCCTTACTTTTATTTCTGTTTTATTGATATATTTTGCCGGTGTGGACTGTCTTAAAAATGTCTAGCTGAAAGCAGTCTCTAGTTATTACAGTTTTAGTGATATTATGTGGATTTATTCATGTGAACATATCAATAGGGCACATTGTGAAACTCTACAAATGTCCATGTTTGGATCAATTTTTGCCATCAAAGTCAAATTTAAGAATTTTTATATAAAATGTTTCATTTGAATCAAAATTGCATGAAGGCGCCTATGCTATAAAATCTTGATGCAATTTAGAAAATGGGGCAAGTGTCCGTTTCAGGAAAATATTGGTCCCTCTCCCCAATGGGCCTCACAGTTTAATCACCCACAGTAATTTTTTGGAGTGTGGGGAAGAAACCAGAGGACCGGAGGAAACCACCGCAGACACAGAGAGAAAATACAAAATCTTGCAGATGTTGACTAGCGCTGCAAGGGTGTAGTGCTAATCATGAGAGCCACCATGGCCCTAAATCTCCTATCATTACTCTCCTATAAAACTTCTCCCATATACAGTTTGTTTTTAGCATACTAAAGGAGCCTCTTGGACTGTGACTGGTCATAAAATAGTTTTATTTTGGGGCCCCACTTTTAGTTTTGCCCAGGGCCCCACTTTGTCTAGAACCGGCCCTGCTTGTCCCTAAAGTGTAAGGTTGGGAGGATAAGTGTTCATTACTGTGGGTTCAACCTCAAGGATCCCCAGAGATTTCAAGTTCAGAGGTCCCAGAGGTACATCGCAGCCAGCCAACAATTTCTAAGCTGATCTGAGCATCTGTACCTTCCACAAGAAGTCACAACTGAGAGCTGCTTTCTTTTGCTCCCACTCCTTGCAGAAGCGGACTTTTCTTCAGGTATCATAGTGGCAACTGGGAGCAGATGTCATTGGAGAAAACCATGAGGTTTGCATCCTGTGGATGGCTACAGTCTCACCATATGGTCCATGTCTCCTCATGTAACCCAGGGAGGGAGGACAATTACAACTGTGTGCACAGTAAGGTCAGACCTACCTTATTATCCCAGCTAAATACAGACTCATAGTATCTTCTGTCAGGCTTTGCACATACTTGTAGGGGAAAACAGTTTGCACAGGTATTTTAAAGAAACCTACCATTTGGAAATGGTCGTTCTGACCCACACCAACCTGCACATAAGTGGAGCTGAGCTGGTGCAGACACATATTTTGGTTGAGCATATAATCCGGCCGTTTCGTTATAAATATAGATTCTTATCTCTGCTAATCACCCGCTCGGCACTTCTCTGTGTGTTACAGCGCTTGGGCATTAGCATAATAGGGCAGGCATATAGAGTGACGTCCCTGCCTCCCCCCACCCTGCCTTCCTTGCTCCTGAGAGTCGGTGACGTCACCGAGCCCTCAAGAGCATTAGGGCATATGCATCGCTGGCTTGCAAAGGGCACCCGCCGGCTCACATGGCATGCTTAAAGGGGTTATCCGGGTTTAAAATTTTTTTTATGGCCGGGCTGGGGAGGGCTATTTAAACACAATAAACATGTACTTACCTCCTCCGGTGCTGCCGATGTCCCGCGCCGCGGCCCGTCTTCTCCGTGCGCCGGTTTCAGTACAAGGCCGGCCGGATGCTCCCATGCGCACCATCTCCCAGCGCTTACAACGCTGAGAGATAGGGACGGATGGGAGGAGCCGTCCACAACGCGGACCGGAAGCTCCCTGTGCGCGGCTTCCGTGCCCCTGTTTGTTTACAGGGGCACGGATCGAAGTGACCGCTGTGCGGGACATCGGCGGCGCCGGAGGAGGTAAGTCCATGTTTATTATGTTTAACTATCCCTCCCCAGCCCGGCCATAAAAAAAATTTTAAACCCGGAAAACCCCTTTAACCAAAATATGTGCCTGCATCAGCTCAGCTCCACTTATGTGCAGGTTAGTGAGGTAGGTTTCCTTTAAGAAGTGTCTGTGCCACTATTGTGGTGCAGACAACCCTTTTGTGGCACAGCTGCACTAGCCTCCATGCGACTCAAATGGTCCGACTAAGTCGCACCGTATTTAACACACTCCCTATGTTAAAAAAAAAGTTAGTGAAATCTGTCGGCCAGTGCAGGGAAGCACCAGATTCATGATTTCTGGCGCACGTTCTTAATGAATCTGGCGCACCAAGAATTATACACATATATTGTCCATGGCCCAAAACTGGGCAGTAGAATGAGTGAATTTCCCCCCACAATAAATAAATAATAATGTTGCCATAAATATTGATTTCTATTATTCCCATAATAAACACAATTTATTTTGGGGGCAGTATACCTTATTATTATTAATAATGGAAGACTAAGTTTATTATTGGTGCGCTATACATACTATTATTCAGTTTATTGTCCGGACAATGCTGATGCTCTTCTATTTTCCTGAACATAAATTATTTTCGATTACGACCCATCATGAATAATACATTGATCGCCCCTTTAATAGAGACACCCTAATATGAATAATTTATAATATGTCTTGGTGCTATGACGAGCACTAAGACGCTTTTGAATGTGGTTTCCAGTGTGAACACAGTCCCATAATATACTGTAAGTTCACTGCCTTCTAAAACAACAAAACGGCAATGTGTGGACAGTAAGACTACACATGCTACGTGCCATTTGCGAAGAACTAATCGTGCAGCTTTTTAAAATATTCTCCACGTTCTTTGTCATCCCATAGAGATCTAATAGGAATCATTGCAACACCAGACTACAAGGCAATTCCCCAGTACGCAGCGCGATACTAGAGATGTAGTACGCATGCGCTGTTCATCAGCTTGCGTTCCGAGCCTCGTTCCAGTGTGACGCTTCTCAGTCTGTCTGCTCTCTGATTGGCCGGATAGGGCACAGGGCGATTTTGCCCTCTTCTCTCAACATCTTCAGAATGGCTCCTCTTCTGCTACTGGTAGCTCTGATCACCCAGCTCTGCACCGGACAGCCAGGACCCCCAGACCCGCCTGGCAGAATAGGTAATATGTACAGGGGGCGGAGCTTCGGCGTGCACCTGTATGTGCATCCATATGTGGTACATGCACACATCCATAGCTGGGTTACATATGGATGTATATGGTATATGTGGTACACACACACATCCATAGCCGGGTTACATATGGATGTATATGGTATATGTGGTACATACACACATATATAGCCGGGTTACATATGGATGTATATGGTATTTGTGGTACATACACACAGCCATGGCCGGGTTACATATGGATGTATATGGTTATATGTGACATAAAACACATCCTAGTTAGGTTTGTTACAGAGGATGTATATGGTATATGTGGTACATACACACATCCATAGCCGGGTTACATATGGTGCACTGGTAAATGTGGTACATACACACATCCATAGCTGGGTTACATATGGATGTATGTGGTACGTGCACACATACATAGCCGGGTTATATATGGTGCAGTAGTATATGTGGTACGTACACACATACATAGCCGGGTTACATATGGTGCACTGGTATATGTGGTACATACACACATACATAGCTGGGTTGCATATGGATGTATATGGGATATTTGGTACATGACCACATCCATAGCTGGGTTACATATAGCTGTATGTGGTACGTGCACACATACATAGCCGGGTTGCATATGGATGAACTGGTATATGTGCTACATGCAAATATCTATCCCTAAGTGACATATGAATGCACCGGTTGCACTGGTATATGTGGCACATGCATATATTTATCCCTACAGAAGATGATCATGTTGTAATGACAATTGATATTGTCTTTAATTGGGCTTCTCTTCAATTGGTAGCGGATAATGTACTTCACATTGATGCTTATGTCACCATCACAGACCATCATGTTGTTGTGCTTGTTTTTACACTCATGCTATTATAGAATCCCCTGTATACAGCATGATGATATGTCTATATAGCAGCCAGCATGTGTCTTTCCACTTGGTTTCAGACTCTTTATCAAGTAAAGGGCTGTAGTATGTGGGCTATACATCTACACAGATTTTTAGTATATTTTGAAATATAGTGTGGATCCGCATGTTACATATGTAAATTCTCCAAGGATTTTGCTGTGAATTTCCTTGTACACAGTATGCTTAGAGTCCAAATCTATATCCTCCTTCGTAGAAATTTATTTCTAGTTCTAATTCATCTAAAATAAAAATTTTAAAAAGTCAAGCCACTTAGCAAATAATCAAAATAAACAGGTTTTCTGGAATAAAAAGTGTTTTGGTGCCTGTATGTAAGCGCACCACAGTACACCAGGTAGCAGGTATAGATGAAAACAGAAAAAATCTTAAATTTTATTAGTGTCCTAAGGCATATTTCTGGAATATGGGTCAAATTAAAAAATGTCAAACCGAAAACCTTTCTAAAATCTCCTGTAATGGTGAACTGTATGTGTCTTTATTCAGAAATGTGCACCATTTGAGTGTGTTTTGTGTGCTTTGTGATTAACTCTTTGTTTATACTGTAATCATAGGGATTCATTCTAGAAAGGGCCTAGTAACTAAAAATGACAGTTGTATATCATGTGGAAAAGCAATTTATGTCATGATTATCATTTTTTATTGTGATCCATTATGTTTTTCAGAGGGTTATTCTTACATTGTGTACATTTCTTTTTATGTTTTGCAGCGGTTATTGGTGCTGGAATTGGGGGCTCAGCAGTCACATACTTTCTTCAGCAGCAATTTGGACCTCAAGTGCAGATTGATGTATATGAGGCTGATCGTGTTGGTGGGCGACTGGCCACCCTTACTGTGAATAGTCAACAGTACGAGTGTGGCAGCCCATCAATGCACTCATTAAACCTGCACATGCAAGATTTTGTCAAACTCTTGGGTAAGTCCTTGTATACATACTCTCGCATCTAAAGTTTGATACTCTAGAAATGTGACATTGGCCTTGTCACCTGTATCAGGATTGACATTTACCAGACACTGTTGGCTTATCTTGTGCTGGAACAGAGGGGCAGGTGTAGAATACTCTTTTTGCTTAAAGTGGATGTACCAAGTTTGATGGTTATCTCCTTTCCAAAAGATAACAATCTGATCTGTAGGGGTTTGACTGTTGGGATCCACACGATCATGGGAACTGATTGAACTCCAGCATGTGTCCTGCCGATCCATTCAATACTCAAGGAGTGTCAGAAATTGTTGAGTACAATTCTCAGTTATCACCGGAACGGTCATAGAACATGAATGAAAGTGCCATTAGAGCTCTGAAGTGCTCTGCAATATCTAATGGAGTGGCAGGTCCTAATTTCAGCACCCACAATGTTAAGTTGTTAAACATATTCTCAATATACTGACCTATTCTACAGACCACTAGAAACAGCTCAGAGGATGTCTTTGGAATTTGGACCCCCATCAATTTGGCATGACTCCAAAGAAGCATTTCAAGGTCCTGGAGTGGCCTAGCCAGTCTCCAGGTCTCAACGGCATAGACTTTCCTTGCCCTCCAAAGGTTTTCTAATGATAGCTCCAAAACATCACTGCTCTAGAGGAGATCTGCATGAAGGAATGAGCCAACATACCAGCAACAGTGTGCGCCAACCTCGTGAAGACTTGTAAGGACAGAAAACTTTGACCTCATTGCCAACAATACATACAGTATATAACAAAGTATTGAGATGGACTTTTGTTATTAACCAAATACTTATTTTCTACGATAATTTGCAAATAAATCCTTTCAAACAATGTGATTTTCTGGATTTGTTTTCTCATTTTATACCTATGATGTACATTTTAGACTTTTCTCATCTTTTTCAATTGGAGAACTTGCACATTTAGTGGCTGACTAAATACTTATTTTACTGTATTCACATTTTTTTCTTGTACTTTAAGGGTTAAAGCATCGTAAAGAGGTGGCAGGCAAGAGCGCAATTTTCAATGGAGAGAATTTGGTTCTGGAGGAAACAGACTGGTACCTGCTAAATCTTTTCCGGCTCTGGTGGCACTATGGAATCAGTTTCTTGAGGCTGCAGATGTGGGTGGAGGAAGTCATGGAAAAGTTTATGAGGTAAGTTTTTTGTAAAATATTTTCTCTGCATATGTCTGTTGTTTGCTGTATGAGGCCCCTTGCACATGATGTGGAAATGAGGCATGTACTAGCTGTATTTTCTATAGCTAGCAGACATCCAGATTTACTTCTATGAGCTCCCGCTTGTCATCTGCAGGTAGCCGGAGTCTATTTTGTAGAAACAATTTGTAATTCTGTAATACTGTATTGCGTTCTTGTAACCTCAAAATGTCAAATTTATAAAGGGTAGAGAAAGTATTAAATGGCTCAATCGCAAACTGCTTTAAAAGCAGATAAAGAACAGTCCGCTACTCCACACCTAACCTATGTGTATCTGTAGTTTAAAATAACTTTTTAAGCTACATCCTTAATTAGCACCAGGTTCATACCATATACAGATGGTGTATATGTATGTATCTGCCTCCTCATTGATTTTAATGGGCAAGCCTTGCTCACAAAATAGATAAAAATAGTGTATGCTAAAGTATTAGGATCCATGGGGGTCATTTGTCTTGGGGGGGGCTGGTCTCTGTTCCTGTTGTTGAACACCTTGTTCGGAATGTTTTTACCTTTTTGCAGATAATGGTCATGGCATGTATAAATAATGTCTTTCTT
Organism: Engystomops pustulosus; assembly: GCA_019512145.1. Taxonomy (NCBI): domain Eukaryota; kingdom Metazoa; phylum Chordata; class Amphibia; order Anura; family Leptodactylidae; genus Engystomops; species Engystomops pustulosus. The sequence goes on along the minus strand of CM033644.1, from coordinate 159,359,512 downwards.
TTACAGGATATATAAATATCAAGCTCATGAATACGCTTTCTCAACAATAGAAGGGCTTCTCCGTTCATTGGGAGGGGATCATTTTGTTAATATGACGCAGAAGTCGGTTGGGGAATCTCTGCAAGGTATTGGGGTGTCTCAGCGATTCATTGATGATGTGATCAGCGCTGTAATGAAAGCCAGCTATGGACAATCCGTCTCAATCCCAGGATTTGTTGGTAATGTATCATTTTGCTTCCCTTCATAAAATTTGGAACGAAATGGGTATAGCTGTATTACATCTAATATATATCCTCAGATGTCTAGGAAGAGAAGTATATATTTTTTTCCAATTTTCCTTTAATACTACTCATCCTTTGTTTATAAGACACATTATCAGCCTGCACCTACTTTTTTTGAACACCCACCAGACCCATAACTATATCACAATATTTTACATACTTTATCTCCTTTACTGTAATTGTAATTTTGATCTGCATCTTGTATGGAGATGTTTTTATGCCTTATTGACTTTCTATGCTTGAAGAAATATTAACTAGTTTGACACTTCAAAAACTTTATGTGCGTTTTGCTAATTTGAAGCTGCACCCATAAACTTTTAATAACCAATCAATCTACTGCCAGTTGGGGAGAAATAGCAGTTAGTTATTGACTTTGGCAAATCTTTATCTGACTGCTGGAAGAGAGCGACCTACACTAGCTGGTTGGTAGATGCTTAGAGTTAATGTAAAGTAAATCTACAGACTCAAAGTTTCAGTGATGCAAAAGTGAAGGATTTTTTTTATTGGTGGCTTATAGGTGTGATGTTTGAGCTACACCTGCTTTTCTCAAAAATCGGTGCCTGGTAGAAGAAATGGATTCATAGAAAGCAGTGCTCTTACAGGAGTAGTAGAACAGTACATGTGGGAAAGACGCTTCCTAGAGCTTGCAAATTTGCACCTTAAAGGGCTTCTATCACCAGGATGAAAGACTATATACAAGTGAAACCTGAGGGGCTTCAGGCCCCAAAGGTGCTTATGAAGCCAGTAGCCCCTCAGGCTCATCTGCAATCTGTAACTAAATTTTCTACTAAATTTTATAAGTGAATAGTGCAGATGCTAATAGTAAATTTTGGAATATACTTTGTTAAAGAAATATGTTCCTCTGCCTTTCTTTTTCCCCTTCCTTTCTTCCTTATTTAAGCAGTAGTTTGTGTAAATCAGTTTTAAGGAACCTAATAATGTTCCTTAATGAACACTTTACTCTTAAAGTGTAAAGTGTCTTATCTCTTTAGAGAGCTGAGGGAAATATTCTGTAGGTATGGAAAGAGTAAGTAATTTACCTGCCTATCTGTCTAAAGTGGACAGATCTCAGAAGGCTTTCAGATACACTGCTCACTATAGGAGAAAGAAGCAGAAACAAGGTAAAGCAAAGCCTCTTTACTTAAAGGAAATCTACCATTTAAAAAAAACATGTACGGATACTCACATACACTCCTCTTGTCCTCCGCTTATCTTGACACACTGGGATTACCTAGAAAAGAAACTTACTAATTTTGCACACCCCCTTCGTGACGTCACCTACCACTCCAACATAGGAGAGGGAGGCATCTATCATGCAGGAGACATGAATTCACACCACTCGCGTGACGTCACCTCCCTCTAACAGCATGGGAGAGGGAGGTGCGGGGGGCATGCATAATTAGCAGCCGCAAGGTGGTCCTTGTGTGTCAAGCTTCCTGATGGACAGCACATGGACTGTACATGGGTTTTGTTTTGTTTTGTTTTTTTTGGTAGATTTTAGTTAATGAAGTATATTACAGTGATCTCTCAAATGGCCGGTGTTATTCTCTCTCCGTCTTCTCAGTGATGAAGACTGAGTGAACACCTCAGCCGTGCCCCCTCTCTCCATTGTGCAGTGCTGCTCTGCCCTGCTGATTCTCCTCACTTCTGCTCACAGCAAGCACTGAGAGGGTTACAGTAATAATGTGCTCTGTACTTCTTACTGTGTATCATGTGCAGTGATGCAGGTCAGGATAACTTGTAAGTGTCCAGGACTATTATAAAATGTGTACATTGTGTCTTCTGTTTAATGTGTGCTGTATATATGTCTATCTGTATGTGTTATGATCTGCACATGTGTGTGCTGTATGTACATACATATGTTTATCCCCTTTTAAATGTGTTGCGTACACATTCCCTCAACCTACGCTGCTACTGTATTAAGTTGCAGATTTACCACATACATATGATGCTGCTGAGGCCTCATTCACACACAGCGTTTATGTTGTGTTTTGTAACGTAATACAAATGCTGCGAGTATGGGGCTTGCCCGATTGCATATTCCACGCTTATGATCAAGCTCCACGTGTCTGCATATAAAGACAATAATACAAGCTCTGAGAAATCTCCTCCAAGCTATGGTAGATGGTTAGATAGGAGGTATGACAGATATACAGGCGGTCCCCTACTTAAGAACACCTGACTTACAGACGACCCCTAGTTACAAACGGACCCCTGGAATTTGGTAATTTACTATACTTTAGTTGTAGGCTACAATAAACAGTGGTAACAGTTATAAATGGTGTCTGCAATTAAGCTTTAGTGTTAATCCAAAAAATTGTGGCTGGGTTTACAATTCTAAAGTATACAGTTCCGACTTACATACAAATTCAACTGAAGAACAAACTTACAGACCCTATCTTGTACGTAACCCGGGGATTGCCTGTATAGGTAGAAGGCCCAATAGATGGATAGGAGGTATGATGGATGAGGGGGTGGGGGGGACGTTTCGGTATCACATTTTTCTCTAACTTGCAAAAGTTATAATACCGAAACTTTGCTGGTCATCAAATAAATCTTCACATTCTTTCTATTTTTTTTGTACATGATACAAGCCTGTCCGTGCTCAAGCTCTGGTCAGCAGCATGTGCTTGCCCCCGAGTACCAGAGCTGAAAAAGATGGTTAGTATGGACAATAAAGGAGCTAAATGGGTACTGAGGGGTAAAATACTTGGGACACCTGGAGCAGAATTTTGTGGGGGGTTTTTTCTTCAGAATGAAAATTCTGCTTTAAATAGGTGGCACATCTGACCACTTTCTTCTGCTTGTTCATTATCAATGGTCTCCTGTGCTGTGCTGTGAGGCTACAGGTACATAGTGGTGGTGACAACATTGCAACAATATAGATAATGTAAATGATTGTGGACCTGAGTGCAAAGCTTTCACAACTGATAGTCTTCTCAACCTAAGGTCTTATTCACCTGGCTGTGTGCTCGCCTGACCCGGATCCCATGTGTAGTACATACCCGTGTGGAGAAGGGAGGGGGAGTGAGCACTCCTCACTCCTCCCCTCTCCAGAGAAAGCCACGCGCTCCTATGTTTTAGCAGCCCGGCCACTGTATCTGGTGCTGTAGACAATTATGGCCGTGGGAATAGGGCCTTAGAGACACAGTTCCTCCGTAATGACGGCGTGGACCTATCTTTACAATTGTCTTGTAGCTGTTCCTGCAGCTACAATATTTAGTGAATCCCTCATTCTATTATATGTCTATAATTTTTCTCTCTTAGGAGCTATGTCTTTAGCTGGAGCCCAGGGAAACATGTGGTCTATAGAAGGTGGTAATAAACTTGTCTGTTCCGGTTTGCTGAAGCTAACGAAAGCTAACGTGATCCATGCTAGAGTGACTGCTGTGTCTTTACATAATACAGGTATCTGCTTTTAACAAATTCTGGAGATGTCTTATAACGAAGTTTTACTAGACCTATGTATTGTCAATTAATTGCTATAGTGTCATTTCTGTATAATTGCTATGGTATTCAAGTCCTGTGGATTACATGTTATAAGAGAAATTCTTCTTATGTATATATTCTTATATATATTCTCCACCAGAGGGAGCCACAGCCTTGTCTCAATGTACTGTCTGTGTGCTCCATGTTGACAGTAAATTGCAATAGTGTAATCAGTTTCATTGCTACATCCAGCGCTGACATATATTAATAACACTGACATATAAAACTGAGGTCCTACTTCACCAGGATTCTTCAGTTCAGTTCATATATAAGTTAGTGTATTATTAAATGTTGCAGGAAAAGTCAAGACTTCATGACTATAATGTAATATAAAGTATATAATGCAGGTAAAAATGATTTGTAATAGCTGAAGATGATAAATGCATGGTTGCTCTACTGTAACATATTTTGCACAGCGCCATTCCTTCTGTCTGATTCCTTTACAGAGAAGAAGCACCTGTATGAAGTTCACTATGAGCAGGAGGGAACTCTTGGCTCTGATTTCTATGATTTGGTGATTTTGGCTGCTCCTTTGCACAAAGCTGGGTACCCCATCACTTTTCTGAACCTCCAGCCTTCACTTCCAGAGCCTATGGGTCCTTACCACCGGGTAGTCACTTCTATTGTCCATGGCTACCTCAATTCTTCCTACTTTGGTTTTGTAGATCCTAAACTTTTTCCTTTTTCAAGTATCCTCTCTATGGACACACCAGATGCTATATTCCATAGTCTGGAAAGTCTGTGCCCGGTAAACGTATCGGTTGGCTTCCGACGCAAGCCTCCACAGGAAGCGGCTGTGTGGCGAGTGCTATCTCAGAGGCCACTAGACAGAAAGGAGCTAAAGACACTGTTTAAGTCTTACTACTCCGTCCAGGTGATCGAGTGGCAAGCCTTCCCCAGCTATGCTGCTGCTGGTTCTTCTAAGTCATTACCCCCTATTATTCTTCACGATGGTCTCTATTATCTTAGCGGAGTAGAGTGGGCTGCTAGCTCTGCGGAGATGAGCGCTGTCGCAGCAAAAAATGTGGCTCTTTTAGCTTTCAACCGATGGTTTGGACTCAACGAGAAAATAGACCAGCAGGACTTAATGCACAAGCTGAAGACTGAACTTTAGGGTCACACAGCACAAGTCTTGACTCATTATCATGGCATTATGTGTTAACACTGGACATCATGGTATGGCATATCCTCTGCTCTGCAGCTGGATGCCCTGTACTTGACAGCTTAAGTTCGGGATCTAGAGTTGGATCATAATATTGTTATTTAAACATTTTGCTTTGAATAACTGGAAGTAAAATGACATCATATCTCACATAGGAATAAGCGAACATTGTGATCTGTGCCCTTCTTTTTGATCATTCTTCACTGTGATTCTTTTTACTGTGTCCACATTAACAAAGAAGGACAAGTGGATGGACGTTAAGCACCTGGTCATAGTGCGGTGTCACAGGCCCCTTCACACTGCATAATCAAAGCTGAATTATGTGAATTTTACCTTTCAACTTATTATCCTGTTATTTCTATAGAACTTTTGGGTCTTCGGCTAAAGAAATAGCCGAAGCCAATCTCAGGAGTACTGTGGTCTGATTGTAAATGTGAGATTTTAGAAGAGCATATAAGGAAAGCGGATGCATCATGGACGGCTTGCGATAATAAAAATAAAGTCTCATTTTTAAAAAAATGTATTATTGCTGGTCACACACAGTCATCTTCACTTTAAAGGGCTTCTCCCAATGTTGAAAAACATGGCTGTTTTCTTCTAGAAACAGCGCCACACCTGACCATGGGTAGTGTGTGGTATTGCAACTAAGCTTCATTCATTTCTATGCAGCTGAGCTGCAATACCTGCACAAGCCATGGACAGGTGTGGCCCTGTATTTGGAAGAAAGCAGCCATTTTTTTCAACATCGGGAGAACCCCTTTAAGCATCAGAGATTAGTGGTAAGAGTTTGGTAAGGTCCATTTGTTTATAAAAGCTGGTAACTATCGCTGCTACATATTAAGAATTATTACATAAAAAATATACTGCCCAAAGCAAATAAAGTCTAGCTAAACTATTGACAAGACAACATAAATGAATAGTGCAGATGATAACTGTAAACTTTGTAATATACCGAACGTAGAAACAATTCTGATATCATAGTAAAGGGGAGAATCGTCCCTTTAATAACATATAAGGATTATGCTTCTAGGTGAAACAGAATTTGAGATATTCTTTGTTAAATTTGCCATAAAAATGTGATTTTTAAATGTGTATCTACCTGTATGGCGGATATTGTGTGCATGTACCAAGATATTGTAACCATATACACCCATATGTATACCCTGCTAAGGATGTGTGTATGTACCCGCTATGGATGGTGCATGTAGCAAGTATACCAATATACATCCATATGTAACCCTGCTAGTATGGGTAGTACCCTATGGATGTGGCAGTACACGTATACCATTACATCCATATGTAACCCTGCTATGTATGTGGGTATGTACCCGTATGGATGTGTGCATGTAGCACGTATACCATATACATCCATATGTAACCCTGCTATGTATGTGGGTATGTACCCGCTATGGATGTGTCGTGTACCACATATACCATATACATCCGCATGTAACCCTGCTATGGATGTGTGTATGTACCTGCTATTTTGGTATGGTGTATGTACCCCGATAGGATGTGTGATGTACCAGTATACCATATACATCCATATGTAACCCGGTATGGATGGGGTAGTACCCGTAGGATGTCGTGTACCACATATACCATATACATCCATATGTAAACGGCCATGGCTGTGTGTATGTACCCAAATACCATATACATCCATATGTAACCCGGCTAATTATGTGTGTATGTACCAATATCATCCATACATCCATATGTAACCCGGCTATGGGGGATGTGTGTGATACCACATATACCATATACATCCATATGTAACCAGCTATGGAATGTGTGCATGACCACATATGTGCACATACAGGTGCACGCCAAGCTCCGCCCCCTGTACATATTACCTATTCTGCCAGGCGGGTCTGGGGTCCTGGGTCCGGTGCAGAGCTGGGGATCAGAGCTACCAGTAGCAGAAGAGGAGCCATTCTGAAGATGTTGAGAGAAGAGGGCAAAATCGCCCGTGTCCCTATCCGGCCAATCAGAGAGCGACAGACTGAGAAGCGTCACCCTGGAACGAGGCTCGGAACGCAAGCTGATGAACGCGCATGCGTACTACATCTCTAGTATCGCGCTGGTATGGGGAATTGCCTGTAGTTTGGTGTTGCAATGATTCCTAAGATTCTCTATGGGATGACAAAGACGTGGAGAAGTTTTAAAAAGCTCGTAGTTCTACGCAAATGGCACGTAGCATGGTAGTCTACTTACTTCACATTGCCATTTTGTGTTTAGTAAGGCAGTGAATCTTACAGTATATATGAGGACTGTGTTCACACTGGAAACCACATTCAAAAAGCGTCTTAGTGCTCGTCATAGCACCAAGCATATTATAAATTATTCATATATGGGTGTCTCTATTAAAGGGGCGATCAATGTATTATTCATGATGGGTCGTAATCGAAAATAATTTATGTTCAGGAAAATAGAAGAGCATCAGCATTGTCCGTACAATAAACTGAATAATAGTATGTATAGGCACCAATAATAAACTTAGTCTTCCATTATTAAAATAATAAGGTAGTACTGCTCCCAAAATAAATTGTGTTTATTATGGGAATAATAGAATCAATATTTATGGCAACATTATTTTTATTTATTGTGGGGGGAAATTCACTCATTCTACTGCCCAGTTTTGGGCCATGGACAATATATGTGTATATTCTTGGTGCCCCAGATTCATTAAGAACCTGCGCCAGAAATCATGAATCTGCGTGCTTCCCTGCACTGGCCGACAGATTTCACTAACTTTTTTGTTGCAAGCAAATAGGGTGTGTGCATTTGATGTTAAATACGTGCGATTAGTGACCATTTGAGTCGCATGGAGGCTAGTGCAGCTGTGCCACAAAAGGGTTGTCTGCACCACAATAGTGGTGGCACAGACACTTCTAAAGGAAACCTACCTCACAACCTAGCACATAATGGAGCTGCTGATGCAGGCACATATTTTGGTTAAGGGGTTTCCGGTGTAAAAAATTTTTTATGGGCGGGCTGGGGAGGGATAGTTAACATAATAAACTGGACTTACCTCCTCCGGCGCCGCTGATGTCCCGAAGCGGTCACTTCGATCCGCGCCCTTAAACAACACGAGGCGCAGAGCCTTCGGTGGTACGGCTCACATCCTCCCATCTCTCAGCGTTGTAAGCGCTGGAGATGGTGCGCATGGGAGAATCGCCAGTCCTGTGCCTTGTACTGAAACCGCGCACGGAGAGACGGCCGCGGCGGACGGGACTCCGGCATCACCGGAGGGTAAGTACATGTTTTATGTTGTTTAAAATAGCCCTCCCCAGCCCGGCCATAAAAAAATTTTAACCCGGATAACCCCTTAAGCATGCCATGTGAGCACGGCGGGTGCCTTTGCCAGCCAGCGATGCATAGCCCTAATGCTCTTGAGGGCTCGGTGGCGATCACCGACTCTCAGGAGCAAGGAAGAGGGTGGGGGAGAGGCAGGGACGTACTCATAGCTGCCCATTATGCTAATGCCCAAGCGCTGTAACACACAAGAAGTGCCGAGCGGGTGATTAGCGAGATAAGAATCGTATATTTATAACGAAACGGCGGATTATATGCTCAACCAAAATATGTGTCTGCACCAGCTCAGCTCCACTATGTGCAGGTTGAGTGTGGGTAGAACGACCATTTCCCAATGGTAGGTTCTTTAAAATACTGTCAAACTGTTTTCCCCTACAAGTATGTGCAAAGCCTGACGAAGATATATGAGTCTGATTTAGCTGGGATAATAAGGTGTCTGACCTTACTGTGCACACAGTTTAATTGTCCTCCTCCCTGGTTACATGAGGGAACATGGACCATATGGTAGACGTAGCCATCCACAGGTGCAAACTCATGGTTTTTCTCCAATACATCTGCTCCCAGTTGCCACTATGATACCTGAAGAAGTCCGCTTCTGCAAGGAGTGGGAGCAAAGAAAGCAGCTCTCAGTTGTGACTTCTTGTGGAAGGTACAGATGCTCAGTCAGCTTAGAAATTGTGGCTGGCTGCGATGTACCTCTGGGACCTCTGAACTTGAAATCTCTGGGGATCTTGAGGTTGAACCACAGTAATGAACACTTCCTCCCAACCTTACACTTTAGGGACAAGCAGGGCGGTTCTAGACAAATGGGCCCTGGGCAAAACTAAACGTGGGCCCAAAATAAAACTATTTTATGCAGTCACAGTCAGAAGAGGCTCCTTTAGTATGAGTAAAACAAACTGTAATATGGGAAAGTTTATGGAGAGATAAAATGATAGGGAGATGTAATGGGCGCATGTGGCTCCGCTGATTAGCACTACAGCATTGCAGCGTAGTCAACATCGGCAAGATTTGTATGTTTCTCTGTGTCTGGCGTGGGTTTCCTCCGGGTCCTACTGGTTTCATTCCCCACTCCAAAAAATACTGTAGGTTGATTAAACTGTGAGGCCCATTGGGGAGAGGGACACATATTTGTCCTGAAAGCAGACACTTGCCCATTTTCTAAATTGCATAAGATTTTATAGCATAGGCGGCCTTTCATGCAATTTGATTCAAATTGGAAACATTTTTCTATAAAAATTACTTAAAATTTGACTTTGATGGCAAAAATTGATCCAAACATGGACATTTGTAGATGTTTCACAAATGTTGCCCTATTGATATGTTTCACATGTAATAAATCCACATATATCACGTAAACTGTAATAACTATAGACTCTTTCAGCAGATTTTTAGACGCAAACTGCAAAATATATCAATAAACAGAAAAAAAGTAAAGGCGACATAGAAACCTATAGAATTTTGAAAGATCACACGCAGGCGATGCATTTGGCAAATTAATCATTCAAATTGCCTCTAAATATGACAAATCCAGATATTATATATAGAGAACTATACTATTCCTAAAAACAGTAACTGCGAGCGAGAACCATACATTACCCCACAGTGTATTCACCAAAATAGCACAGCAAGAGGAACTGCAGAATTCACACAGATGTATCATTGTCGTTCCTTACACAATGTAACCAGGGGCGCGCTAGGTCAAAAGATCCGGGGCTCGTGTCCCCGGATCTTTTGGCCAGTGCCCGAATCTCCTCGGGTCGCAGATCATCTGCCCCGCTGCCGGTAGATTCCTTCGCCTCTCGTTATCATCACGATCTGTGTCCTCAGATCGTGATGAGACGAGTGTCAGCAGGCGCGCTTTCACCCTCAAGGACCTACCTCTCGCGGAGTTCCAGAGGCTAGGACTGTGATGATGGTCATATCACATGACCCTGCAGGGGAACAAGACAGCGCACAGAAAGAAGAGACGGAGAGAGAGCTGCATCGTGAGGTGAGAAACATATATGGACTAGGGAAGGGGGGGCAACATTGTGCGGCCATTATTTACTGGGGGCTGGTGTCGAGGCACATTAATTTACTGGGGGGCTGTGTGTGAGGCACACTTATTTTACTGTGGGGGCTTGAGTGCAACATTACTTACTGGGGGGCTGTGTGAGGCAACTTACGGGGGGCTGTGTGAGGCAGCATGTACTGGGGCTGTGTGGAGGCAACATTAGCTTACATTGGGGGCTGTGTGAGGCAATTACTCTACTGAGGGGGACTGTGGAGGCACATATTTACTGGGGGACTGTGCTGAGGCCATTATTTCGTGGGGGCTGTGTGAGGCAACATTATTTCTGGGGGGCTGTGTGAGGACAATATTTCCGGGGGCTGTGTAGGCACATACTTGTTGGGGGCTGTTGTTGTGAGGCACATGATTTACTGGGGGACTGTGTGTATGGATTCTTTATACTGCGTGGACGGTCACATTATCTCCGCGAGTGGGCTATGTGTGAGGCACATTATTACGGGGGAACTGTGTGAGGTAGCACATTATTTACTGGTGGAGGCTGTTGTGAGGCACCATTATTACTGGGGTGAGGCCATTGTATTTGGTTGTGTGAGGCACTTATTTAACTGGGGGGACGTGTGAGGCACATATTTACGGGGAACGTGGGAGGCACAGTTTTGTGGGGCTGTGTGAGCACATATTTACTGGGGGACTGTGTGAAGGCACATTAGTATCTAGACACATGCTGGCTGCTATATAGACATATCATCATGCTGTATACAGCGGATTCTATAATAGCATGAGTGTAAAAACAAGCACAACAACATGATGGTCTGTGATGGTGACATAAGCATCAATGTGAATACATTATCCGCTACCAATTGAAGAGAAGCCCAATTAAAGACAACATCAATTGTCATTACAACATGATCATCTTCTGTAGGGATAAATATATGCATGTACCACATATACCAGTGCAACCTGTGTATTCATATGTCATTTAGGGATAAATATATGCATGTACCACATATAACAGTGCAACCTGTGCATTCATATGTCACTTAGGGATAAATATATGCATGTACCACATATACCAGTGCAACCTGTGTATTCATATGTCACTTAGGGATAGATATTTGCATGCAGCACATATACCAGTTCATCCATATGCAACCCGGCTATCTATGTGTGCACGTACCACATACATCTATATGTAACCCAGCTATGGATGTGGTCATGTACCAAATAACCCATATACATCCATATGCAACCCAGCTATGTATGTGTGTATGTACCACATATACCAGTGCACCATATGTAACCTGGCTATGTATATGTGTATGTACCCGCTATGGATGTGTGCATGTACCACATATACTATATACACCCATATGTAACCCGGCTATGGATGTGTGTATGTACCACATATACCAGTGCACCATATGTAACCTGGCTATGTATGTGGCTATGTAGCCACTATGGATGTGTTCATGTACCACGTATACCATATACATCCATATGTAACCCTGCTATGGATGTGTGTATGTAGCTGCTATGGATGTGTGCATGTACCACGTATACCATATACATCCATATGTAACCCTACTATGGATGTGTGTATGTACCACATATACCATATACATCCATATGTAACCCAGCTATGGATGTGTGTATGTACCACATATACCATATACACCCATATGTAACCCGGCTATGGATGTGTGTATGTACCACATATACCATATACATCCATATTTAATCCGGCTATGTATGTGGGTATGTAGTCACTATGGATGTGTTCATGTACCACGTATACCATATACATCCATATGTAACCCTGCTATGGATGTGTTTATGTACCTGCTATGGATGTGTGCATGTACCACGTATACCATATACATCCATATGTAACCCGGCTATGGATGTGTGTATGTACCACATATACCATATACATCCATATGTAACCCAGCTATATATGTGTGCATGTACCACATATGGATGCACATACAGGTGCACGCCGAATAGCCGGGTTAACCATATGGATGTATAGGTATATGATGACATAAACACATCCTATCGTAGGTTTGTTACATAGGATGTAAGGTATACGTGGTACATGCAAACATCCTAGCAGCTACTATACACCACATCCATAGCAGGGTACATATGGATGTATTATGGTATACGGTACATGAACACATCCATAGTGGCTAAATAGCCACATAATAGCCAGGTTACATATGGTGCACTGGTTATAATGTGGTACATCACACATCCATAGCCAGGGTTACATAGGGTTTGTTAAATATAGAATATGTGGTACATGGCACACATCCATAGCGGTGGACATACACATATACATAGCCAGGTTAACTAATGGTGCACTGGTAATGTAGGACAACTACACACATACAAGCTGGGTTCAATGGAGGTGATATGGGTTTTATTTGGTAACAGGGACCAACATCCATAGCTGGACATTAGATTGTATGTGGTACGTGCACAATAGATAGCCGGGTTGCATTAGGATGAACTGGATATTTTGTGCCTGCATGCAAATATCTATCCCTAAGTGGACATTTAGAATACACAGGTTGCACTGGATATGTTGTGACATGCATATATGTATCCCCGAGTGACATATGAATGGCAACAGGTTGAGTATATGTGGTACATAGATAATTTATCCCTAAATGACATATGAATACAAGGTTGCACTGGTATATGTGGTACATGCAATATTATCCCACAGAAGATGATCATGTTGTAATGACAATTGATATTGTCTTTAATTGGGCTTCTCTTCAATTGGTAGCGGTAATGTATTCACATTGATGCTTATGTCACCATCACAGACCATCATGTTGTTGTGCTTGTTTTTACACTCATCATTATAGAATCCCCTGTATTACAGCATGATGATATGTTATTAGCAGCCAGCATTGTTCTTTCCACTTGGTTTCAGACTCTTATCAAGTTAAAGGGTCTGTAGTATGTAGGCTATACCTATACCACAGATTTTTATTATATTTTAAATATAGTGTGGATCCGCATGTGACAATGTAAATTCTCCAAGGATTTTTGCTGTGAATTTTCCTTGTACACAGTATGCTTAGAGTCCAAATCTATATCCTCTTCGTAGAGAAATTTATTCTAGTATTCATCTAAAAAAAAATTTTTAAAAAGTCAAGCCACTTAGCAAATAATCAAAATAAACAGGTTTCTTATGGAATATAAAAAGTGTTTTGGTGCCTGTATGTAAGCGCACACACGTAACACCAGTAGCAGGTATAGATGAAAACAGGAAAAAATCTTAAATTTTATTAGTGTCCTAGGCCATATTTCCTGGAATATGGGTCAAACTTAAAAAATGTCAAACCGAAAACTTTCTAAAATCTCCTGTAAGGTGAACTGTATGTGTCTTTATTCAGAAATGTGCACCATTTGAGTGTGTTTTGTGTGCTTTGTGATTAACTCTTGTTTATACTGTAATCATAGGGATTCTTCTAGAAAGGGCCTGTCTATAACTAAAAGACAGTTGTATATATGTGGAAAAGCAATTTATGTCATGATTATCATTTTATGTGATACCTTATGTTTTTCACAGGATTATTCTACATTTGTGTACATTTCTTTTTATGTTTGCACAGCGGTTATGGGTGCTGGAATTGGGGGCTCAGCAGTCACATACTTTCTTCAGCAGCAATTTGGACCTCAAGTGCAGATTGAGTATATGAGGCTGATCGTGTTGTGGGCGATGGCGCACCCTCTGTGAATAGTCAACAGTACGAGTGTGGCAGCCCATCAATGCACTCTTAAACCTGCACATGCAAGATTTTGTCAAACTCTTGGGGTAAGTCCGTTTGTATACATACTCTCGCATCTAAGTTTGATACTCTAGAAACTGTGACATTGGCCTTGTCACCGTATCAGGATTGACATTGACCAACTGTTGTGCTTATCTTGTACTGGAACAGAGGGGCAGGTGTAGAATACTCTTTTGTTAAAGTGGATGTACAAGTTAGTTGATGGTTATCCCCTTCCAAAAGAAACAATCTGATCTGTAGGGGTTTGACTGTTGGGATCCACACGATCATGGGAACTGATTGAACTCCAGCAGTTTCCTGCCGATCCATTCAATACTCAAGGAGTGTCAGAAATGTTGAGATACAATTCTCAGTTATCGACGGCATAGAACTGGAATGAAGCTTCGCTTGAAGTGCTCTGCAATATCTAATGAGAGTGGCAGGTCCTAATTTCAGCACCCACATGTTAAGTTGTTAAACATATTCTCAATATACTGACCTATTCTACAGACCACTAGAAACAGCTCAGAGGATGTCTTTGGAATTTGGACCCCCATTCATTTGGCATGACTCCAAAGAATCATTTCAAGGTCCTGGAGTGGCCTAGCCAGTCTCCAGGTCTCACGCATAGACTTCATGCCCCCAAGGTTTTCTAATGAAGCTCAAAAACATCACTAGCTCTAGAGGAGATCTGATGAGGAATGAGCAACATACCAGCAACAGTGTGCGCCAAACCTCGTGAAGACTTGTAAGGACAGAAAACTTTGACCTCATTGCCAACAATACATACAGTATATAACAAAGTATTGAGATGGACTTGTGTTATTAGACCAAATACTTATTTTCTACGATAATTGCAAATAAATCCTTTCAAAACAGACATGTGATTTTCTGGTATTTGTTTTTCATTTTATACCTTGATGTACATTTAGACTTTTTTCATCTTTTCAATTGGAGACTTGCACATTAGTGGCTGACTTAAATACTTATTTACGCGTATTCACATTTTTTCTTTACTTTAAGGGTTAAAGCATCGTAAAGAGTGGCAGGCAAGAGCGCAATTTTCAATGGAGAGAATTGGTTCTGAGGAGGACACAGACTGGTACCGCTAAATATTTTCGCGCTCTTGGTGGCACTATGGAATCAGTTTCTTGAGGCAGAGTGGGTGGAGGAAGTCATGGAAAATTTATGAGGTAAGTTTTTTGTATAAAATTTTTCTGCATATGTCTGTTGTTGCTGTGTATGCCCCTTGCCACATGGATGTGGAAATAGAGGCATGTACTAGCGTATTTTCTATAGCTAGCAGACATCCAGATTTACTTCTATGAGCTCCCGCATTGTCATCTGCAGGTAGCCGGAGTCTATTTTGTAGAAACCATTTGTAATCTGTAATACTGTATGCGTCTTGTAACCTCAAAATGTCAAATTATAAAGGTAGAGAAGTCATTAAATCGTCAATCGCAAACTGCTTTAAAAGCAGATAAAGAACAGTCCGCTACTCCACAACCTACCTATGTGTATCTGTAGTTTAATATAACTTTTTAAGCTAATCCTTACTTAGCACCAGGTTCATACCATAAAAGACGTGGTGTATATATGTATCTGCCCCTCATTAATTTTAATGGGCAAGCCTTGCTCAAAATAGATAAAAATAGTGTGATGCTAAAGTATTAGGATCCATGGGGTCATTGTCTTGGGGGGGGGGTGCGTCTTGTTCCTGTGTTGAACACCTTGTTCGGAAGTTTTTACTTTTTGCAGATAAGGTCATGGCATATATAATAATGTCTTTCTTGTTTACAGGATATATATAAATATCAGGCTCATGAATACGCTTTCTCAACAATAGAAGGGCTTCTCCGTTACATGGGAGGGGACATTTTGTTAATATGACGCAGAAGTCGGGGGAATCTCTGGCAAGGTATTGGGGTGTCTCAGCGATTCATTGATGATGTTGATCAGCGCTGTAATGAAAGCCAGCTATGGACAATCCGTCTCAATCCCAGATTTGTTGGTAATGTATACTTTTGCTTCCCTTCATAAAATTTGGAACGAAATGGGTATAGCTGTATTACTCTAATATATATCTCAGATGTCTAGGAAGAGAAGTATATATTTTTTTCCAATTTTCCTGAATACTACTCATCCTTTGTTATAAAACACATATCACAGCCTGCACCTATTTTTTTGAACACCCACCAGACCATAACTATATCACAATATTTTACATACTTTATCTCCTTTACTGTAATTGTAATTTTGATCTGCATCTTGTATGGAGATGTTTTTAGCCTTATTGACTTTTATGCTTGAAGAAGTATTAACTAGTTTGACACTTCAAAACATTTATGTGCGTTTTGCTAATTTGAAGCGACCACCCTAAACTTAATAACCAATCAATCTACTGCCAGTTGGGGAGAAATAGCAGTAGTATTGACTTTGGCAAATCTTTATCTGAATGCTGAAGAGAGCGACCTACACTAGCTGGTTGGTAGATGCTTAGAGTTAATGTAAAGTAAAATCTACAGACTCAAAGTTTCAGTGATGCAAAAGTGAAGGATTTTTTTTATTGGGGCTTATAGTGTGATGTTTGAGCTACACCTGCTGTTTCTCAAAAACAGTGCCTGGTAGAAAGAAATGGATTCATAGAAAAGCAGTGCTCTTACAGAGTAGTAGAACAGTACATGTGGGAAAGCAGCGTGCCTAGAGCTTGCAAATTTGCACCTTAAAAGGGCTTATAACCAGATGAAAGACTTATACAAGTGAAACCTGAGGGGCTTCAGGCCCCAAGGGCTTGAAGCCAGTAGCCCCTCAGGCTCATCTGCAATCTGTAAACTAAATTTTCTCTACAAAATTTTATAAGTGCATAGTGCAGTATGCTAAAGAAATTTTGGAATATACTTGTTAAAGAAATTATGTCTCCTCTGTTTCTTTTTTCCCCTTCTTTATCCTTATTTAGCAGTAGTTTGTTAAATCAGTTTTAAGGAACCTAAAATGTTCCTTAATGAACACTTTACTCTTAAAGTGTAAAGTGTCTTATCTCTTTAGAGAGCTGAGGGGAAATATTCTGTAGGTATGGAAAGAGTAAGTAATTTGCCTGCCTATCTGTCTAAAGTGGACAGATCTCAGGGTTTCAGATACACTGCTCACTAAGGAGAAAAGAAGCAGAAACAAGGTAAAGCAAGCTGCCTCTATAAGGAAATCTACCATTTAAAAAAAACATGTACGGATACTCCATACACGCCTCTTGTCCTTCGCTTATCTTGACAACTGGGATTACCTAGAAAAGAAAAACTATGCCGACCATGTCGACTTCGGTTGCAATTGCACACCCCTTCGTGAACGTCACCTACCACTCCACACATAGGAGAGGGAGGCATCTATCATGCAGGAGAATGAATTCACACACTCGCGTGACGTCACTCCTCTAACGACATGGGAGAGGAGGTGCGGGGGGGTGCATAATTAGCAGCCGCAAGGTGGTCCTTGTGTGTCAAGCTTCTGATGGACAGCACATGGACTATACCTGGTTTTGTTTTGTTTTGTTTTTTTGGTAGATTTTAGTAATGAAGTATATTACAGTGAGCTCTCAAATGGCGTGGTGTATATTCTCTCTCCGTCTTTTCTCAGTGATGAAGACTGAGTGAACACCCAGCCGTGCCCCTCTCTCCATGTTCAGTGCTGCTCTGCCCTGCTGATCTCTCTCACTTTGCTCACAGCAACACTGAAGGGTACAGTAATAATGTGCTTCTGTACTTCTTACTGGTATCATGCAGTGTGCAGTCAGGTAACTGTAAGTGTCCAGGACTATTAAAAATGGTACATTGCGTTTCTGTTAATGTGTGCTGTATATATGTCTATCTGTATGTGTTATGATCTGCACATTGTGTGCTGTATGTACATACATATGTTTACCCTTTTAAATGGTTTGCGTACACATTCCCTCAACCTACGGCTGACTGTATTAAGTTGCAGATTTACCACATACATATGATGCTGCTGAGGGCCTCATTCAACACACAGCGTTTATGTTTGTTTTGTAACGTAATACAATGTCGCGAGTATGGGGCTTGCCCGATTGATATTCAACGTTATGATCAAGCTCCACGTGTCTGCATTAAAGACAATAATACAAGTCTGAGAAATCTCCTCCAAGCTATGGTAGATGGTTAGATAGGAGGTATGACAGATTATAGGCGGTCCCCTACTAAGAACACCTGACTTACAGACGACCCCTAGTACAAACGGACCCCTTGGAATTTGGTAATTAATATACTTGTTGTAGGCTACATAAACACTGGTAACAGTTATAAATGTGTCTGCAATTAAGCTTTAGTGTTAAGAAACCTACCATTTAGAATGGCAGGGGGTAAGCTGTAAGTACGAGCACCAGCTCAGGGTGAGCATGGTGCCCGGTACTTATTTTGGTTAGTGTTATAAACCGTGGGTATTGCGGTTTTAACACTTTTTAAACTCTAGACCAGACAGGCTTCGAGCTGTAGTGGCCGATCATGTGCCGACCCTACATAGGAAATAGCGGAGACGTTGCGCGCGCCAGGTAGCGCGCAGCGCCGAAGCATCTCCTGTCTAAAGTTAAAAAGATGTGTTAAAACGCCCCCGGTTTAACCTAAAGAAGCTGAAGTGGTATGTTTTTTGGAAAGTAAGGCCTACAATGGTGGTACCGAGGGGGGATTAGCTGACCTGCATCTTGTGGTTCTTAATCACTGGTTAGTGTGACCCAAAAAATTGTGGCTGGATTGCAATTCTAAAGTATACAGTCCGACTACATACAAATCGAATAAGAAAAACTTACAGACCTATCTGTAGTACCCTGGGATTGCCTGTCAGGTAGAAGGCCCAATAGAGGATAGAGGATGATGGATGAGGGGGGGGGGGGACGTTCGGTATCACATTTTCCTAACTTGCAAAGTTAATACCGAACTTTGTGGTCATCAAATAAATCTTCATTTTCCTCTAATTTTTGTTACATGATACAAGCCTGTCCGTGTAAACTTGGTCAGCAGCATGTGCTTGCCCCCGGTACCAGAGTGAAAAGATGGTTAGTAGGACAATAAAGGACTAATGGGTACGAGGGTAAAATATTGGGACATGGAGCAGATTTTGTGGGGTTTTCTTCAGAATGAAATTCTGCTTAAATAGGTGGATTGGACACTTTCTCTGCTTGTTATTATCAATCTGTTCCTGTGCTGTGCTGTGAGGCTACAGGTACATAGTGGTGGTGACAACATTGCAACCAATATAGATATGTAAATGATGTTGGACCTGAGTGCAAAGCTTTCACAAAATGATAGTCTTCTCCACCTAAGGTCTTTATTCACTGGACTGTGTGCTCGCCTGACCCGGATCCCATGTGTAGTACATACCCGTGTGGAGAAGGGAGGGGGAGTGAGCACTCCACTCCTCCCTCTCCAGAGAAAGCCAGCGCTCCTATGTTTAGCAGCCCGGCCACTGTATCTGGTGCTGTAGACAATTAGGGGCCGTGGAATAGCTGGGCCTTAGAGACACAGTTCCTCCGTAATGACGCGTGTGGACCTATCTTACATGTCTTGTAGCTGTCCTGCAGCTACAATATTTAGTGAATCCCTCATTATATATAGTCTATAATTTTTCTCTCTTAGGAGCTATGTCTTTAGCTGGAGCCAGGGAAAAACTGTGGTATAGAAGGTGGTAATATAAACTTGTCTGTTCCGGTGTTGCTGAAGCTACGAAAGCTAACGTGATCCATGCTGAGTGACTGCTGTGTCTTACATAATACAGGTATCTGCTTTAACAAATTCTGAGATGTCTTATAACGAAGTTTTATAGAACCTATGTATTGTCAATTAATTGTTATAGTGTAATTCTGTTATAATTGCTTGGTATTCAAGTCCTGTGGATACATGTTATAAGAGAAATTCTTTTATGTATTCTATATATTCTCCACCAGAGGGAGCCACAGCCTTGGTTCATGTACTGTCTTGTGCTCCATGATATTGACAGTAAATTGCATAGTGTAATCTTCATTGCTACATCCACGCTGACATATATAATAACACTGACATATAAAACTGAGGTCCTACTCACCAGATTCTTCAGTTCAGTTCATATAAGGTGTGGATTATTAAATGTTGCAGGAAAAAGTCAAGATTCAGACTATCATGTCATATAAAGTATATAAAGTAAAATGATAAGCTGAAGATGATTAAATGCATGGTGTCTACTGTAACCATATTTTGCACAGCGCCATTCCTTTGTCTGTTCATTTACGCGAAGAAGCACCTGTATGAAGTTCACTTGAGCAGGAGGGACCTTTGGCTCTGATTTCTATGATTTGGTGATTTTGGCTGCTCTTTGCACAAAGCTGGGTTACCCCATCACTTTCTGAACCTCCAGCCTTCACTTCCAGAGCTATGGGTCCTTACCACCGGGTAGTCACTTCATTGTCCATGGCTACTCAATTCTTCCTACTTTGGATTTGTATTGGATCCTAACTTTTTCTTTTTCAAGTATCCTCTCTATGGACACACCAGAGCTATATTCCATAGTTGGAAAGTCTGTGCCCGGTAAACGTATCGGTTGGCTTCCGACGCAAGCCTCCACAGGAAAGCGGCTGCTGTGGCGAGTGCTATCTCAGAGGCACATAGACAAAGGAGCTAAAGACACTGTTTTAAGTCTTACTACTCGTCCAGGTGATCGATGGACGTGGCAAGCCTTCCCAGCTATGCTGCTGCGTGTCTTCTAAGTCGTTACCACCATTATTCTTCACGGATGGTCTCTATATCTTAGCGGTAGAGAGTGGGCTGCTAGCTCTGCGGAGATGAGCGGCGTCGCAGCAAAAATGGGCTCTTTTTGCTTTCAACGGATGGTTTGGACTCAACGAGAAGAAATAGACCAGCAGTAGGACTTATGCTCACAAGCTGAAGACTGAACTTTAGGGTCACACAGCACAAGTCTTGACTCATTATATGGCATTATGTGTTAACACTGGACATCATGGTAGGTATCCTGCGGCAGCTGGAGGCCTGTACTTGAGCTTAATTCGGGATCTAGAGTTGGATCATAATCTTGTTA
The DNA here is from genome assembly GCA_019512145.1 of Engystomops pustulosus. Lineage (NCBI taxonomy): Eukaryota > Metazoa > Chordata > Amphibia > Anura > Leptodactylidae > Engystomops > Engystomops pustulosus. The sequence goes on along the minus strand of CM033644.1, from coordinate 159,338,395 downwards.
TTTAAACATTTTGTGCTGAATAACTGAGAAGTTAAAATGACATCATATCTCACATAGGAATAAGCGAACATTGTATCTGTGCCCTTCTTTTTGTCAATCTTCACTGTGATTCTTTTTACTGTGTCCCACATTAACAAGAAGAGGACAAGTGGATGGACGTTAAGCACCTGGTCATAGTGCGGTTGGTCACGGCCCCTTCACTGATAATCAACGTGAATTATGTGAAATTTACCTTTCAACTTATTCTCTTTATTTCTAAAAACTTGTGGGTCTTGGCGCTAAAGAATAGCCGAAGCTCATCTCAGGAGTACTTTTGTTGTGGTCTGCATTGTAAATGTGGATTATTAGAAAGACATATAAGGGAAAGCGGATTGCGCATGGACGCGCTTTGCGATAATAAAAATAAGTCCTATTTTTTAAAAAATGTAGATTCTTACTGAATCTTTGGGTGCAATGTCACCACATGTCATCTTACTTTAAAGGGCTTCTCGCAATGTTTGAAAAACATGGACTGTTTTTCTCTAGAACGCGCCACACCTGACCATGGGTATGGTGGTATTGCAAACTAAGTCTTCATTCAGATTTCTATGCCAGCGATCAGATCCTCACACAAGCCATGGACCAGGTGTTCGCCCTGTATTTGGAAAAAGCAACCATTTTTTTCAACATCGGGAGAACCCCTTAAGCATCAGAGATTAGTGTAAGAGTTTGCGTAAGGTCCCATTGTTTATAAAAGATGGTAACTATCGCTGCTACATCTTAAGAATTATTACAAAAAAATATACTGCCCAAAGCAATAAAAGTCTAGCTAAACTATTTGACAAGACAAATTAATGAATAGTGCAGATGATAACTGTAAACTTTGTGAGACTACGAACGGTAGAAAAACCATTTGATATCATAGTAGGGGAGAATCGTCCCGTAATAACATATAAGATTATGCGTTAGGTGAAACAGAATTTGAGATATTCTTTGTTTAAATTGCCATAAAAACTGTGATTTTTAAATACAGATCTTAATTCTGAAAGACTTTAACTCATGGGGTTTCCCGGTGCAGGCCAATGATACTCATTACCCCAGTGTTTGTATATATATATATATAGATTATAGAGATATATATAGATATAGATATAGATAGTTATTTAGTTATTTATTTATTTTATTTTTTTTAACCCCTTTTTTGTTTTTGTATATTATTATGGCTGTTGGAGCTTTATGTAATTATTATTTTATTATAGATATCATTGTCCTGACTTGTTCCTGCAAGGATATCTTGTGGTTCCCACTACCTGACCAGTGCATGAATCCAGGGATCATGTCCAGATGACTACTTGTAATTCCCTGATGTCCTGTGAATTGTCACCAAGGTTCTGTTCCTGTGCTTGCGTTTATTATACAACACCGAACAATCCCATGAATATTTTTTGTACCCGATGCCGGCGTCTTGATTAATTCCAGGAAACCTGAGTGACCTGGGGTTTGTGCTTGGAAGCACATAATGTGAAACAAATTTTCTTCAACGAACAAACAAACTCATTGCAGACGAATGTTGTTTTTGGACATGTGAAGACACTGTTTCAACCAGCTAGCACATGTTCCATGTTATTCCATGGGCCCAGTTACAGTGTGTGATCGATTGCTCGGGTCAGTCCTCATTGCTCACGCGAGGACGCCGCCGCCTCGTCACGTGACTGGGGTGCAACTGTAAGGGTTAATTTAGACCTACTCAAACTTGCCGCTCACGTTTCACTCAGGACACAAATTGAGCATAAATCACAACTCTCATACAGCTCCAGATACCGACCCGCCGGCCACCACTTATTGCATTTATACTGGGACCAATAAGTATCCACTGCACATCAACTCTTGCTATAAAGCAGTCACTTTGTACCACCACTAGACCATGCAAACTCAGCACTCTAGCAGTCCCACAGCTAAACCACCTTCACAAGCTATGAGGTCGCAGCAGAGGCATAAGGGACCAAAATTAATTTTTAGATGAAAAGCTGGTTAATTACAAAAAGTTGATCGGCATAAAAAAGATATTAAAAACAAAAGAATACAAGGGACACAAAACACGGCAAAAAAGTGATAAATAAAAGGGAGAAAAATAACAGAAAATTACAACTTAAAGTAAATCCAGATTCCCTGGACAGGAGGTGGGTAGAAATAAGGAAACACACACTTCAGTTGTCAAGCAGCCCCCCCACAATGTGAACACCAATTCTTGGAATTTCATATTGTTTTCTAACTTCTCAGTGTGAGTTCAGATTTCAGAAACCTCCAATTAGTAATTAGTCCAGAGGGTCTTCGGATGGCCAAAGTTACTGAGGGGGGAGAAGTCCAGGGAATATTAAGAGTAGTTGTTCCAATCGATGCAGAAGAGGCGGGCGTAGGGGAGACCAAATGTTATTGGGGGGTCTGAAAGACCAGTCTTCAGTTCAGGAGGTTTATCAGGCTGTTAAAGCTCCGGGATGTAATCATAAAAGCTGCCTGGACGCTTCAATAGATGCCAAATATTTAAACAAAGTTTGTAATGACCCTATAGTTAAACCAATCTATACATTCACAATTAATCAATCTACTTGACACTCATCTATGTCCCAGCACGTGAGTGGAAAGCTCGCCTGCCGATTACACGGTTGTGAACCTGATTGTGTGAAGTAGCATTATAGCCTTTATTCTTATGGGACCAACTGACAGTGGTTCCGGTTTGAGTCCTATTTTTACCTTCTGTAGCTATTTATGCTTTGCACCGGTAGCATTCACCACTTGATTTACTGCAGTGATATACAAGCAAAAAGCCACACAAAAGGTAATAGACCAGATACCCGGAATAGATCGCCTGATAACAAAAGATTTGGCAGTGATATGGTCAGATGGATGAAGGTTGACAGATGGTATAGGGCAGAGGGACCGACAATTAGTGAAAATAGACAACTGGACCATATTCTCTCTATATGTAGCTAGGACTATCACCGATAGGAGTGCATAGGACAAAGAAACAGTGCTGTCTACAGGGCAAGCCATGATAAATAACAGAATTTACAACATTTTACCAATTTTTGGCCATGCTTGCATTTTGGCGAAAAGTATGTACCTGGTGGAATGGGGGTGTGAACGCCGACGCCATATTTACTGGGGCCCCCACAGGGAAAAAAAAGCAGTGGCCTAAGAACTGATATCTCGCCAGGTTTGACCTGGCATAGATTGCTTTCCAACGTTCAGTGTTGCAGCGGGGGGAAGATTACTTCCCCCAATAAATGCTAAGTGAGCTTGTGATGGAAAAGACAAGGTAGATACAAACAGAATGAAACCCTTTTTTTTTGCGAACTCTGGCCTGCTCCCTCAGTGGTGTTCACGCTGAGGGTCTAGGATGGTCTAGATCTCATCTGCCCCACACATGTATAAGGGGTTCCACACAGGGTGGCTAGAGTTGTGCCCATTACCAGGGCAGTTACATGTGTTCGAAGGAGTTGTTTTTTATGCTAATGAAAACACAATTACACATTACAATTTATTTGGGACAAACCTTTAAGAGAACGTAACTCATTTTCTGTATCAGGCTCAGCTGTTTTTAGACTCACTACTGATTTTGATACTATATCAGCTGTGAAAAACAGCATAAAAATATGCCCTCCTAAACGGATAAGAAAGTTTATCGTAATATAATCTTGTTTTCTATGCAACATTGAGAGGAGTGAATCAGGTAACTCCTAGGTGATAAATGTGTGTTAATTATGGAATTGCACAATGCCAAACGCAGAAGGGACGTAACGCTAGGAAAAATCCTTATTGATCTTATTGAAGGTGCAATACAAACTTTTATCTCTGATTTATGCATGAACCAATCCCAACATAACCTGTTTTATCCTCATTCTCCTATTCTTTGGCTACAGAAATGCATGCACTTGTGCTGATTATTTTCATCCCTATTAATATATAAACTAATAAAAACTTATGTTGATCTTTGACTTGGATGTGACTTGCCTCCCTTTTTGATCTGTTTGCATGGTTGTATTGTTCCATGTTGGTAGTAGTAGTAGTGGTTAACAAGTTACTGAGAGCTGTTCTTTCTCAGCTACAGGTGACGTTTGCCTCCGTGAAACAGAACAATTACAGCCGGGTTCAGAAAACTTAGTGCTGTAGAGCACGAATTAATCAGTTTCACGTTGTTGATAAACAAGCGGCGCTGATAGCAGTCCGGATAAAAGAAACTATTCTATTTGCTAGTGTCAGGGATATTGATTACAGCTATGTGTTCAGGTCATTCCAGACTTAAATATAAGAGTCTCATTTCATAGAAGACGAATAACATGCCAATAGAGCCAGTGAGCACTCATAGTCATAGCTAGGTGGTTGTACCCAGGGCCGGTTCTAAACAAATTGGGGCCCTGGCAAAACTAAAAGGGGGGCCCCAATAAAACAATTTTATGACAAGTCAGTAGTAAGGGCTCCTTTAGTAGGGCAAAATCAAACTGTAATATGGAAGGCGATAAGATAAACAGATGATAGGGAGATGATAGGCAGCACAGTGGTTCTCTGGTTAGCACTACAGCTTGCAGCGCTGGTCATTCATCGGCAAGGAGTTTGTATGTTTGTGTGGGTCCGCCGGTTTCCTCCCACACTCAAAAAATGACTGGTGGTGTTTGAATAGATTGTGAGCCCATGGGGACGGGACTGATTTTGACAAGTGCTGTTGTATCTGTGTGCGCTATATAAAGAATATTCATTATTATGATAGAAGATAAATATGAAGATGATAGAGAATTTCTCGATGCAGAACTATAAAGTAGATCCATTATTACAGTAGATGGATATGAGAGATAAATCACTAGAACAGAAAATAGAAGATTGATGATAATAGAGAGAAAAAGCGAGATATAAAATGTTCAGATTATAGGAGATAGATATATAGACAGGAGAGAGATATACAGCTCGTCACCCGGGAATTCAACAGCAGGTATTTCTGGATATTTGTTGCCGTTATTGACCGGAAGCAAATTTTACAATTTTATATGAATTGTTAAGGCAAACAGATATATCAACTGTTAATCTGAATAGACAGAATATCTCTGGAATCCATGGCAACTAGCAAACAATTCAAGATTCATTTGTAGAAGAGATCTCCCCTTTCATGGGGACCTGGGCATTGCCCACTTTGGCATAACCATAGCGCCGCGTCTCGGCTTGTACTGCCAAATCACTCTTTGACTTGTTTCCTATTGTAGAGTAGATGTTTCACATGTTGGTTTTCTTTGATCAGTCTGCAGTTTCTTGCCCTTATGAAATTCTACTGCCTTGGGCTTATTCATACTGTAAGTATTTGCTATATGTGGGACTTTCTCTCCACCCTGAACCTGTTGACTGTAAATGGATTCTGAGTATTGTTCCTCGCGTTATATTGACCTTAATGTAGTTCAGACATCAGAGTTCCACTTTCTGTGGAGCCTCAACTTGCCAAATGGACCATAGGGAGCTAGATGCAGATATCAACTCCCACGGCAAAGAAAAAGTCACAAATATAATTTTGGAATGAATATCCAGCCAAAATGTTGTAAAATAGGATGGCTGGCTGCTCGCGACCAGTAGGATCAGTGAGGGTCACTATTGCTGAGACCTCCACAAATCACAAAAAATGGGGTCCTGTGCTTAATATAGGGTGATGCTCCCTCCACCCCCTTTAAGTATTTATGGAGTGTCGATGTGTGGAGCACAGCACTCAGCTATTTCTGGAATGACTGGAAAAATTGGGAAAAATTCTGAGCACTGTGCAATTTTCTGAATTATTTCTAATTTCCCTGGTATCAAATGGACAAAGGATGGGATGTTCCGGTGCTTCATTGATACTAGAGGACCAGTTGGAAAATAATTTATTGAGAACAGCATTTGGCTACCTCCACCTCCATTCACTGTCTATGAGAGGGCCGGGGATAGTTGAATTGCTGTGCACTCAGCATATCCAATACTCTAATATTATTGAATCCAGCTGCAAGTAAAATGCTTAAACTCTGCTCACATAAGCATGAGAATGGTGGATGATACGCTCTCTATAAATACACAAGGAAAATGATCAGAGGCAATCTTCATGAATCTAATATTTGGGGCACGAGTAGGTTAATTAAGGCTGGTTTACTACCAAAAGAACAGAAAAATTAGACCTGTTAGTCTTGGCTGTGGCGCCTCTTGTGGCAATTTAAATACATAAAACACACAGAATGTGAGCGGGAAGTGAGTCAGCAAACTAAAAAAGTTGCCTAAATTAAACAGAAGCCACTCATTTCCATGTTCTGTCCATCAGACATGTGGGAAGTGGGCGGGGAGTGGGCGATCCAATGTGGGACTGGCCGACTTGCACTTGAGGAGTTCTGGGCAGTGATCCCTTCGCCCTAAACCAATAGGGACCCCCCACACTCCCCACCTACCCCCACCCACATCCCCCCCTCCAAAATAATCATTCACCAGTCCACCACTCACCACTCTAATTTCCACCCCATCCCCCCCCTCCTATCCACCCCCCGCCACAAAGCACACTTCAGTCTCCGGTTAATTGCCTCCGCCTCCTACATCATGCCTGCAGCAGTATTGTCCACAGCAGTGGCAATAATCTTTCTTTTTTTTTGGCCCCGGCCATCAGACAGCTGTTGAACTGCAACTTATGACCACACCACCTACTGTAATGCACTTGCCCGTTGTATAGTGCTGAATGGATTTAAGACCCCAAGCAAACGGTTGCTGTTGTAATTTTTATAGTCGGGGAGTATGGATTCCCACCACTCACACGCACTATTATCTCGATCACCATTGCACCAATGTGAAAGGAAACGTGAGTTTCGGACCCATGAAGGGTACGCCGAAGGGAACAATTTATCATTTTTATCGACACTTCCCAGAACACATTGGAGATGTGAGAAAGTGATTAGAGTTGTCCACCCCTCACACCGACTGATATGGCACAAACTTAATCACAAACACCTGAATGGTCTGAAGAACCCCTTTTACTAGCCTCAGTGAAAACAGAAACCTTATTCAACCCAATAGCTGCGACAGTTCTCCTTAATGAAGCCAGGTACCGTAACAGGAGTATATAACTGAGGGAACAAACCGTAGCAGTAATAACCGAGACACAAGATGTGGGGATTGTGGATCGAGATAAAGAGAGCAAACCACAGGCTAAATTTTATATTTTTTAATTGCCTAAGGGCACACTAGGACAAACAGTATAATCTATATCTACAGTTAGAGGAACAAACACAAGGTTTAGGGACTACATGATCAGTATGCAGTATGTAGTTTGCCTTGGGTGAAGCCTAATGAGAAAATGATAAGGCCGCACTAAAAGATACTTCCTTCGCTGTGATGGTGAATGGTTCCTCAGGGCAAAGACCCTGGCATCGGGATTGCTCGGATTATGTTGTGCAGAACACCCCTGCACACCCAAAGGAGGGCTTTGAGGAACCAGCTACCTGGTATTGATGGAATCCGTGGATACCCATTTGCTATGGTGCCATCCCCAGATATTTATAGTCTCTGGACCCAAGGATGGCTAGAACCTAGTTTCATAGTTTATCGGTTTTGATTTTGACAAAAGACACTTGTCATCACGTTCACCGAGGAAGGGTAGGGATGGATGTGAGGAAGGCTAGCATAACAATCAATGTTATTAGAGGTGTTTCAAAAAGGCATCAGACCCCTGATGGAAATCTCCGCTGTCCCTGCGTGACCAGCGCCTGGGAGGGCTATTCCAACAGATGACATTTCTCATAGTAAAAACGCCCTGTCGCCCCCCGTTACTTTTAAAACCTTGGTTTCTCCAAACGGAGACAGTGCCCCCTCGTCTTTGATTGATTAATCTGGAAAAAAATACCACCATATTTTTTGTATGGACCATTCATCATTATACTAAATTAATCATGTCCCCTCATAGTCGTTTCTTTTCAGACTAAATAAATCTGTTGTTTTATCTCTCTCTCATAACATAAGACCCTCCATACCCCTTATCAGTTTTGTGGTCTACGTTGAACCCCTCTCCAGCTCCAGGGCCTCCTTTAGGGACCGGTGCCCAGAACTGGGACAGCATATTCCAGGTGTGCCTGCAACCAGTGCCTTGTATAGTGGTAATCATACATCCCTATCACGAGAGGCCATTCCACTTTTGATACAATCGCCATGATCCTCCTAGCTTTAGAGAGTGATTGACATTGCATGCTGTTATTCAATTTATGATTCTACTAGTACCCAGGTTCCCTTATCAACAAGGGACTCTCCAGATTTACTCCCACCAAGGAAATATTTTTGCATTTGCGATTATTAGCCCCAGGTGCATAACCTTACATTTATCCACATTAAAACTATTGCCAAGTGGATGACCCAAACATGCAGTTTGTCCAAGTCACCCTGCAGCACTATGAAACATCCTCCATAGACGTATTACACTACACAGTTTGGTGTCATCGGCAAAAATAGACACAGTGCTTTTCATTTTCCTCCCTCTATATCATTAATAAATATATTAAATAGTAGGGGGCCAAGCCACAGAACCCTTGAGGAACACCAATCAAGAACTGGTGACCATTCGAGTAGGAATCATGACCACAACTCTCTGGATACGATCCTTCATGCCAGTTTTCAATCCAATTGCAACTGATTTCTGACCAAAACCAATGCCTAATTTTACCCATCAGGAGTCTATGAGGGGCCAGTGCAAGCCTGTGCAAAGTCCAAGAAACACAAGATCCACAGCTGCTCCCCATCCAGGCACCCTGCCAACTCTATAGAAGCAGATAAGGTTAGTTTGACAACTTCTATCCTTAGTAAAACCCATGCTGGTGTCACTTATTATACTATTTGATTTGCTCACAATCCCCAGTATGTAGTCTTTTACTAACCCTTCCAATACTTCCCACCAATGGAAGTTAAGATTACAGGCCTGTAATTGCTGGCGAAGCGTTCTAGAGCCCTTTTTATATATTGCACCAATTTGCCTTGCGCCAGTCACTTGCACCACACCGGACATTACGGAATACCTGAAGATTTAGACCAGTGGTACAGCAATAACAGAACTGAGTTCTTTAATGAAACTCTGGGGGAACACATCTGGTCCGGAGCTTTGTACACATTGTTTCTTATTTGAGCTTAGATTGGATAATGCCTACATTGCAGCCAGTCTACTATATTACAGGGTGGCATGACCAGCCACTAGCAACACCCAAGTCAGAAGTTATCTCTTGATTGTTATAAAGGAGCTTAAAAAACCTATTATGTATCTCCGTCTCTCTTGGTCTACAATAACCGGATGCCCCATTTCAGAATAAAGGGGTCCAACCTGTCGTGACCATTTTTGTTGCATTGATATAACCTAAAAAATTTCTTGGGATTTGTTTGCTATTCTTTAGCCACCTGTCTTATTTTGTATTGTGGCTGATTTGATTCCTTTTTACAGATTTTGTACGTTTTTGTAAGTATTGAAAGCCTATGGTGACCATCAGATTGGATTTTTTAAATGCCCTCTTTTTCTCATTAATTGCCCCTTTTAAACTGTTAGCTTAAGCCACGAGGGGTGTGGTCATCTAGCCCGTCTATAATTGTCTACATATTGGATTAATTTACAAGTTATAAAAACCAGGAATAGATTTGAATAATTTCTCCCATTTAACATGGTATAACCCATGTGACAGTATCTGTCCAGGCTATATCGGTATTGCAGCCCTGCTGAATTTTTGGAAATTAGCCCTCTTAAAATTCAAAGTTGTCGATTTTCCCACCTGTTTTGCTTTTTAAAGTTAAGAGGAACACATAATTATTATTATGATCACTGCTCCCAAGGGTTACAGGATAATGAATTTTGGACAATCTCCGCAATTGTAGAATAAAAAGGTCCAACAATGCGTCACCTATTGTGGATTTCTTACAAGCTGCATCATAAAATATCTGAAAATGTTAGAAAAGGTCCCTTCACAGATGAAGAGCGAGCCCTGGACCCCAAGTTATATTGGAAGAGTTAAAAGTCTCCCATTATCACGACGGGTCCCCTCCGTGCAGAGCCAGAATCCATATGTTTTATAGGGTGAACCTCTATGTCCTCAGAGAAAGTTATGTCGATCTAACAATCATACTGACCCCCTATATAAAATCCAAAAATGTATTAGCCCTTGGGTAAGATGGACAATAACTCCATAACGGGTCCTAACCAACGTAGGGGTCGTGAGATTTTTACGACTCTTGGCTCTTGTTAATAAATAGAGGGAAGCAGTTCTGAGAGTGTTGTGGCTGGTGGGGAGTCGTTTGGAGCTCGACCACCTGGAGAGCGTTTATTAGGTTATCAAGATGAGGTGGAGGGAAAGAGGGGACTTTGTTACAACAACTGATGAAAGCCATTAAAAAAAAAAAAGTGTGCAACAGGGGGCAGCACAGTGAAAAAGAGGATTCAATCCGTTGAATCCGTGGCGATGTATGGGTTGACTTCACAGACCCCAAATTGCAATGATAAGAATGAAAGTAGCAGTGCTCCTGTCTTCAGTATCCGATGACATGGGCAAGTAGGTATAATACTATCGACACCAAGAGTTTGAACAAATAGAGGCATTGCGGACAACCGTATGCCACACTTTAAAGGGGAAACGCGCGGGGATCGGAGGGATAGAGTTTTAGACAGGAAACATGTAGTGTAGTGGAAATTGGGTTGCATCAGTCAAATGTGCCTCGTGCATAAGTGACTTGCTTTTCAGCTGCCTTACAGTAAGGTAAGACTGGGCGTAGGAAATAAGAGTAAGATAAGCATGAAATGATGTTCCATGCCGTGTTACTGAGTTTATCGTAGATATGGCTGAGCGTTTATTACAGACCAGTAAGATTACATTTATTATGTTTTATTTAGTTTGTGATCATCGAAAATAAATAGAAAAGTTCACTTTCGTAAAGGGTACCAATTGCTATGTGTCTGCATTAACTGACTTGGAGGTCACCCGTTGGTATAGTTGTTATCGGAATGACAATCGAGAGGGCTACGCGCACATTCAGAGATTGCAGGTTAAGCAGCTTAGGGTTGTCAGATGCAGGGGTTCTTTGTGAAACTTCTTCCTTCTCCTTCACCTGTGTCCAGTGAGGCCACCAAAAAGCCATCCGAATGGATCTGCTAAGAGGGAAATTTTAAATAATATTATATATATATATATATATTATATATATATATCATATATATATATATATATATGTTGAAAAAAATGGCTGCTTTCTTCCAAATACAGGGCACACCTGTCCATGGCTTGTGTAGGTATTGCAGCTCGCTGCATAGAAATGAATGAAGCTAGTTGCATACCACACACTACCCATGGTCAGGTGTGTGGCGTGTTTCTAGAAGAAAAAAGCCATGTTTTTCAACATTGGGAGAAGCCCTTTAAAGTGAAGATGACTGTGTGTGACCAGTCCTGCACAACCAAGATGTGCAATAAGGCATATACATTTTTTTAAAAATGAGACTTATTTTTATTATCGCAAGCCGTCCATGGCATCCGCTTTCCTTAATGCTTCTAAATCTCACATTTACAATCAGACCACAGTACTCCGAGATGGCTTCGGCTATTTCTTAGCCGAAGACCCAAAAGTTCTATAGAAAAACAGGATAAAAGTTGAAAGGTAAAATTCACAAATTCAGCTTGATATGCAGTGTGAAGGGGCCGTGACACCGCACTATGACCAGGTGCTTAACGTCCATCCACTTGTCCTTCTTTGTTAAGTGGACACAGTAAAAAGAATCACAGTGAAGAATGATCAAAAAGAAGGGCACAGATACAATGTTCGCTTATTCCATGTGAGATATGATGTCATTTACTTCCAGTTATTCAAAGCAAAAAGTTTAAATAAAAATATATGATCCAACTCTAGATCCCGAACTTAAGCTGTCAAGTAAGGGCATCCAGCTGCAGAGCAGAGGATATGCCATACCAGATGTCCAGTGTTAACACATAATGCCATGATAATGAGTCAAGACTTGTGTGTGTGACCCTAAAGTTCAGTCTTCAGCTTGTGCATTAAGTCCTGTGGTCTATTTTCCGTTGAGTCCAAACCATCGTTGAAAGCTAAAAGAGCCACATTTTGCTGCGACCGCGCTCATCTCCGCAGAGCTAGCAGCCCCCCTCTACTCCGCTAAGATAATAGAGACCATCGTGAAGAATAATAGGGGTAATGACTTAGAAGAACAGCAGCAGCATAGCTGGGGAAGGCTTGCCACTCGATCACTGGACGGAGTAGTAAGTATAGTACTAAACAGTGTCTTTAGCTCCTTTCTGTCTAGTGGCTCTGAGATAGCACTCGCCACACAGCCGCTTCCTGTGGAGGCTTGCGTCGGAAGCCAACCGATACGTTTACCGGGCACAGACTTTCCAGACTATGGAAATATAGCATCTGGTGTGTCCATAGAGAGGATACTTGAAAAGAAAAAGTTAGGATCTACAAAACCAAAGTAGGAAGAATTGATGGTAGCCATGGACAATAGAAGTGACTACCCGGTGGTAAGGACCCATAGGCTCTGAAGTGAAGGCTGGAGGGTTCAGAAAGTGATGGTTACCCAGCTGTGCAAAGAGCAGCCAAAATCACCAAATCATAGAAATCAGAGCCAAGAGTTCCCTCCTGCTCAAGTGAAATTCATACAGGTGCTTCTTCTCTGTAAAGGAATCAGACAGAAGAATGGCGCTGTGCAAAATAGGTTACAGTAGAGCAACCACGCATTATCATCTTCTTATATACTTTATATTACATTATAGTCATGAAGTCTGACTTTTTCCTGCAACATTTAATATACACACAACTATATGAACTGAACTGAAGAATCTCTGTGAGTAGGACCTCAGTTTATATGTCAGTGTTATAATATATGTCAGCGGTGGATGTAGCAATGAAAAAGATTACACTATAGCAATTACTGTCAAATTTACATGGAGCACACAACAGTACATTGAGACAAGGCTGGTGCTCCCTCTGGTGGAGAATAATAGCATACATAACAAGAATTTCTCTTAAACATGTAATCCCAGGACTGAATACCATAGCAATTATACAGAAATGACACTATAGCAATAATTGACAATACATAGGTCTGTGTAAAACTTCGTTATAAGACATCTCCAGAATTTGTTAAAAGCAGATACCTGTATTATGTAAAGACACAGCAGTCACTCTAGCATGGATCACGTTAGCTTTCGTTAGCTTCAGCAAACCGGAACAGACAAGTTTATTACCACCTTATAGACACATGTTTCCCGGGCTCCAGCTAAAGACATAGCTCCTAAGAGAGAAAATTAGACTATAATAGAATGAGGGATTCACAAATATTGTAGCTGCAGGAACAGCTACAACAATTGTAAAGATAGGTCCACGCCGTCTATAGGAGGAACTGTGTCTCTAAGGCCCGATTCCCACGGCCATAATGTCTACAGCACCAGATACAGTGGCCGGGCTGCTAAAACATAGGAGCGCGTGGCTTTCTCTGGAGAGGGGAGGAGTGAGGAGTGCTCACTCCCCCTCCCTCTCCACACGGGTAGTACTACACATGGGATCGGGTCAGGCGAGCACACAGCCAGGTGAATAAACCTAGGTGAGAAGACTATAGTGTGAAAGCTTTGCACTCAGGTCCACAATAATTTACATATCTATATTGTTGCAATGTTGTCACCACCACTATGTACCTGTAGCCTCACAGCACGCACAGGAGACCATTTTAATTGAACAAGCAGAAGAAAGGGGTCAGATGGGCCACCTATTTAAAGCAGAATTTTCATTCTGAAGAAAAACCCCCCACAAAATTTACTGCTCAGTGTCCCAAGTATTTTTACACCCTCAGACCCATTTAGTCCTTATTGTCCATACTAACCATCTTTTCAGCTCTGGTACTCGGGGGCAAGCACATGCTGCTGACCGACAGAGTGAGCACGGACAGGCTTGTATCATGTACAAAAAAAATAGAAGAATGTGAAGATTTATTTGATGACAGCAAAGTTTCGGTATTATAACTTTTGCAAGTTAGAGAAAAATGTGATACCGAAACGTCCCCCCCCCCCTCATCCATAACCTCCTATCCATCTATTGGGCCTTCTACCTATACAGGCAAGTTCCCGGGATACATACAGGATAGGGTCTGTAAGTTTGTTCTCAGTGAATTTGTATGTAAGTCGGAACTGTATACTTAGAATTGTAAACCCAGCCACAATTTTTTGGATTAACACTAAGCTATATTGCAGACACCATTTATAACTGTTACCACTGTTTATTGTCGCCACAACTAAAGTATAGTAAATTACCAAATCCAGGGTCCGTTTGTAACTAGGGTTCGTCTGTAAGTCAGGTGTTTTAAGTAGGGGACCGCCTGTAGATCTGTCATACCCTCTATCTAACCATCTACCATAGCTTGGAGGGAGATTTCTCAGAGCTTGTTATTGTCTTTATATGCGACACGTGAGCTTGATCCATAAGCGGGGAATATGCAATCGGGCAAGCCCCCATACTCGCAGCATTTGTATACGTCTTCCAAAAACACAACATAACGCTGTGTGTGAATGAGGCCTCAGCAGCAGCATATGTATGTGGTAAATCTGCAATTAATACAGTGGCAGCGTGGTTGAGGGAATGTGTACGCACACACATTTAAAAGGGGATAAACATAGTATGTACATACAGCCACACAGGCAGATCATAAACACATACAGATAGACATATATACAGCACACATTTAACAGAAACAACAATGTACACTTTATATAGTCCTGGACACTACAAGTTATCCTGACTGCATCATGCACATGATACACAGTAAGAGTACAGAGGCACATTATTTACTGTAACCCTTCAGTGCTTGCTGTGAGCAGAAGTGAGGAGAATCAGCAGGGCAGAGCAGCACTGCAACAGTGGAGAGGGGGCACGGCTGAGGTGTTTCACTCAGTCTTCATCACTGAGAAGACGGAGAGAGAATAACACCAGCCGTTTGAGAGATCACTGTAATATACTCATTAACGAAATCTACCAAAAAAAAAAACAAAACAAAAAACCATGGTATAGTCCATGTGCTGTCCATCAGGAAGCTTGACACACAAGGACCACTTGTGGCTGCTAATTATGCAGCCCCCCGCACCCCTCTCATGCTGTTAGAGGAGGTGACGTCACCGAAGTGGTGAATTATATCTCCTGCATGATAGTGCCTCCCTCTCCTATGTTGGAGTGGTAGGTGACGTCACGAAGGGGGTGTGCAAAATAAGTACTAGTTTCTTTTCTAGGTAATCCCAGTGTGTCAAGATAAGCGGAGGACAGAGGAGTGTATGTGAGTATCCGGACAGTTTTTTTAAATGGTAGATTTCCTTAGAGTAAAGAGGCTTGCTTTACCTTGTTTCTGCTTCTTTCTCCTATAGTGAGCAGTGTATCGAAAGCCTCTGAGATCTGTCCACTTAGACAGATAGGAGGTAAATACTTACTCTTTCCATACCTACAGAATATTTCCCTCAGCCCTCTAAGAGATAAGACACTTTACACTTTTAGAGTAAAGTGTTCATTAAGGAACATTATTAGGTTCCTTAAAACTGATTTATACAAACTACTGCTTAAATAAGGAAGAAAGGAAGGGGAAAAAAGTAAGACAGAGGAGATATATCTTTAATAAAGTATATTCCAAAATTTACTATTAGCATATGCCCTATTCACTTATAAAATTTTGTAGAAATTTAGTTACAGATTGCAGATGAACCTGAGGGCTACTGGCTTCATAAGCCCTTTGGGGCCTGAAGCCCCTCAGGTTTCACTTGTATATAGTCTTTCATCCTGGTGATAGAAGCCCTTTAAGGTGCAAATTTGCAAGCTCTGGAAGCGTCTTTCCCACATGTACTGTTCTACTACTTCTGTAAGAGCACTGCTTTATAGATCCATTTCTTTCTACCAGGCACCGATTTTTGAAAAGCAGGTGTAGCTCAAACATCACACTATAAGCCACCAATAAAAAAACCTTCACTTTGCATCACTGAAACTTTGAGTCTGTAGATTATTTACATTAACTCTAGCATCACTCACCAGCTAGTGTAGGTCGCTCTCTCTTCCAGCAGTCAGATAAAGATTTGCCAAAGTCAATAACTAACTCGTATCTCCCCATGGCAGTAGTAGATTGAGGTTATTAAAGTTTAGGGTGCAGCTTCAAATTAGCAAACGCACATAAAGTTTTGAAGTGTCAAACTAGTTTAATACTTCTTCAAGCATAAAAAGTCAATAAGGCATTAAAAACATCTCCATACAAGATGCAGATCAAATTACAATTAAACGTAAAGGAGATAAAGTATGTAAAATATTGTGTATAGTTATGGGTTGGTGGTGGTTCAAAAAAAGTAGGGCAGGTGATAATGTGTTTATTAAACAAAGGATGAGTAGTATAAAGGAAAATTGGAAAAAAATATATACTTCCTCCAGACATCTGAGGATATAATTAGATTTAATACAGCTATACCCATTTCGTTCCAAATTTTATGAGGAAGCAAAATGATACATTACCAACAAATCTGGGATTGAGACGGATTGTCCATAGCGGTGCTTCATTACAGCGCTGATACATCATCAATGAATCGCTGAGACACCCCAATACCTTGCAGAGATCCCCAACGACTTCTGCGTCATATAACCAAATGATCCCCTCCCAATGAACGGAGAGAAGCCCTTCTATTGTTGAGAAAGCGTTATTCATGAGCTGATATTTATATATCCTGTAAAAGAAAAGACATTATTTATACTATGCCATGACCATTATCTGCACAAAAAGGTAAAAACATTCCGAACAAGGTGTTCAACAAACGGACAGAGACCACCCCCCCAGACACAATGACCCCATGGATCCTAATACTTTAGCATACACTATTTTTATCTATTGTGAGCAAGGCTTGCCCATTAAAATCAATGAGGAGGCAGATACATACATATACACCATCTGTATATGGTATGAACCTGGTGCATTAAGGATGTAGTTAAAAAGTTATTTTAAACTACAGATACACATAGGTTAGGTGTGGTAGTAGCGGACGTTCTTTATCTGCTTTTAAAGCAGTTTGCGATGGTCTGAGCCATTTAATACTTCTCTACCCTTTATAAATTGACATTTTGAGTTACAAGAACGCAATACAGTATTACAAAAAATTACAAATTGTTTCTACAAAATAGAACTCGGCTACCTGCAGATGACAAGCGGGAGGCTCTGAAGTAAATCTGGATGTCTGCTAGCTATAGAAAATACAGCTAGTACATGCCTCATTTCCACATCTGGCAAGGGGCCTCCACAGCAAACAACAGACATATGCAGAAAAATATTTACAAAAAACTTACCTCATAAACTTCCATGACTTCCTCCACCCACATCTGCAGCCCAAGAACTGATTCCATA
This sequence comes from Engystomops pustulosus, assembly GCA_019512145.1. Classification (NCBI taxonomy): domain Eukaryota; kingdom Metazoa; phylum Chordata; class Amphibia; order Anura; family Leptodactylidae; genus Engystomops; species Engystomops pustulosus. The sequence continues at coordinate 159,320,997 of CM033644.1, read as the reverse complement.
GTGCACCGAGCCGGAAAAGATTTAGCAGGTACCAGTTCGTGTTCCTCCAGACCCAAATTCTCTCATTGAAAATTGCGCTCTTGCCTGCCACCTCTTTACGATGCTTTAACCCTTAAAGTACAAGAAAAAAATGAATACAGTAAAATAAGTATTTAGTCAGCCACTAAATGTGCAAGTTCTCAATTGAAAAGAGAGAAAAGTCTAAAGTGTACATCATAGTAGAAAATGAGAAACAAATCCAGAAAATCACATGTTGAAAGGATTTATTGCAAATTTCGTAGAAATAAGTATTGGTCAATAACAAAAGTCCATCTCAATACTTTGTATACCCTTTTTTGTTTTTGTATATTATTATGGCTGTTGGAGCTTTTATGTAATTTATTATTTTATTGTAGATTATTCATTGTACTGACTTGTTCATGCACTGATATCTTGTGGTCCACTACCTGACCAGTGCATGAATCCAGGGATCCTGTCCAGATGACTACTTGTAATTCCCTGATGTCTCTGTGAATTGTCACCAGGTTCTGTTTCCTGTGCTTGCGTTTATATACACACCGGAACAATCCCATGAATATTTTTTTACTCCCGATGCCGGAGTCTTGATTTATTCACAGGAAACCTGAGTGACCTGGGGTGTGCTGGAGCACATAATGTGAAACAAATTTTCTTCAACGAACAACAAACTCATGCGGACGAATGTTGTTTTTGGACATGTGTAAGACACTGTTTCAACAGCTAGCACACGTCTCCATGTTATTCCATGGGCTCCCATGTTACAGTGTGTGATTCGATTGCCCGGGCAGTCCTCATCTATTGTCACCAGCACGTGAGTGGAGCTCGCCTGCCGATAACACGGTTGTGAACCTGATTGTGTGCAGGTAGCCTTATTCTTATTGACACTGACAGTGTTTTCCAGGTTGAGTCCTATTTTACCTTCTGTAGCCTATTTATGCTTTGCACGGTAGCATTCACCACTCGATTTTACTGCAGTGATATAAAGCAAAAAGCCACACAAAATGTAATAGGACAGATACCCGGAATAGATCGCCAGATAAAAAAAGATTGCGTGAATGGTCATATGGATGAAGGTGACAGCTGGTAATAGTGCAGAGGGATGACAATCGTGAAAATAGACAACTGCTGACCATAATTCTCTCTATATGTAGCTTAGTACTATCAACGATAGGAGTGCACTAGGACAAAGAAACAGTGCTTTCTACAGGGCAAGCCATGTAAATAACAGAATTTACAACATTTTACCAGTTTTTGGCCCTGCTTGCCACTTTTGCTGAAAGTAATGTGACCTGGTGGAAATAGGGGTGTGAACGCCGCGCCATATTTACTGTGGCCCCCACAGGAAAACAAGCAGTGGCTAGAACTGATATCTCTGCCAGGTCTGACCTGGCATAGATTGCTTTCCAACGTTCAGTGTGCCAGCGGGGGGAATAATTTATTCCCCCCAATAAATACTAAGTGAGCATTGCTGATGTAAAAGCCAAGGTAGATAAAAACAGGATGAAACTTGCTGAACTCTGGCCTGCTCCTCAGTGGTGTTACTGCTGAGGTCTAGGATTGGTCTAGATCTCATCTGCCCACACATGTATAAGGGGTTCCACAGCAGAGGTGCTAGAGTTGTGCCCATTACCAGGGCACTTTACATGTGTTAGAAGAGTTGTTTTTTGTGTACTGAAAACACATTACTACATTACAATTTATTTGGACAAACCTTTAAGAGAACGTAACTCATTTTCTAATCAGGCTCAGCTTTTTTAGACTCAATACTGATCTTTGATACTATATCAGCTGTGAAACAGCATTAAAAAATTGCCCTAAACGGATAAGAAGTTTCTCGTACTATAATCTTGTTCTTTCTATGCAACATTGAGAGGTAGTGAATCAGGTCATCATAGGTGACTAATGTTGTTAATTATGGAATTGCACAATGCCAAAGCAGAAGGAGACGTAGACGCTAGGAAAATCCTTATTGATCATTCTGAGTTGATCAATAATAAAACTTTTACTCTTCTGATTTATTGCATGAAACCAATTCCCAACATAGCCTGTTTTATCCTCCATCTTCCTCTTCTTTGGCTACAGAAATGCAGGCACTTGTCTGATTTATCATCCCTATACTATATAAACTATATAAAACTTATGTAGAATCTTTGACTTGCATGTGACTTGCCTCCTTTTTGATCTGTTTGCATGTTTTATTTGTTCCATGTCGGCAGTGGTAACAGTTACTGAGAGCTGTTCTTCTTCTACAGCTCCGGTGACGTTTGCCTCCGTGACACACAACAATACAGCCGGGTTTCAGAAACCTAGTGCTGTCAGAGCACGAATAATCAGTTTCACGTTGTGTGATAACAAGCGGCGCTGATAGCTAGATCCGGATAAAAGAACTTATTCTATTTGCTATGTCAGGGATATGATTACAGCTATGTGTTCAGTCATTCCAGACTTAAATATAAGAGTCTCATTTCATAGAAATGAATAACATGCCACATAGGAGCCAGTGAGCAGTCATAGCTAGGTGGCTTGTACCCAGGGCCGGTTCTAAACAAATTGGGGCCCTGGGCAAAACTAAAAGTGGGGCCCCAAAATAAAACAATTTTATGACAAGTCAGTAAGTGGCTCCCTTTAGTATGGCAAAACAAACTGTAATATGGAAGGCGATAAACAGATGATAGGGAGATGATAGGCAGCACAGTGGTTCCGTGGTTAGCACTACAGCCTTGCAGCGCTGGTCATCATCGGCAAAGAGTTTGTATGTTTGTGTGGGTCCTCCGATTTCCTCCCGCACTCCAAAAAATTACTGGTTGGTTGAATAGATTGTGAGCCCCATGGGGACAGGGACTGATTTGGCAAGTGCTGTGTAATCTGTGTGCGCTATATAAAGAATTATTAATTATTATGATAGAAGATAAATATGAAAGATGATAGAGATTTCTAGATGCAGAACTATAAAGTAGATGATATATACAGTAGATGGATATGAGAGATAAATACACTAGAACAGAAATAGAAGATTGATTGATAAATAGAGAAAAAGCGAGATATATAAATGTTCAGATTATAGGAGATAGATATATAGACAGGAGAGAGATGGTAAGCATCTTCACCCGGGAATTCAACAGTCAGGTATTTCTGGATATTTTGTTGCGTTATTGACCAGAACAATTTTTACAATTTTATATGAATTGTGTAAGGAAAACAGATATATTAACTGTTAATCTGAATAGACCTGAATATCTCTGGATCCATGGCACCTAGAAACAAAATTCAAGATTCATTTGTAAGAAGAGATTCTCCCCTTTCATGGGGCCCTGGGCAATTGCCCACTTTGCCTACCCATAGCGCCGTCACTGCTTGTACCTGCACATCCTCTTTGACTTGTTTCCTATGTAGAGTATGATGTTTCACATGTTGGTTTTCTTTGATCAGTCTGCAGTTTCTTGCCTTATGAAATTCTACTGCCTTTGGCTTATATCATACTGTAAGTATTTTGCATATATGTGGACTGATTTAGTAAATGGCTTCTGAGTATTGTTCCTCGGATTATATTGACCTTATTTGATATTTCAGACATAAGAGTTCACTTTCTGTGGAGCCTCACACTTGCCACATGACCATAGGAGCCTAGATGCAGATTCTCAACCTCCCACTGCAAAGAAAAAGTCACTAAATAATAATTTTGTAATGAATTCTCAGCAAAATGTGTAAATAGGATGTGACTGGCTGCTTCGAGACCAGTAGGATCAGTGAGGGTCCTATTGCTGAGACCTCCACAAATCACAAAAACTGGGGTCCTGTGCTTACTATAGGGTGCTGCTCCATTCAGTATTATGGGAGTGTCAGATGTTGTGGAGCACAGCACTCAGCTATTTCTGGCACTGAATGGAAATTGGGAAATTCTGAGCACTGTGCAATTTTTCTGCAATTATTTTCCAATTTCCCTTGGTATCAAATGGACAAATGCTTGGATGTCCTGGTGCTTCATTTGATACTAGAGGACAGTGGAAAATAATTTCTGAGAACAGCATTTGGCTACCTCCACCTTCCCATTCACTGTCTATGAGAGGGCCGGGGATAGTTGAATGCTGTGCTCAGCAATATCCAATACTCTCATATTATTGAATCGAGCTGCAAGTAAAATGCTAAACCTCCTGCCCCATCAATGCATGAGAATTGTGGATTACTACTCTCTCTTATAAATACACAGAAAATGATCATGAGGCAATCTTCATGAATCTAATCTTCTGGGGCCCGAGATGGTTAATTAAGGCTGTTTACTACCAAAAGAACAGAAAATATTAGACCTGTTAGTCTTGGTGTGGCATCTAAATACATTACACACAGAATTGTGAGCGGGAAGTGAGTCAGCAAACTAAAACAGTTGCCTAAAATTAACAGAAGCCACTTCATTTCCTGTTCTGTCCATCAGACCATGTGGGTGGGCGGGGAGTGGGCGATCCAATGTGGGACTGGCGACTTGCTCCTTGAGGAGTCTGGGCAGTGCTCCCCTTCGCCTACAACAATAGGGCTTCCCTACATCATCCTCAGCAGTATTGTCCACAGGAGTGGCAACAATCTTTCTGACGGCCATTCAGACAGCTGTTGAACTGCAACTCGATGTACCTCACACCTTACTGTAATTGCACTCTGCCTGTGTCTAGTGCTGAATTGGTCTTAAGATCCCAAAGCAAACGTTGCTGTTGGTAATCTTTATAGTCTGGGAGTATGGATCCCACACTCACACGCACTATTATCTCGATCCCACCACTTGCCACCAATGTGAAGGAAAACGTGATGTTTCGGACCCCTGAAGGGTACGCAAGGACAATTTATCATCTTTTTATAGACACTCCCAGAACACATGGAAGATGTAGAAAGTGATTTAGAGTTGTCCACACAACGACTGATATGGCACAAAAATTAATCACAACCCTGAATGGCTGAAGAACCCCTTTTACTAGCCTCAGTGAAACAGAACCTTATCAACCCAATTAAGCTGCCGCCAGTTCTCCTTTAATTTAAGCCCGGTACGTAACAGGATTATATAAACTGAGGAACCAACCCAGTAGCATGTATATAACCGAGACACAGATGTGGGGATTTGTGGATCGAGATTAAAGAGCAACACAGGCTAAATTTTATATTTAATTGCCTTAAGGGCACACTAGACAAACAGTATATATATATATACAGTTAGCAGAGAACAAAATACAAGGTTAGGACTACATGTATCAGTATGCAGTATTTTAGTTGCCTTGTGTGAAGCCTAATAGAAACTGATAGGCCGCACTAAAAGATCCTTCCTGCGCTTGTGATGGTGAATTGTTTCCTCAGGCAAAGACCCTGGGCCTCAGGGATGCTCTGATTATGTTTGGTGCAGACACACCCCTGCACACCCACAGGAGGGCTTTGAGGACCCGCCTACCTGGTATTGATGAATCCGTGGATACCCATTTGCTATGGTGCCATCCCCAGATATTTATATCTCTGGACCCAAGGATGCTAGAACCTAGTTTCATAGTTTATACGGTTGAAAAAAGACACTTGTCCATCAAGTTCAACCGAGGAAGGGTAGGGATTGGATGAGGAAGGCATAGCATAACAATCAATGTTATATAGGTGTAAAAAGGCATCTAGACCCTTCTTGAACTCTCCGCTGTCCCTGCTGTGACCAGCGCCTGAGGCAGGCTATTCCACAGATTGACAGTTCTCATAGTAAAAAAGCCCTGTCGCCTCCGGTGATTAAACCTTGGTTTCTCCAAACGGAGACAGTGCCCCCTCGTCTTTTGATTTGATTTAATCTGGAACAACTTACCACCATATTTTTTGTATGGACCATTCATATATTTATATAAATTAATCATGTCCCCTCATAGTCGTCTCTTTTCCAGACTAAATAAATCTAGTTGTTTTAATCTCTCCTCATAACTAAGACCCTCCATACCCCTTATCAGTTTTGTGGCTCTACGTTGAACCCTCTCCAGCTCCAGGGCCTCCTTTTTATGGACCGGTGCCCAGAACTGGACAGCATATTCCAGGTGTGGCCGAACCAGTGCCTTGTATAGTGGTAATATTACATCCCTATCACGAGAGTCCATTCCACTTTTGATACATGACATGATCCTACTAGCTTTAGAGGCAGCTGATTGACATTGCATGCTGTTATTCAATTTATGATCTACTAGTACCCCCAGGTCCTTCTCAACAAGGGACTCTCCCAGATTTACTCCCCCAAGGACATATTTTGCCTTTGGATTATTAGCCCCCAGGTGCATAACCTTACATTTATCCACATTAAACCTCATTTGCCAAGTGGATGACCAAACATTCAGTTTGTCCAAGTCACCCTGCAGCCTATGAACATCCTCCATAGACTGTATTACACTACACAGTTTGGTGTCATCTGCAAAAATAGACACAGTGCTTTTAATTCCTACCTCTATATCATTAATAAATATATTAAATAGTAGTGGGCCAAGCACAGAACCCTGAGGAACACCACTCATAACTGGTGACCATTCCGAGTAGGAATCATTGACCACAACTCTCTGGATACGATCCTTCAGCCAGTTTTCAATCCAATTGCAAATGATTTCTGCCAAACCAATAGCCCTAATTTTACCCATCAGGCGTCTATGAGGGACAGTGTCAAATGCCTTTGCAAAGTCCAAGAACACAATATCCACAGCTGCTCCTCCATCCAGGCACCTGCTCACCTCTTCATAGAAGCAGATAAGGTTAGTTTGACAACTTCTATCCTTAGTAAACCCATGCTGGCTGTCACTTATTATACTATTTGATTTCACATACTCCAGTATGTAGTCTTTTACTAACCCTTCCAATACTTTCCCCACAATGGAAGTTAAGCTTACAGGCCTGTAATTGCCTGGCGAAGTTCTAGAGCCCTTTTTATATATTGGCACCACATTTGCCTTGCGCCAGTCACTTGGCACCACACCAGACATTACGGAATCCCTGAAGATTTTAGACAGTGGTACAGCAATAACAGAACTGAGTTCTTTAAGAACTCTGGGGTGTAACCCATCTGGTCCAGGAGCTTTGTACACATTGATTTTATTGAGCTTAGATTGGATAATGCCTACATTCAGCCAGTCTACTATATTACAGGGTGCATGACCCGCACTAGCACCACCCAAGTCAGAAGTTCTCTCTTCTATTGTATAAACGGAGCTAAAAAACCTATTAAGTATCTCCGCCTTCTCTTGGTCTCCAATCACCGATGCCCCATTTTCAGAATAAAGGGGTCCAACCTGTTGTGACCCATTTTTTTTTGCATTGATATACCTAAAAAATTTCTTGGGATTTGTTTTGCTATCTTTAGCCACCTGTCTTTCATTTTGTATTTTGGCTGATTTGATTTCCTTTTTACAGATTTTGGTAAGTTTTTTGTAAGTATTGAAAGCCTCTGGTGACCCATCAGATTTATATTTTTTAAATGCCCTCTTTTTCTCATTAATTGCCCTTTTAACTGTAGCTGTAAGCCACGAGGGGTGTAATCTAGCCCGTCTATACTTGTTACCTATTGGAATAAATTTAGAAGTATAAAAACCCAGGATAGATTTGAATTTCTCCCATTTAACATTAGTATCACCATGTGACAGTATCTGATCCCAGTCTATATCCTGTATTGCAGCCCTGAATTTTTGGAAATTAGCCCTCTTAAAATTCAAAGTTTTCGATTTTCCCACCTGTTTCTGCTTTTTAAAGTTTAAGAGGAAAATAATTATATTATGATCACTGTCCCCAAGGGGTTCCCGGATACTGACATTTTGGACAATCTCCGCATTGTTAGAAATCACAAGGTCCAACAATGCGTCACCTCTTGTGGGATCTTCTACAAGCTGCACCATAAAATTATCCTGAAGAATGTTCATAAAATGTCTCCCCTTCACAGATGAAGACGAGCCCTGACCCCAATTTATATTTGGAAAGTTAAAGTCTCCCATTATCACTACGGTCCCCTCCTGTGCAGCCCGCTCCATCTGTTTATATAGGTGACCCTCTATTTCCTCAGAGAAGTTATTCATATCTATACAATCCCCTGACTATATAAAATCCAAAAATGTATTAGCCCTTGGGCTAAGATGGACCATAACTCCATAACTGTTCCTAACCAACGTATGGGTCTGAGATTTTTACGACTCTTTGTCTCTTGTTTAATAAATAGAGGGAAGCGTCTGAGAGTTGTTGTGGCTGGGGGGATTCTTTGGAGCTCTACCACCTGGAGAGCTTTATTAGGCTTATCAAGATGAGGTTGGAGGGAAGAGGGGAATTTGTACCAACACTGATGAACTGGCTATTAAAAAAAAAAAAGTTCAAATGGGCAGCACAGTGAAAAGAGGATTCAATCCGTTGAATCCGTGCCAGCTGTATGGGTCTGACTCAAGACCCCAAACTTGCAATGATAATGAAGAAAGTAGCAGCTGCTACTTTCTTCATTATCGATGACCTGGCCATATTAATCATACTATCTTCACCAAGATTTAACACAAAAGAGGCATTGCTAGAAACCGTATTTCATACACTTTAAAGGGGTAAACGCTGGGGACAGAGTTTTAGACAGGACACACTGTAGTAGTAGCTGGACACATTTGCTTCCATCCGTCAAATGTGCCTCTGATAAGTGACTGCAGCTGCCTATAGCATAAAGCTAAGATGGGGCTGTATGAAATAATAGTAAGATAATCATTAAATGATGCTTCCATTACGTGTACATGAGTTTTATTAGTAGATATGTGAGTTTTATTACAGACAAGTAAGATTTCCATTTATTATTGTTTATATTTAGTTTGTGGCATATTAGAAAATAAATAGAAAAGTTCACTTTCATACACAGAGGATACACATTGCATATGTGATCTGTCATTGAATGACTGAGTCACACCGCTGCTGTATTATTTTGTATATCGGAATGAAGATATGAGAGGGGTAAGCGCACCATCTTCAGAAGATGCAGGTACAGCCTACAGCTATGTTCTCCATGACTGCAGTGTATTCTTTGTGACACTTCTTCCTTCTCCTTCCCCTATGTCCAGCTGAGTTCTCACAAAATCGCCTCCGCACTGGGATCTTGCTATAGATGGGAATACTTGACATGCTGAGGTCCTCCTGCATGGTGAAAGGGTTAATGCAGCCAGAGCACAGACATCCGGCCTCTGGTATGTCAACAGGGATGCGGTTCTCATCATGGTTAATCCTAGAAGGAGTCAAACAGATATCCAATAAAAAGTAAGTCGGACCAAATCAATCGCTATCTGTTTTTTCAAACTGAAAACATAGCGCTGCTGCTTCCATTCAACTTCTTCAAATAACGGAAGCACTAACGGAATTTTGCAAAAGGAAGCCTTTCAAAGTCAATCAAGGTACATTTTAACGGATCCATTAGACTTTTGTGATTATTGTTTTAGTGACGGAAGATAATAATTGAGGCCAAATCACTGCGGTCAACTCGCTCTAGAAAGGAGTTAAAACAACACACTAATGAGGTTGCAAGCCCAAAATCTACTCTTTACCTGTTTGCAAGATATGATATTTTTAACTATAATCCTCTAGTGAAGGGGGCATGTATTTATTATGCTAGCACTTATTGGACAATAGAGAGACATAACCTCGCTCCAACTGGTCTGTTCCTGGTCTTGGTCTGTTCCTGGCCTTTAGTGTTTACATTTTTCACGCTTCCAGAATTGAAGAAAAAAGGATCCAAATCCATGGTAAACATGCAAAACGCATTCATTTTTGTAATGCACGTTAAAACGTATTCAAAACACAGAGTGTGACTGCGCCCATCGGATATCGCAGAACATTTGGTCATGATGAATACGAGTAGTAAGAAGAGTGGAGTTTTTATAGCTGACAGGTGGAAACCCCATTCAATAAATAATATAAAAGCTACAACACAACATGAGGGGGCATATTTTTCAGTTGGTTTATGATAAATAATTGTTGGAATCTGCAACTTATTTATTTAGGACACTAGATTTTAGATACTTTTATAACATGTGCAAGGTGTGTTGCTTCGTGGGGAAGCGGTTTGGCCAAAACTTTGGCACACTTGGGAAGTCAACAAATCGGGCTAGAGAGTAAGACTAGAGACTCATAAACACTTATATCAGGGGAAATTTAGCTTTCTGGTGTAGAATAATAACACCATAGCAAATTCTTACACACTGCAAGAATTTGCAATTATTATTGCAACTATGCCTCCTCCATGCCATGTGAGCATGGTGGTGCATGGTCACCGGCGGAGTTCCGGCCTATGCCCATGTACACAAATGGGGACAGACTTTGGCCAAATCTCCATTGAAACGCATGCAATCAGTACCCAATTTAGTGTATTTCACTGGACACTGGAATAGTGCACTAGTGGTAAGTTTGACTGCAGTCACAGAGGTTTTTGTGCTAAATTACGCAAGATTGGACCTGCCATAGTTTTGCCTATTGATGTATCCGCTGGGACTTGGAGGGCGTGGCCTTTGTGATACCCATCATATCATTTGGGTTGTCAAGATTCAATAAATGAATGTCATTTTTTGTTTAATTAAAAGATATATATTTTTTCAATATATTTTCTGTATCGATTCCTCATGGTTTTCTAGATCTCTGCTTGCTGTCATTCTGTAGGAAGCATTACATGTGGCGTTAACACATGCGTTTTAAAATGCAGTGCAAGAGCTGAAGAGATTTGCCTAGTTTAATTGCTTGTAACATTTGTGTTTACAAAGCGATGTGTGGGTTAACACATCATTTTTTATAAATGCTAATGTTAACAGCAAATTAATTAGGTAAATCTCTCCTTAGCTGCATTTTAAAACGCATGCATTAATGCAACATGTGGTTTGCTTTCAGTGGGTAAAAAAAATCTGTCCGTGGCCATGTGATGTCACACAGGTTCACGGCTCGTTATAACACATAGTTCTGATTCATGTGCACCTGTTTGACATCACATGGCCAGATTTCTGTCACCTGGAAGTAAATTAATGACAGCAAGCAGAGATATAGAAAACTTCTACAGAGAATATAAAGGAAAATTTGTATGACTTTGCATTATAAAAAGATTACATTATATGCCCAAAGTGGACACCCCCTTTAAACCTAGTGCCCTTTGAGTCTCATCTAACTTTCAAACACTATTAGTAAACCTGCCTCATTATATTCACTTTTAGACTGATGTTCTTTCCAATTCGTCATTCTCGTGAAGTAGTACTTTATATGCTACAGTTGTGCTAATTTGTCGTTTACTTCAAAAGTTTATTAACTACAATTAGAAAATAAAGTTGGTGAGGCAGCACTTAAAGCAGACAGATTTCTAAAGTACATTATTTTATTCGTGCTCCAGCTGAAACTAAGGATTTCCAAGCACCTCAATTAGTAAGTATCCTGCTACTTGAAAAATGAATGTGATCGGAGTCCTGACATGTTCTGTGCCGGCTGGCAAAAGATAAAGGGCGCAGAGAATAGAGGAAAAGTGTGTGCGAAACTTGGAGAGAGAAGAAAGCGACTAAAATAGCCTAAGGTGGTGAAAAGCGTCGGAGAGGGTTTTAGATTGTTGGTTTGAGAAGGGAAGTTAGTACACCACAAGGTCAATGTTTGATATCACCTTAAAATTGTTGAGTTATCTCAAATCTAACGCTATCCCCCTCCCCTAAATAGGGAGTCCTGTTTCGCCTAGTTATCTCTATACGGGTACCTTCAGTGTTGCCAAGTACAGTATAGTTGCATGGTTGGGGTCCCTTCAGTTGGATAACGATATGCATATGGCAAAACATGCAAACTTTTGATAATCCCGTTTATGATAAATTGGGAGGGTGGTAAGTGTAGAACCTCTGGACAACCTTTTTAATATTAGCACAATGATGCTCTTCTCAAGCAGCTAACCAGGTTCTGGCACTTGTATGTCAGTACGGCACCACCATATTTGTGTGAGCCAGGTTGTGTACTGCAAAGCAGTCCATGCAAACAGAAATGAGCCTTGCATAGCGGTAAAGTAGATCATTGGCATCACCTTAGCCACAAGATAGCATTATCCTCTCTTGATGCTGTGACACAACAGTCCCACAGGAAAGGAGTCACAACATCATAGATGACTATAATACCTTGAGTCCAGATCCTGGTGTAGTGTTCATTCTGGAAAATATGGCTGAGGAACGTACTGGACTTTAAAAGTACAGCTAAACCTGAGTCTACCTAAAACATTGACTGTATTGATAACCTACAATGTCTAATTGTGACTGGTACACATAGAATAATCCATGAGTTTGAGCGGTGAAGGGTGCATGTGGTCTAGTACGAAATTATCCATTTGGCATCTAGTGCACACCAATCCTTATGAATACAACAATACCTGCCACTTTTACATTCGCATTTGCTATGAAAGAACTAGACTGCCGTGCACAGAGCTTTTCAATCAACACCTTTTGGGTGAACTAGAGTGGAGATAGTGAGCAAGATCATCTTGTTTCCATCAGTGGTTGACCTCATATATGATCCTCTAGATCGTATAAAGCCCACAAGTGATGATAAGGAATTTGAATAGGATGCAATAAAATGTCATATAGGTGTATAAAATATAGTGTATATTATATTATCAAGTTGTGTTCGCTACTGCCTGCAGAGATTTTACTCTAACAGTAATCTTGTTGATCCTCTGGACATGAATGTGTGTGTAGTAAGTACTTGTTTCCCATGTGATAAGAGTGCTGTGACATCTTTCCTGAGGACTGGGTTCCATTTCCTGTTCCAGAACAGAAAAACTGAAGTAACATTGGAGATGTGAACCTAGCCCTGTCATCGATAAAATGAAATGACAGTCAAAATGAGAAAAAATAGGCACAAGTATCTGAGTAATGCTCACTTACTGGTGGCATAAGTATCTGAGTAATGCTCACTTACTAGTGGCATAAGTATCTGAGTAATGCTCACTTACTAGTGGCATAAGTATCTGAGTAATGCTCACTTACTAGTGGCATAAGTATCTGAGTAATGCTCACTTACTAGTGACTAAGTATCTGAGTATGCTCACTTACTAGATAAGTATCTGAGGTAATGCTCACTTACTAGTGGCATAAGTATCTGAGTAATGCTCACTTACTAGTGACATAAGTATCTGAGTAATGCTCACTTACTAGTGGCATAAGTATCTGAGTAATGCTCACTTACTAGTGGCATAAGTATCTGAGTAATGCTCACTTACTAGTGGCATAAGTATCTGGGTAATGCTCACTTACTATGGCACAAGTATCTGGGTAATCTCAAGAGAAAAGAAAAAAGAAAAAAAAGAGATACTAGTGGCATAAGTATCTGAGTAATGCTCACTTACTAGTGGCATAAGTATCTGAGTAATGCTCACTTACTAGTGGATTTTGTTGTGCAGTTTTTATACAAATTTTACATCATAGGAGATTGAATCCAACAGCTAAGCTAAGGATATGGGCACCAAATCCAAATGCCACTGCAAAATCCTGTGCCCCAAAATGTAAGTATCAAAAAATACAAATTGGTACTATGCTCACAAACAATTGTAAATATTAAATACATTTTATTAGTTATGCAAAAAATTATTAATAACAGCAAATTTACATAGCATGGTAGTTATACAATGGGAATACATGATTAAAAACAGTGCATAGCCACATATAGAACAAGCAAAGTGCCATAGGGAATAAAATGAATCCGTATGGAGTAGGAGACCTAGTAACTAGAGGGCGAAACACTGGGCGAAACACGTGTTGGGGCTACACAGTGCACACCCGGTATCCTGGTATGGTAATGACTTTCTAGTATTGTTTTAGAGCCGTTCATGTTAGCAAGCTAAGGCTTGTATATAGCTGTTTTCTACCTCTAGTTACTAGGTCTCCTACTCCATACGGATTCATTTTATTCCCTATGGCACTTTGCTTGTTCTATATGTGGCTATGCACTGTTTTTAATCATGTATTCCCATTGTATAACTACCATGCTATGTAAATTTGCTGTTATTGATAATTTTTTGCATAACTAATAAAATTTATTTAATATTTACAATTGTTTGTGAGCATAATACCAATTTGTATTTTTTGATACTTATCATAGGAGATTGGTTAAAGATGAGAAGTCTATAAATGGGTATTCCTTTTTAAGTGTATATTGTACTACAGGCATAATAGGGGGGTCTTGTTATAGGAAAACCTTACCTGTAAGTCCACGGTGATAAGCTTCTTCTGTTAGAAAGCCAAAGCCTCAGGTTGACTTCACATTTTCCACCAGAGGGTTCTGAGCCATTTCGTAGCTGGTGCACCATCTCCATCAAACTTTGTTCGTAATCCTCCACTAAACTGTAAATCTGTGAAGGAGCAAAGGAGTTGCCTCCCAGCACAGGGTCTGGGGATGTCTTCCCATGGCCTTTGTCCTGAGTGGGGCTCTCTTTTGCTTTGCCTTGACCTTTTTTTCGGTTTTTAGAAGGTTTTGATGTGTCTGAGCTGAGGACATGGACGAGTAGTAGAGAACTGGCATACAGAAGTAGCTGTGAAGGTAGGTAAATGTTCAGCATTATGTAATGCCACAGGACAACATCTCTTTTCTATATTCAAGCATTTACATATTTGACTTCAGGAAACAATGAAATAATGTCAAATTAAAATGTATAAAGGGAGTCCTTTATCTTTGCTATTTCTCCCCTTTTTTCTGTTATATTTGCAACCTTTTGGACACATTGGTAGTATGTGACAAATTTAGCGACTTTTTCAATCGCCCACCAATTTCACCACAAGAAAGTTTTTATGCTATCACAGCAAAACTGCTTTCTAAATGAAGCTTAAAGGAGATCTCCTACCAAACAAGTTAGGTCAGTGGTGGCGAACCTATGGCACGGTTGCCAGAGGTGGCACTCAGAGCCCTCTCTGTGGGCACCCAAACCATTTACCCAGCACAGAGTTCACCAAACAAACTCAAAGAATCCTCCTGTAGTCCCGCTACACATAATTGTCTACTTGGGACTGCAGGAATAGTGAGAGTTGTGTAAAGGGCTGCATTATTTTTGGAGGTCCTAGTGCTGGCCCCATATTTCTTCCTTGTACAGGGGGACCCTAAAGAGAAGCTACAATGATAGTCCAAATTTGCCTTTCTTCTTTCAACTGTATTGATGTCGTCAAGAGGCCAAAACTATTGAAATTTGTGGCAGAACAGCTCGTAATAACTTACTTCTCAAACTTTTTTGATGGCACTTTGTGATAAATAATTGGGTTTTGGTTGAAATTTGGGCACTCGGTCTATAAAAGGTTCGCCATCACTGAGTAGTCTCAGTGATGAGACCCCCACAGATCATGAGAACTGAGAATTTGTTGCTACCCAAGATGCCTGGAGTGGAACCAACATGCGCAACCATCTGCCCCAGTCATCTCAAGGAGCAACGAGGAGGTACTTTAGACCTCAATGGACACCTCGTTCTCGGAATCACTGAGACCCCCATCAGTCAGCAAGTTGTTTGGTTCGAAAACCCTTTTAAAAGTTTTTTATATTGAACTAATAGAATATCCCTTAACACGAAATAAATAATACATCTATAATACCCTATGGTCATCGTATTCTGCAGAGCTTACAAATCCTGTGAGACATATACAGGCCAAGCAAGTTAGCTACGTTACGTGATCTACCATTGATGCTTCGTTTATTCATCAAAGATGAGTTTGTGTCATTTTAACCCTGTATATTACATTGCAAAGTTTCTGAGCCATCAGTGGTATGTAGACTGAATTCTTACACAATATTTGGAGTTCAGCAGGGGATAAAGGTCCAGTTTTTATTCTTTCCTGCACTTAAGGAGAAAGGACTGGGCAGGAAAAAGGACAGCCTAGCAATCCTAAGGATACAATAAAAGAGCAAGTGACATGTTCCTATAAACATCCTCCAGATGTGACTAACTAGAAAACACAGTACACAAAGTATCACTGCTCTCTGAGCACTTCCATATTATGACCGCATAATAGACGTGAAGAATTAATTCCATTTGATGATCCAGTAGGGTCAGAGATGGAGACCATTATAATACCTAGTCTATATATTTTTGTTACAGCAATACATATGAATAATATACATATATATTGTATACTGTATCTGTGATACACATTGATGCATCATGGGAATGTTGTATTTTAATACAGGCTACTGTAAGGTTACTTACATTTATTTATGTAATACATTTATTTATGAATGTTTATTTAATACATTCATTTATTTTTCTACATTTAGGTATTTAATACATTCATTTATTTTTCTACATTTAGGTGTTTTATAGCAAGATGTGATGTATTACACATTTTATTTATCAGCTCTAGGTTCAATAGGCAACCTCCTTTGTCTTTTTAGGGGTATCATTGCAAGTTGCAGTCATGGAGAGATTGTCATGGTCATTATTCAAATACTTTGGCAATTGTCAATTTTTGGCCATTTGATGATCGCATCTTGGTTGCATCAGAACTGCTACATGACTGCACCACAGTGTATAAGTATAATACACTTCAATTTTATGTTATGTATTTTAATTCTCATATTTTTTAATTGTTTTTTTTATGTACTTAATGTATTAAAGGTTACAATTACTTGGACGTATTGATTGCCATGTATATCTGAAGAAATCATCTTTACAGGAGGCAATCGGATGTATCATATTGTATATGCTACGGGTTATAGTATTCTACTACATAGGTACAAACAGACTACACCAATATATATACATGATTATTACATGTCGCTATCAGATGTATTATGTATATTACAGGCTACTATCAGATGAATATAGGTACTGTAAGTCAGATATGGTATATGTATTAAAGGCTAGTATGTGTACTAGCACATTTGTTATATTTATTACAGGTTACAAAAGTATTGATATGTGTACTTCTAGAATTGGGGAAATAAAAGCATATCAGCCTACTGTAAGTTGTAGCATTTCAAGCTTTACATTTTGGTTAGTTCTTTGTAAAGAACATCTTTTTTACTTTGGGTATTCCGAAATGTAATACAGTTCAAATTTCATGCACATTCTTTTAATTGTATGTGGCAGAAAAGCATCGTAATGATAACAAAATACACAGATAACATCTTAAACATCAACTGCTCCATAGCATAGAGCAGACATAGATTGCCTCATGCACATCTTTTCTATGACATGCTCAATTACACATGCAATTTAGAACATATGGTTATGATAGTGGACAAAAAATATATAAACAAAGCCTATGCCCAATCATGACCCATAGAGTAAAAACACATATTATGTCCACAGTTGGCTCACATAATTTTGATATCTATGTTTGTCTATTTGAGAACTTACCAGTCTATTTGAGCCAAGCATCGTGTGGCGTGAAGTAGCAAATGCAGCTGCAGCCTTAACAAACCTCAGGGACTATCCCCAGTGTCAGAGGGGCACAGGCTGCACCTACTCTGAGTGTCTCCAGTGGGGCTGGGCCCAATCCAATGTACAGTTAGATTTCTAAAGGTGCTGAGTACAATGTTAACAAAGGCCCAGCTTGTCCCTTTTCGCCTTCTGTTCTTCGCCTCTTGTTTTGTGTCCCTGACTTCACATGCAGGGACTGTGTTTGCAGACTGGGAACACAGTGCACAGCGGCTCTGTTCTCACACTCGACACACACGGACCTGGCTGATATGTGCTGTTTGTTTGCTTGTTCTTTAAACTTCTTTTGGAATGGAATCCCCCATTTAATAGTTCAATGGAGAATTGTGAAAATGTAATATTACCAGCTGCAGAAAAGGGCAGAGTATCCCTTTTCACCTTCTGTACGGCTGTGGCTAATTTAGGAATAGGCATGAACTTAGTGGTTGGCCTGTAAATGTTCTATGTGGGAATGTAGTGCTGTGTATGCTCAATACTGGCAGTGGGTTTACAGCATGTATACCAGGCAGTACTTGATATTATCACAGCAGATACTCAATGTGTCACTGCACGCACACATGCACATGTTTAGAAAATGAAATATTAACAATACATCTCCTTAGTATAAAATATGTCACTGAACAGTCATTATATTTGTGAGCCAGAAGAGGCAAGAAAACAAGATGATACGTTAACTCTAGTCTGGGGGAATCTTCTATATGACTTCTCTAAAAATCCTTTTCTCCTTAAATCAACCACATATAGGGTATACGAACTTATATATGCACCAAATTCTTTACCAATGATCAAAATAACCAAGCCAGTGACTTCCCTAGGTGCTATACAAATCTGTCTTCACCTGTTCAGGTTGGATCACTCAATAGCCACAAAAACCCCAGTTTTCCTGAGAACACTCCAAGAAGAGGAGCAATGGCTCCAGGGTATATGCCCTTCATGTCTGCCTTATAAACCAGCCATGGCTCTATAAGACATTGTAACACAGTGATAAAATGTGTGACTATAATGTTACCCATGTGGTACAGTACCAAAACACAGGACAATTTGTAACGATATTAAACATGCTATCTACATGTCTACGTGCATCGCCATAGGCTGCAGTTAGTGGTCCAGTACATATGAGGGCCATTGTGAAAATCTTATGATGATCAGATTGACTTTCTCACAAATAAGCAAAAGTAGATATTGAAAAAAAAAGATATATTGCAAGGAAATAAACTTACCGTTATACATACTGAGGAAACTTTATAATAGGTTAAAATGCTTAAAGCACTTGATGAAGAAAATTCTAAAACTAATGTACCACTTAATTGTGCTCTATGTTAATAGGAATCTTGCCTCATGACAACAACCCCTTCATAAACAAAGTGTCTCATCACAAGGGTTGGTCACATTCACAGAATGGTTTATAAAGAAGAATGTCCCTAATTATTGACCCTCCCACTGTGACCTTCATGAGCTCCAGTAGGCTACATGCTATATTATGTCTTGATACTTTCTATTAAGATAAAAAAAAATGTGAAGGCCTGTATAAAATACGAGAACTCCAAGCAGGACTGCGTAGTTCAAAATCTACTCCTCTATGTACATTTTATCCTGTGCTGTGTTCTCTATATTATTTATCTCCTACAAACCTTCAAACAACTAAGACCTAAAATGAGAATTTCCTCTAGTTCCCATATCTTGTGGAGACAGTTTGTGTCCAGCTTGGGCAAGGCTGATATTTCCTTTAAGTTGTTGAAGACAAGCAAATTATTTTGACTGTTGCCAAGAGTCTTTGTTCTGGGGAATATCTTGGAGCAGCACTTGTGTTGTTTGACCTTCCCTGTGCTGTTTTAGGAAAGGAAGTAGAGATAAATGTTTGGCTGTTCACAGTTCATCTGTTCTTCTTTTTCTTCCATACAAGTCATTTCTCAAAGATCTGGTGCTGCACAAGTGAAGCATCTGCTACATCCTGAACAGAAGATGGCTGTTGACATAGAGGTGTGTAGTGTGCAAGACACTGCACATCCCTTCACCCCTCCCATGGACGTATTTATACAGCAGAAACAGGCAGGTGAGTTAGGGCTATAACAGGTGTCCATAATCCAAACATGACCTTGTATATGCTTATAGGGGATGTCTGAGTCGTTAAAAAACATATGTGGCCCCGATGGGGCTGCATCAAAAACTAAAAGCATTTACTTACCTCTGCGATTCCTCCCAGAGTCCCTAGCTGTCATCTCTCCACGAAGTTTGGCTCAACGCCAGCCGCGGTGGGCATGGGATGAGTGGGCATGGCATGCCGGAAACCGAAGTCAGCACAGTTTTCGTGCCTCTGTAAACAAACAGGTGTACAACCAGAGAGACGGCAGCGCGGGATGTCGGGAGTGACTATGGAGCTTCCAAAATGTTTATTTTTTTATGCCACCCCCTCCCAGCCTCATATATTTTTTTAACGTCTCAGACACCCCTTTAAGATAGTGAGGGAAACACAGGACAAAGTATTGCAACTAAATAGTGTACTGGACTTATGAAATTGGCACAGCATCTTAAACAAACAATGGGTTTTATAACTTATAGACAATTCACAAAAACATAGTGCAAAATGGATGGTAAATTGGGTCAATATGGGCCTCATTTATTAAGCACTTCTCATCAAGGCTTATGGCACAAGAAGATTTAAAAGAGGCTTTAAAAATTTTTTGTTAATAATTCTGGTGTATCTCGTGCTAAGGATAGGTGTGGATTTCAGCTTTCATATTGCACAAGTTATTGTGAGACTGTCAGCCATGTTGCAGTTTTCGCAGCCCTGTTACGTGAATTTTTAGATGTCGGATTCTGGCACAAGAACCACCCAAGATGCACCAACTTTCATGCAACTCAAGTATTTAGTCTTTTAAAAGCCACTTTCTAAGGACTGATTAGTAGGTGTACTGTGACTTTATGTATTGTTGTAGGCAATTTTAAATACATGAGCGCCAGCTCTAACCTGCTGGACCTCAAATTGGGGCCTTCCAAGTCCAGAAGGCAGGTAGACAAATAATTTGAATACATTTCAAATGGGCCAAATCATTGATAAGACATTTGAAACTGGCTCCTACAGAAGATCTTACTGTGTCAATACTAAAATATCAAACTACAGCATTAAGTTATGTGACTAGCTCGGAAAATGTGCAGAAATTTGTAGTAGGTAACACAATGGGAACACAAACGGTTTATAAAACAAATCTTAAGTTATGGTGAAGAATTAACTATACTGTTCCTATGCCATAGGATTCATGCTCCAACTAGATTTGTCAAGTAAGCCTTGTAAAACTATGTAAAGTCTTCTCGCTGACTGATAACATCATTGCAGTAAGTTAATAGTCATATTGAATGTTTGCAGCTGTTCATATGTACAGATTCCTAGAGCATCTACACTATCTAAGGAAACTTATCTACATAGCATTATACTCTATTATTTAAGTCTAGGTTCAGACAAAATGTTGTTCCGGTACAAGAGAAATGCAACCACAGCAGCAGAATTATTTAAAAATTTCACTTACTTTTCTAGAAACTTAGCATACAGTCTGTACGGAAATTACTCAGGCCCCATTACATTTTTCATTATTTGTTTCCTTGCAGCCAATTGGTAAGGTCAAAAAAAGTGCTTATTTTGCCATTAAAGGAAACCACCATTTAGAATGGCAGGGGTAAGCAGTAAGTACCGAGCACCAGCTCAGGGTGAGCTGGTGCCGGTACTTACTTTTGTTAGTGTTATAAACCGCGGTATCACGGTTTTAACACTTTTTAAACTTCAGAGCAGGAGAGGCTTTGGCGCTGCGCGCGACCATGCGCGTGCAACATCTCCGCTATTTCCTATGTAGGCGCGCGCACGATCGTGTGCACGCAGCGCCGAAGCCTGTTCTGGTCTAGATTTAAAAAGTGTTAAAACCGCGATACCACGGTTTATAACACTAACGAAAGTAAGTACCGGCACCAGCTCACCCTGAGCTGATGCTCGTACTTACTGCTTACCCTGCCGTCTAAGTGGTAGTTTCCTTAATGTACTCTCGCTCCGTACCCCATCTTGAGAAATGTAGTATTTTTTCTAATTTGCAAATTGCTAAAATACTAAAAATATGAACCTGGTCATAAGTATTCAGATCCTTTGCTTATGCTTGATTAAGCAGCTTTTGAGCTAGTACACCCATGAGTCATCTTGGGAATGACAAGTATTTCACACCTGGATTTGGGGATCCTCTGCCATTCTTCCCTGCAGATTCTCTCCAGTTCCTTCAGGTTGGATGGTGAAAGTTGGTGGAAGCCATTTTCAAGTCTCTCCAGTGATGCTCATTTGGGTCTTGGCTGGGTCAGTCATGGATGGTCACAGAGTTCTTCTGAAGCCATAGCTTTGTTATTTTAGCAGTGTTGAAAGGTGAACCTTCATCTCAGTCTGAGGTCCAGAGCACTCTGGAAGAGGTTTTCATCCAGGATATCTCTCTACTTGGCTACATTCATCTTTCCCTCAATTGCAATCAGTCACCCTGTCCCTGTAGCTGAAAAACACCCCCATAGCATGATGGGGGCATGACCACCATGTTTCACCGTTGGGATTATATTTGGCAGGTAATGAGTTATGTGTGGTTTTCTCCACACATATTGCTTACAATTAACACTAAAAAGTTCAATCTTTGTCTCATCAGACCAGAGAATCTTATTTCTCATTGTCAGGGAGTCCTTTATGTGTTTTTTTGCAAACTGTATGCAGGTTTTCATACAGCTTGCACTAAGCAGAGGCCTCCGTCGGCCCACTCTGCATCAAAGCCGCAATTGGTGAAGGGCTGCAGTTGTAGTTGACTTTATGGAACTTTCTCCAATCTCCCTACTGCATCTCTTGAGCTCAGCCACTGTGATCTTGGGGTTCTTCTTTACCTCTCCCACCAAGGCTCTTCTCCAACAATTTCTTAGTTTAGCACGACAGCTAGGTCGAGGAAGAGTTGTGGTCGTCCTAAACTTCTTCCGTTTAAGGACTATGGAGGCCAATGTGCTCTTAGGAACCTTAGTGCTGCAAACATTCTTTTGTAACCTTGGCTAAATCTGTGCTCTGCTACAATTCTGTCTCTGAGCTCCATGGGCAGTTCCTAAGACCTCATGATTCTCATGTGCTTTGACACACACTGTGAGCTATGAATTCTTATATAGACAGGTATGTGCCCTTCCTGATCAAGTATACCTTCTATTCAGTTTAATTAAACACAGCTGGACTTCACTGAAGGAGTATAAACATCTTAAGGAGAATCAGAAGGAAATGGACAGCTTTTGAGTTAAAGAGAATCTGTCAGGCAACCATATAAAACTAAATATATTTTCATAAACTGCCGTTAGAAAGCATTGCCCCATATCCTTACATTGTCCCTCTATATGCCTGTAAACTCAAACCAGTTTCTAAAGCTGTATGCAAATGACCTGAGATGGGTCCAATGAGTCATTATCATACTCAGCAATCCAGCTTATTCCTGAGTGTGAGGCACAGCCAGTCATTGACTGACAGCCTGAATAATGATGTGACCCTCCTGATGCTGATTACTCTATGTGCTTTCTAGTGCTGGTGCCCCCTATGTGTGTATGAGATACTCTATTATACACATGACTGACAGCCTGTATAATGATGTGACACTCCTCGTGCTGGCTACCTCTATGTACTTCCTAGTGCTGCACCCCCCATGCACCCTGTGTGTGTATGAGATACTCCTATACACATGACACTGAAGAGAAGCTACACAGATAGCCAAATGCCGTTCTTCTTTCAACTGTATGGTGTCGTCAAGAGGCTGAATATTGAATTTGTGGAAGAACAGCTGTAATAACTTACTTTCAAACTCTTTTTGATGCACTTGTGATAATAATTGGGTTTTGGTTGAAATTTGGGCATCGGTCATATAAAGGTTCGCCATCAGTGGTAGTCTAGTGATGAGACCCCCACAGATCATGAGAATGAGAATTTGTAGCACCAAGATGCCTGAGTGGAACCAACAGCGCAACCATCTGCCCCAGTCATCTCAGGGAGCAACGAGGAGGTACTTTAGACGCTCAATGACGTCCACATCGTTCGGAATCACTGAGACCCCATCTCAGCAAGTTGTTTGGTTCGAAAACCCTTTTAAAGTTTTTATATTTGAACTAATGAAATCCCTTAACACGAAATAAATAATACATCTTAATACCACTTGGTCATCGTATTCTCAGAGCTTACAATCTGTGAGACATATACAGACCAAGGAAGTTTAGCTACGTACGTGATCTACCATTGAGTTTCGTTATCATCAAAGATGAGTTTTGTCATTTTACCCGTATAGTACATTGCAAAGTTTTTGAGCCATCAGTGGTAGTAGACTGATACTTACACAACTATTTGGAGTTCCGCAGGGATAAAGGTCAGTTTTATTCTGTCCTGCACTTAAGGGAAAGGACTGGGCAGGAAAAAAGGACAGCCTAGCAATCTAAGGATACAGATAAAGAGCAAGTGACATGTTCCTAAATACATCCTCCAGAGGTGTGACTAACTAGAAACACAGTACACAAAGTACACTGCCCTCTGAGCACTTCATATTATGACGCATAATGAAGTATTTAATTCCATTTGATGATCCAGTAGGGTCGAGATGGAGACACATATAATAATCTGCATAATTTTTTGTGTGTACAGCAACTAATATGAATAATATAATATATATTGTATACTGTATCTGTCTGATACACATTGATTATCATAGGAATGTAGGTACTTGTTAATACAGGCTTTTACTGTAAGTGTTGCATACGTTGATGTAAACATTTATTTATGACATTCTTTAATTTTAATAATTATTTAGTGTTAATATTCAGTATTTTTCTACCTTAGGTATTTAATACATTCATTTATTTTTCTACATTAGGTGTTTTATACAAGATGAAGTATTACACATTTTATTATCAGCTCTAGTTCATAGCAACTCCTTTGCCTTTTAGGCTTCATTGCAATTTTGCATCATGGAGAGTGTGTATGCGTCATTATGGAAAACTTGGCAATTGTCAAATTTTTGGCCATTTATTTATCGCATATTGGTTGCATCAGAACTGCTAAACATGACTGGCACCTACAGTGTATAAGTATATATAACTTCAATTTATAGTATGTATAATTCTCGATTATTTTTTTAAATTGTTTTTGTTATGTACTTAATGTATACAGGTTACAATTACTTGGATGTATGGTGCCAGTATATTCTGAAGACAATCATCTTTACAGGAGGCAATCGGATGATCATATGTAATATGCTACGGGTTATAGTATTCTACTACTAGGTACAAACAGACTACAACCAATATATATACATGATTATTACATGTCGCTATCAATGTATTATGTATATTACAAGGCTACTGATGACATAGGTAACTGTAGAAGAATGGTCTATGTACTAAAGGCTAGTATGTTACTAGCAACTTGTTATATTATACAGGTTACAAGTATTGATGATGTGGCTATAGAATGGGGAGATATAAGAATGATCACGAGACTGTTAGAGTATAATTTTTGCTAGCTTTATTTGGTGTTACTTTGTAAAGAACTCTTTTTTCTTGGGTATTCAGAAATGTATACAGTTCAAATTTCATGCACGTTTTTTTAATCTTAGTGGCAGAAAAAGATCGTAAGATAACCAAAAACACAGATAACACTAAAAACTCAACCTGCTCCATAGCATAGAGCAGACATAGATGCCTCATGCAATCTTTATGACTGCTCATCACTGCTTTAGACAATATGGTTATGATAGGGACAAAAAATAATAAACAAAGCCTATGCCAATCATGACCCATAGAGTAAAAAACACATATTATGTACCACAGTTGGCTCACATAATTTTGATATCTATGTTTGTCATTTTGAGAACTTACCAGTCTATTTGAGTCCAAGCATCGTGGGAGTGAGTAGCAAATGCAGCTGCAGCCTTAACAAAACCCAGGGACTATCCAGGTCAGAGGGGCACAGCGCACCTACTCTGAGGTGTCTCCAGTGGGGCGGGCCCAATCCAATGTACAGTTAGATTTCTAAAGTGCGAGTACAATGTTACAAAGGCCCAGCTTTCTTTCGCCTTCGTTCTTAGCCTCTTGTTTTGTGTCCCGACTCACATGCAGGGACTGTGGTGCAGACTGGGAAACACAGTGCCACAGCGGCTCTGTTCTCACACTCGACACCACGGACCTGGTGATAGTGCTGTTGTTTGCTGTTCTTTAAATTCTTTTGGAATGGAATCCCCCATCTAATAGTTCATGGAGAATTGTGAAAATGTAATATTACCAGCTGCAGAAAAGGCAGAGTATCCCTTTTTCACCTCTGTACGGCTGTGGCTAATTAGGAATAGGCATGAACTTAGTGGTTGGCCGTAAATGTTCTAACGTGGGAATGTAGTGCTGTGTATGTCAATACTGGCAGTGGGTTTACAGCATGTATACCAGGCGTACTGATATTATCACAGCAGATACTCAATGTGTCACTGCACGCACACATGCACATGTTTAGAAAATGAAATATAACAATACATCTCCTTAGTATAAATATGTCACTGAACAGTCATTATATCTGTTAGCCAGAAGAGGCAAGAAAACAAGATTAACGTTAACTCTAGTCTGGGGGAATCTTCTATATGACTTCTCTAAAAATCCTTTCCCCTAAAGCAGCCACATATAGGGTATATGACCTCATATGATCCAATTCTTTACCAATGATCAGATAACCAAAAGCCAGTGACTTCCAGGTGATATACAAATTGTCTTCACTGTTCAGCGTTGGATCACTCAATAGCCACAAAAACCCCCGTTTCCGAGAACACTCCAAGAAGAGGAGCAATGGCTGCCAGGGTATATGCCCTTCATGTTTACTTATAAACCAGCCATGGCTCTATAAACATTGTAACACAGTGATAAAATGTGTGACTAAATGTTACCATGTGGTACAGTACCAAAACACAGGACAATTGTAACGATCTATAAACATGGCTATTACATGTTACGGTGCATTGCCATAGGCTGCAGTTAGTGGTCCAGTACATATGAGGGCCATTGTGAAATCTTATGATGATCAGATTGACTTTCAGACAAATAAGCAAAGTAGATATTGAAAAAAAAAAAGATATATGCAGGAATAAAACTTACCCTTATACATTCTGAGGAAACTTTTAATAGGTTAAAAGCTTAAAGCACTTGATGAAGAAAATTCTAAAACTTATGTACCACTTAATTGTGCTCTATGTTAATAGGAATCTTGCCTCATGAAACACCCCTTCATAAACAAAGTGTCTCATCACAAGGGTTGGTCACACTTCACAGAATGGTTTAAAAGAAGAATGTCCCTAATTATTGACCCTCCCGCTGTGACCTTCATGGTCTCAGTAGGCTACATGCTAATTATGTCTGATACTTCTATTAGATAAAAAAAAATGTGAAGGCCTATATAAATAACGAGAACTCCAAGCAGACTGCGTAGTTCAAAATATACTCCTCTAGGTACATTTTATCCTTGGCTGTGTTCTCTATATTATTTATCTCTACAAACCTAAACAACTACGACCAAAATGGAATTTCCTCTAGTTCCCATATCTTGTGAGACAGTTTGTGTCCAGGCTTGGGACAGGCTGATATTTCCTTTAAGTTGTTGAAGACAAGCAAATATTTTGACTGTTGCCAAGTTCTTTGTTCTGGGGAATATCTTGGGCAGCACTTGTGTTGTTTGACCTTCCCGTGCTGTTTTTAGGAAAGGAAGTAGAGATAAATGTTTTGGCTGTTCACAGTTCATCGTTTTTCTTTTCTTCCATACAAGGTATTTCTCAAAGATTGGTGCTGCACAAGTGAAGCATCTGCTACATCCTGAACAAAGATGGCTGTTGACATAGAGGTGTGTAGTGTGCAAGACACTGAACATCCCTTCACCCCTCCCATGGACGTTTTATACAGCAGAAACAGGAGGTGAGATTAGGGCTATAACAGGTGTCATAATCCAAACATGACTTGTATATGTTAAAGGGTGTCTGAGTTGTTAAAAACATATGTGGGCCCCGATGGGGCGCATCAAAAACTAAAACCATTTACTTACCTCTGCGATCCTCCCAGAGTCCCTAGCTGTCATCTCTCCACGAAGTTGGGCTCAACGCAACCGAGGTGGCATGGATGAGTGGGCATGGCATGCCGAACCGAAGTCAGCACAGTTTTCGTGCCTCTGTAAACAAACAGGGTACAACCTAGAAGACGGCAGCGCGGGATGTGGGAGGTACTATGGAGTTCCAAAATGTTTTATTTTTTTATGCCACCCCCTCCCAGCCCTTATATTTTTTAACGTCTCAGACACCCCTTTAAGATAGTGAGGGAAAGCACACAGGACAAAGTATTGCAACTAATAGTGTACTGGACTTATGAATTGGCACAGCATCTAAACAAACAATGGGTTTTATAACTTATAGACAATTCACAAAAACATAGTGCAAAATGGATGGTAAATTGGGTCAATATGGGCCTCATTTATTAAGCACTTCTCATCAAGGTTATGGCAGCAAGAAGATGTAAAAGAGGCTTTAAAATTTTTGTTAATAATTCTGGTGTATCTCGTGCTAAGGAGGTAGGTGTGGATTTCAGCTTTCATATTGCACAAGTTATGTGAGACTGGTCAGCCATGTTGCAGTTTCGCAGCCCTGTTACTGAATTTTTAGAGTCGGTTCTGGCACAAAACCCCAGATGCACCAACTTTATGCAACTCAAGTATTTAGTTTTTTAAAAGCCACTTTCTAAGGACTGATTAGTAGGTGTACTGTGACTTATGTATTGTTGTAGGCAATTTTAAAACATGAGCGCCAGCTCTAACCTGCTGGACCTCAAATTGGGGCCTTCCATCCGAGGCAGGTAGACAAATAATTTGAATACATTTCAAATGGGCACAAATCATTGATAAACATTGAAACTGGCTCCTACAGAGATCTTACTGTGTCAATACTAAAATATCAAACTACAGCATTAAGTTATGTGACTAGCTCGGAAAATGTGCAGAAATTTGTAGTAGGTAACACAATGGAACACAACGGTTTATAAAACAATCTTAGTTATGGTGAAGAATTAACATACTGTTCCTATGCCATAGGATTCATGCTCCAACAGATTTGTCAAGTAAGCCTTGTAAAACTATGTAAAGTCTTCTCGCTGACTGATAACATCATTGCAGAAGTTAATAGTCATATTGAATGTTTGCAGCTGTTCATATGTACAGATTCCTAGAGCATCTACACTATCTAAGGAAACTTATCTACATAGCATTATACTCTATTATTTAAGTCTAGGTTCAGACAAAAATGTTGTTCCGTCACAAGAGAAATGCAACACAGCAGCAGAATTATTTAAAAATTTCACTACTTTTCTAGAAACTTAGCATACATCTGTACGGAAATTACTCAGGCCCCATTACTTTTTCATTATTTGCTTCATTGCAGCCAGTTGGTAAGGTCTAAAAAAGTGCTTATTTTGCTCATTAAAGGAAACAACCATTTAGAATGGCAGGGGTAAGCAGTAAGTACCGAGCACCAGCTCAGGGTGAGCTGGTGCCGGTACTACTTTTGTTAGTGTTATAACCGCGGTATCACGTTTAACACTTTTTAAACTTCAGAGCAGGAGAGGCTTTGGCGCTGCGCGCGACCATGCGCGTGCAACATCTCCGCTATTTCCTATGTAGGCGCGCGCACGATCGTGTGCACGCAGCGCCGAAGCCTGTTCTGGTCTAGGTTTAAAAAGTGTTAAAACCGCGATACCACGGTTTATAACACTAACGAAAGTAAGTACCGGCACCAGCTCACCCTGAGCTGATGCTCGTACTTACTGCTTACCCTGCCAGTCTAAGTGGTGGTTTCCTTTAATGTACTCTCCGTACCCCATCTTGAGAAATGTAGATATTTTTTCTAATTTTGCAAATTGCTAAGAAATACTAAAATATGACCTGGTCATAAGTATTCAGATCCTTTGCTTAGCATTGAGTAGAAGCAGCTTTTGAGCTAGTACACCCATGAGTCATCTTGGGAATGACAAGTATTTCACACCTGGATTTGGGGATCCTCTGCCATTCTTCCCTGCAGATTCTCTCCAGTTCCTTCAGGTTGGATGGTGAAAGTTGGTGGAGCCATTTTCAAGTCTCTCCAGTGATGCTCATTTGGGTCTTGGTGGGTCAGTCATGATGGTCACAGAGTTTTCTGAAGCCATAGCTTTGTTATTTTAGAGTTGTTGAAAGGGACCTTCATCTCAGTGAGGTCCAGAGCACTCTGGAAGAGGGTTTTCATCAGGATATCTCTCTACTTGGCTACATTCATCTTTCCCTCAATTGCAATCAGTCACCCTGTCCCTGTAGCTGAAAAACCCCCATAGCATGATGGGGGATGACCACCATGTTTCACCGTGGGATTATATTTGGCAGGTGATGAGCAATGTGTGGTTTCTCCACACAATATTGCTACAATTAACACCAAAAAGTTCAATCTTTGTCTCATAGACCAGAGAATCTTATTTCTCATTGTCAGGGAGTCCTTTATTGTGTTTTTTTGCAAACTGTATGCCGGTTTTCATACAGCTTGCACTAAGCAGAGGCCTCCGTCGCCCACTCTGCATCAAAGCCGCAATTGGTGAAGGGCGTGCAGTTGTATTGACTTATGGAACTTTCTCCAATCTCCCTACTGCATCTCTTGAGCTCAGCCACTGTGATCTTGGGTTTTCTTTACCTCTCCCACCAAGGCTCTTCTCCAACAATTTCTTATTTTAGGACTATGTGCTCTTGCTGCAAACATTCTTTTGTAAGCTTGGCTAAATCTGTGCTCTGCTACAATTCTGTCTCTGAGCTCCATGGGCAGTTCCTAAGACCTCATGATTCTCATGTGCTTTGACCACCACTGTGAGCTATGAATTCTTATATAGACAGTATGTGCCCTTCCTGATCAAGTATACCTTCTATTCAGTTTAATTAAACACAGCTGGACTTCATGAAGGAGTATAACCATCTTAAGGAGAATCAGAAGGAAATGGACAGCTTTTGAGTTAAAGAGAATCTGTCAGGCAACATATAAACTAAATATATTTCATAAACTGCCGTTAGAACGATTGCCCCATATCCTTACATTGTCCCTCTATAGCCTGTAAACTCAAACCAGTTTCTAAAGCTGTATGCAAATGACCTGAGATGGGTCCAATGAGTCATTATCATACTCGCGCAATCCAGCTTATCCTGAGTGTGAGGCACAGCCAGTATTGACTGACAGCCTGTATAATGATGGTGACCCTCCTGATGCTGATACTCTATGTGCTTGTCTAGTGATGGTGCCCCCGATGTGTTTGAGATAATCGTATACACATAACTACAGCCTGTATAATGAGTTGACACTCTCGTGCTGGCTACCTCTATGTACTTCCTAGTGCCCCCCCCCATGCACCTGTTTGTGTATGAGATAATCCTATTTAACATGGCTGACAGCCTGTATAATGAGTGACTACTCTCGTGCTGGCACCCTATGTACTTCCTAGTGCTATAGTGCGCACCCCCCCCCCAACCCATGACACCTGTTTGTGTATGAGATACTCCTATACACATGGCTGACAGCCTGTATAATGATGTCACACTCCTGTTAGGGTGGTCAAAAAACAACATTGTAGGTAGGCTTTAATACATTATGGTGCCCACCATGCACACGATGGTACACACTTACAATGGGCACTCCAGCCTACAAGGTATGATAAAGTTTGTAATAGGACCCCCTGTTCCATGTTATACATCTGCAGTGTAGCAGAAATCGTGCAGAGCTGGTCTGCACCCAGCAGCTCAGAGACAATGCACATATCACTGTTGAATTATGCAAAACTTGTTGAATAAGAAGTACTAATTAAATACACACAGTAGTGGCTGTATAATACCCCCTTTTTACCTTTGTGGACTTTTCTCACTATTTATATGCTATGAATAGTAGGTATTATAACCTGGCAGCCCAGGGCCCAAGCGTCTTGAGGCCCATGGCCATCCAAACCACCCCACCAAAGAACGGACCCTTAACCATAAAAACATCGTACATCTGTTCCTACTCTAATATACATGCACTCCAGAACTATTTCAGGACCTAAGGTCCTCCAAGGTCCAGAAAATGCACATTAAAAAATAGGCAGGAAGGATGCATCCCCCTTTCTCCAAGATGCTTGATTCTAGAACCATAATGTAGGAGTGAATCCAAGACTTGAGGGGCTATAGTATTCATAAAGCTCATGGCAGTCTTTAATCCGCCCATGAGTATGATCTACCTTCCTAAAGACTTAAAAGATATTTCTTTAAAATGAATAGGTTAAGTAAATAACTTTTCAATAAATCTTATTACAAGAAAATATTATTTCCCTTTATGTAGCCTTCTCCTGCATGCTAAATGCCTCAGTTCACTGCTCTGATCTGTGCAAATATCCCATTTTCAGCTCAGAGTGTGCTAGTTTGGTTCACTACTTGCCCGTAGTTGATAGTTATGATGGCTACGCGTGAAAGGTGGGTCTGCACTTGAATGCAAACCATGTAAATACATTTGACAATATTTAATGAATTGTGGGAGCGTAACAAAGTGTAACTTGTTTCTATTCAATCAGTGGGAACAGATGAAGATGAGTCTAGGTCTCCTGTATTTCTCTCCCTAAACAAAGTAAAGCAATGGCACCACTTGATGGTGAATTTAGCCTCATGCTATCTTATGTTACTTTTTAAAGAGAAGGGAAAAAATTCTTTGTAAACTTCAATATTCATTTTGGCCTCATTATTTATTTATGATCATAAGAATAACTTCTTATAGCCTGTAATTGCTTCTTAGAGCGTTGCATATTTTCAATATTCCACTTAGTGCCACTTTTATCAGTTATGTATCTTTTTATACAAAGTAAAAACATGTATATTCTTTCTGATTATAAATGTCACCAATTTTAACTAACTATAATGTTTCTCCAGATGTACTTCACTTTTAATAAGAGCTTTCAGGTTCTTGATTTTCTGAATCATTCATGCATTGATGGCAGTTTTCCTCCCTTCATTTATATAGGGCCTTTACCAAGAAGTTAAATATTATGGGCATATTTTAGTCGGTATATATTTCTCTCATTGTGTACTTGTTGGGTTGTAAAGGGGGGGAAACAAACCTTCAATAAAAATATCTGATTAAAAAAAAATTATTAATGGGCATTTACCAATGTCATCCTTTAAAAAAAATTTCACAGAGAACAAAGCAATTTGGCGGGTGGGGTTACAATTATAAATATACAGTCCTACACATACAAATTCAACTTAAGAACAAACCTACAGAACCTATCCTGTACAAAACCTGGGGACTGCCTGTAGTTCATCACCCTTCCCCCCATCTTTCTGGCATAGAACAGGATTTTGTTCTCTCCTTCTTGTTAACTCAAAGAGCCAATAAGTTTATAATTGTAGTAAGTAAACTGATGGTGCTCTCAGATAGACTGGTGGCTACCTATATATATATTATATATATATATATTATTAACTTTCTGAATGATGGATTAATAATACATTGATTGTGCAGTGCATCCTTAATGCATTCTTGTCTCTTACCAGCAGGGAGCACTGTGCTCTATTCACTAATGTCCAGATTCATCTCTCCTTTTTTTTCTCCTCATCATAAATATGACATAACCCCCCCTTTGGATTTGTGAGATTAACATGAGATATCAGCCTACTGGCAAAGAAAAGGAGTATTGAGCAACCAATAAATGATTTCTGCAGGATAAGTTCTTTTCCATTAAACCCCATGAAAATGTTTTGTTTTTGTTTTTACATTCACGTAAATGATAGTTGAGTGTATGAATTATGTTTACTTTATATTAACCAGTGAATGTTGACATCATTTCCAAGAGGTCTACCTTGTGTCAGCACACAGCAAATGTTTATTACTATTTAAATGATTTGTATAAGGTTGTAGAATGTAACTACTGAATACTGCATGTGTCGGGACCTGTAATGCATAATTGACAGAATAGATATTCGGGTACCTGTCCACTAAATGTCTATTTATTTCCGATACTTAAAGGGAATCTGCTACCAGGTTTTACCCCCTAAACTACCAGTCCCCTCAGGTATGGCATGAAATTTCCTTTCTAAATTCCCTCTTTATGTAAAATTCTATCCATTTACCCATTAAAATAAAATCCTCTCCAAAGTCAGGCAAATATGACTCTTATCACTTATTTGCACATGAGATAAGTCAAGTGTTGCAGGTGGAGGGTGTGTCACTTCAGAAGCCTCTTTGGTTCAATAGTATTAGAATAAGTTTTTGTGTCAACTTAAAAGATAGCAATCTCATCTTTCAGATCCCATCAAGCTTATGGTTCTGAGCTACAGAACGGAAAATAGAGGCCATACACAATAGTCGTGAACTGAACCTTTTTAGCTGCCTGCATTTGCAACTATGGGGGAGATTCATTATGTCTTCTCTGCCAGTTTTATGGTGGAAAAGGCACTACACTCGGAGGAGAGTTCTGGCTTTCGGACCCAGTACATCGCCACTATTGGTGTTGGAGCAGAAAGCGGGACTATAGAACAAATGGAGAAAGCAGTTACTAGGTACATATGAATAGAGTAGGGGCTTCTGAAGTGATCTAACCCTGCAAACCCACTAAACTTGTACATCTCAACGAAAGGCATGAGTGAGAAGAGTTCATTGTCCCCTAAGTTTGGGCGAGTATTGGGTTTGTTATAGGTAAAACGGCGTGATTAAGTTTGACATAAAAAGATGCAATTGGCAAAGGACATTTTAATTATTATATCAGGCAGGGGAATAGTAATGAGTGGGTGAAACCTGGTGTAGTTCCCTTAATAGGTAAATGGTGTATAAAGAAAAGGTGCCACTGTTCGGTTGATTCAAGCTGACAGTAGAGATGATTAGGTTGGCACAGGATGCATTGGCTAAGTGATTGATTGGGATCTGCTAGACAGACACATGGGGAACATTTACTCACCTGGTTCTGTGTGATATCCCAGAGTAGGACCAGGGGTGCCAGAAGAGGAGGAAAGCGGCCTCTGACATCCACCGGAGAGAGGAGACCGCATCTCCAACCCATCCACTGCCCTCACGAGATCCCTCGCCCTCATGGTCATTCCCCCCGCCTCACGGTTTTCCCCTTCTCGCTTTCTCTTTTTTTCTCCGTTTTTTTTCCCGCTTTCGTTACCTTCTTCTTCCCTTTCGTATCCTGTACGGCCATGTCTTGCTGCTTCCCCCCCCGTTTGCATTCTTTAACCTCCCTTTCGCCTTCTCCTCCCCCTCCTGTCCGGACCCCCCCCCATGCACCCTGTGTGTGTATGAGATACTCCTATACACATGGCTGACAGCCTGTATAATGATGTCACACTCCTGGTGCTGGCACCCCCTGCAGTCTGTGTGTATGAGATACTCCTATACACATGGCTGACAGCCTGTATAATGATGTCACACTCCTAGTGCTGGTTGCCTCTATGTACTTCCTAGTGCTGCACCCTCCCCCCCCCCCCTGCACCCTGTGTGTGTTGAGATACTCCTATACACTGGCTTAGCCTGTTAATATGTCACACTACCCTGTGTCTTGCTACTCTATGTACCTCATAGTGCTGGCGCCCCCTGCAGCCTGTGTGTGTATGAGATTTTCCGATACACATGGCTGCATTCTGTAGCAGTTGTAACAGCCTGACATGCTGTTACTCTTATACACTATGATTTGCCCAGGGTCATTTACATTATAAAGAAAATATGATTTAAGAATGGTTATTGTATCAATTAACTAGATAAAGGCTTGGATGGGATCCTTGTGAGCAGCTCTAACAGGTAGTGGTGACAGAAATAGTTACCTGATGACAGGTGTTTTTTTTAAATATTAATGTCACAGCAAAAGGTCTGAATACTTATGACACGTTGATATTTCAGTTTTTCTTGTTTAATAAATTAGCAAACTATCTACATTGATCTCTCTACAAATGTGATCTAAATTCTTTTCAGTAAATGTTAGAAAAGCAGATATCTTTATCATTAACATGACGACCATTCTAGCAGCCACATCGCTGCTATGAGGCCCAAGGTGTCACCAGGTCAGAACAGCCAAGATTTGTTGGCATTAGCATTACTGTATTGTATTGTTCTGGAATACATATCTGTTAGGGTGGTCAAAAAACAACATTGTAGGTAGGCTTTAATACATTATTGCGCCCACCATGCACACGACGGTACACACTTACAATGGGCACTCCAGCCTACAAGGTTCATGATATAAGTTTGTTATGGACCCCAGCCTTTCTTAGGGATACCCCTGTTCCATCGTATCCATCTGCAGTGTAGAGCAGAAATCGTAGCAGAGCTGGTCTGCACCCAGCAGCTCAGAGACGAATGCACATAATTCACTGTTGAATTATGCAAAACTTGTTGAATAAAGAAGTACTAATTAAATACACACAGTAGTGGCTGTATAATACCCCCTTTCTTACCTTTGTGGACTTTTCTCACTATTTATACGCTATGAATAGTAGCGTATTATAATTGCCTGGCAGCCCAGGGCCCAAGCTGTCTTGAGGGCCCATGGCCATCCAAACCACCCACCAAAGAAGGACCCTTAACCATAAAAACATCGTACATCTGTTCCTACTCTCAATATACATGCACTCCAGAACTATTTCAGGACCTTTGAAGGTCCTCCAAAGGTCCAGAAAATGCACATTAAAAATAGGCAGGAAGGATGCATCCCCCATTCTCCAAGAAGCTTGGTTCTAGAACCATAATGTAGGAAGTGAATCCAAGACTTGGAGGGGCTATAGTATTCATAAAGCTCATGGCAGTCTTAATCCGCCCATGAGTATGATCTACCTTCCTTAAAGACTTAAAGAGTATTTCTCTTTAAAATGAATAGGTTAAGTAAAATTAAACTTTTCAATAAATCTTATTACAAGAAAATATTATTTCCCTTTATGTAGCCTTCTCCTGCATGCTAAACTGCTCAGTTCACTGCTCTGATCTGTGCCAAATATCCCATTTTCAGCTCAGAGTGTGCTAGTTTGGTTCACTACTTGCCACTAGTTATGAAGACTTGCCCCATAGTTATGAATGGCTACGCGTGAAAGGTGGGTCTGCACTTGAATGTAAACCATGTAAATACATTTGACAATATTTAATGAATTGTGGGAGCGTAACAGAAGTGTAACTTGTTTCTATTCAAGTCAGTGGGAACAGATGATAAAGGAGTCTAGGTCTCCTGTTATTCTCTCCAATAACAAAGTAAAGCAATGGGCACCACTTCATGTGAATTTAGCCTCATGCTATCCTTATGTTACTTTTTAAAGAGAAGGGAAAATAATTCTTTGTAAACTTCAATATTCATTTTGGCCTCATTTTCATTTTATTTATGATCATAAGAATAACTTCTTATAGCCTGTAATTGCTTCTTAGAGCATTGCATATTTTCAATATTCCACTTAGTGCCACTTTCTATCAGTTATGTATCTTTTTATACAAAGTAAAAACATGTATATTCTTTCTGATTATAAATGTCATCCAATTTTAACTAACTATAATGTTTCTCCAGAATGTACTTACTTTTAATAAGATCTTTCAGGTTCTTGATTCTTCTGATATCATTCATGCATTGATGGCAGTTTTCCTCCCTTCATTTATATAGGGCCTTTACCAAAGAGTTAAATTATTAATGGGCATATTTTATGCGGTATATATTTCTCTCATTGTTGTACTTGTTGGGTTTGTAAAAGGGGGGGAAAAAACAAAAACTTTCAATAAAAATATCTGATTTAAAAAAAAATTATTAATGGGCATTTACCAATGTCATCCTTTAAAAAAAAATTTCACAGAGAACAAAGCAATTGTGGCTGGGGTTACAATTATAAAATATACAGTTCCGACTTACATACAAATTCAACTTAAGAACAAACCTACAGAACCTATCCTGTACAAAACCTGGGGACTGCCTGTAGTTCAATCACCCTTCCCCCCATCTTTCTGGCATAGAACAGGAGTTTTGTTCTCTCCTTTCTTGTTTAACTCAAAGAGCCAATAAGTTTATAATTGTAGTAATAACTGATGGTGCTCTCAGATAAGACTGGTTGGCTACCATATATATATATATATATATATATATATATACTTTCATGAATGATGGATTAATAATACATTGAATTTGTGCAGCTGCATCCTTAATGCATTCTTGTCTCTTACCAGCAGGGAGCACTGTGCTCTTATTCACTAATGTCCAGATTCATCCTCTCCTTTTTTTTCTCCTCATCATAAATATGCCATAACCCCCCTCCCCCTTTGGATTTGTGAGATTACATGAGTATACAGCATACTTGGCAAAGAAAAGGAGTATTGAGCAACCAATAAATGATTTCTGCAGGATAAGTTCTTTTTCCATTAAACCCCATGAAAATGTTTTTGTTTTGTTTTACATTCACTGTAAATGATATTGTTGAGTGTATGAATATTATGTTTAACTTTATATTAACCCAGTGTAATGTTGACATCATATTCCAAGAGGTCTACCTTGTGTCAGCACACAGCAAAATGTTTATTACTATTTAAATGATTTCGTATAAGGTTGTAGAATGTAACTACTGAATACTGCA
The DNA here is from genome assembly GCA_019512145.1 of Engystomops pustulosus. Taxonomy (NCBI): domain Eukaryota; kingdom Metazoa; phylum Chordata; class Amphibia; order Anura; family Leptodactylidae; genus Engystomops; species Engystomops pustulosus. The sequence continues at coordinate 159,282,925 of CM033644.1, read as the reverse complement.
TGTTGTTCCTTTGTGGCACCTGTATCAATGTATGTATTGACAGAATCAGAATTCATTCAGGGTACCTGTCCACTAACTGTCTATTTTATTTCCGATACTTAAAGGGAATCTGCTACCAGGTTTTACCCCACTAAACTACCAGTCCCCTCAGGTATGGCATGAAATGTCCTTTCTAAATTCCCTCTTTTATGTAAAATCTCATCCATTTACCTATAAAATAAAATCCCCTCCAAAGTCAGGCAAATATGACTCTCCTCACCTTATTTGCACATGAGATAAGTCAAGTGATTGCATGGGGTAGTGTCACTTCAGAAGCCCATATCTTTGGTTCAATAGTATTTAGAAATAAGTTTTTGTGTCACTTAAAAGATAGCAATCTCATCTTGCAGATCCCATCAAGCTTATGGTTCTCTGAGCTACAGAACGGAACATAGAGAGGCCATTACACAATAGTCGTGAACTGAACCTTTTTAGCTGCCTACATTTGGAACTATGGGGGAGATTCATTATGTCTTCTCCGCCAGTTTTATTTTCCCAGACCAGTAAGGTAAGCAGGTACTGACCTACAGCCTCCCTGCATTCTTTAAACTATTCCTCGCAGGATTACGATACAGTTTGGAAGACACCTGGTCATCCACAAACTACAGTGTCTAAGTGGCTTCAGTGGTGAGGGGATGCCACTGTTGCCCATCAGCAGCAATCAAAGTATGGCAGTGGAATCCCATGGGGGCGGGGTCTATTGAAAGACCCCAGATCTGTCTCTATCATTTGTCTGTTAGGTTGTGCCAGAGTAGTACAATATATTATATAAGCAATCAAGTGATCGCATGTCAGTGCCCCTAAGGGGCAAAGTTATTAAAAAACTATAATATTTAATAAAAACTATAATATTTTTACAATAAACAATTATAACAATAAAGTCTTTAAAAAGTAAGAAAGCAAAAACTAAACAAAAAAAGACACAGCCCCTTGTAAAAGCAAACTCATTTTAGTACTTCCACACCAGTTGCAATCAGTAGTGGATTATAATGTAGGACTATTTGGGCAGTCGCCCGGGGCCCAAGCCTTCTAGGGGACCCAAACCACCCACCAAATTTTATACGAAGAACATACATACACCTGCTCTTAATACACATGTACTCAAGGTGCTGAAACTGAAGATTGAAAGCTGGTATAAGGGACACATCTTTCTTTCCTCAAGAAGCTGATTCTAGTACAATATGTAGGAAGTGAATTCCAGACTTTTAGGGGCTATAATGTTTATATAGCCCAGGGGCCATGGCAATCTTAATTTCCCCTTGTTGCAATCCAGGTTACTTATGTATAATAGTATTTATACCGGACGACAGGTATAAAGGAATAAGGAATAAAGAAAAAAGAATGGCAGAATTGATCCAAAAAGTAAGACCCTATACATTTGGTATTACTGTATTATGTTAAACTGTAACTTCAGCAATATTTTATTGGTAAAAACAATGACAGGTTTTTATTCTTTTTAATATACACTGTGCAGAAAGTGGTTAATAAAAGCTAATCAGTAAGATACCCATAATTATGCTATTAAAAACTAAAATTTGCCCTGCAAAAAACAAGACCCGATAGAGCTGTGATGGCGAACCTATGCCATGCATGTCAGCACTGACACATGTAGCCATTTTCAGTGACACGGCGCCCGTCGGAGAAAAATTGCTGTAGTGCAGGGGCATAACTCACAGAAATATCAGAAACACCAAAAAACGTAACTTTTATTAATTCCCTTTTAAAAAAGAAAAAAAGTTTTTTCTTGGACATTTGTCCCATTTATAATAACAACATACAATAGTAGTGTTCTGGTAGGTTCAGTATTTGTTGGGCCAAATTCAAACCCAGGACTCTATTTATTCCATAAATATGGATACACTTGTAGTATATGTCTTTATGACATGAATCACCTAGACCCACTAACCCTACGCGTTTCGCCGCTGGGGTAGTGCGGCTCCTCAGGGGTCTCACTGTGGGAAAGCGGAAGTAGTCTCCTCACAGAGTAAAAACTTTAAAATAATAAAAGTGTATCAAGATGTCATTTGTCCAATTTGTACGTAAACGTATAAGAGGTTCTTATATGCAGTATTGCACTTGCCCATACGATTACTTTTAGATAGTGCCAAATCGTTTATACCATTCTGTGTTGATAGTTACAAAACGGTACCACATGGTTAGCAGACACCAAAACCAAAGGAAACAATCATAAAGTGCATCTGTGTCTCTATTAAACTCATATACGTGTCAGTACAAGGTAACCCTCTATTTTCGGACCCAGCGTAAAGCAAGCTCAAATAATTTTATATCCTCCAAATGCATAACCATCTATTGCACCCTTGCCCATATAGTACATACATTCAATTCATACATTTAATTCATGGTGTGGAATTTCATAGGGGACAGATATATACAAGGAAAAGAAGGATTTCAAATCATCCATAGGTATTGCACTAGCCACAGTATTTCAAAACCAAAGTGCTGTTGTGCAGAGTATTAAATACTATATCAATGTGCTATATTGCAAGTCCCTTTACCTCTAGCACCATCCCCAGAAAAGTGTTACATTTTATATCTTCGTAGTAACACCTAAAAAGTAATGGGTGGCAGGATACTTAGCTTGCATGTATGGATGCCAACGCCTGGGCACGATTGTTTGGACGTGACCTTCCCTCAGCTTTACGATCTCCTTATAAAGTATCTCCTCTTAGCGTGTGTGGATTACTCCTGCGCATGCGTGAACCTGGTCAGTAACTTCCGGGTGCAGGGTTAGTTCTATTCAGTCGCGTATCCATTTTGGGGGCATGCGCCTCATTACATATTCAGGTGCTCGTCCCTATCAGGCGCAGCTGTGTTCTTAACCATTTAGACGCACGTATCATAAGATATGCGCAAGTACCAGAATTCTACAGCGAACGCGCATCTCTGAAAACTGGTTATTCAGGCGCACGTCCCTATTGGACGCAACTGTTTCCTTAACCATTTAGGCACAGATATCATAAAATGTGCGCATATCTTAAGATTATTACAGCATATGCGCATCTACGGTGACTAATTACAGTGATATCTTTTCATAGCTATAAGAGGATTATACACAGGTAAGTATTCAAAAAGGATACAATGATCATGATTAAAGATTGTTCTTCTTCTTAAGAGTCTTGTATCCTATAAATTGCATATATGGTTGAGGAGGAACCAATCCCTGGGCCACCTGACTTCATCTATAGCAGTCGCCTTTCCCGGGGACTAATTCTGTCTCCCAGTACTCAGATACCCCCAGGACTTAGAGTGGACCTTGGAGGATTCCCCCCAAGCATTGCAATATGTTGATTGGGTACATATCAGAACAATTGATATAAAGGTTGGGAGATAAAAAGGAGAAAAAAAGAAAAAGGAGTGGGGGGGGGGGAGGTAGACGACATTCTGTTTTTTTTTTTAAGGAATTTTATCACTTATTGGGGAAGGCACTACTTGGGCTATATAGTGCCTCAAATGATTGCCATGCGGTTTATGCAAATCATTACCCCAAAGAGTAAAAAAGGGAAAGAAGAAAAAAAGAAACTCAGAAAATCTTTCCTGAGTTGGTGTCCTGAAAAGTGGAGCATCTTCTTACCCACTTGCATGCCTTGCATTTCCCACACTTGAATGTCCCTACCTGTCTATTTGTCAGCCAGGTGCCTTGTGGTGATGGGGGGCGTAAAATGACTCCTGATAATCCTATCTCGGATATTTCTACCCCTCCGATAGGTAATTGCGGGTCTTTCTGGGAGAATGTCTTTAAAAATCGGGATCTGTTGAGAGCAAGACCCAGTATTTGTCAAAAATGTGTCTTATCTCCTCATGTTCAACATCAAAGGTCCCGATAATTCTCATAGTCTGGTCACTTATTCTTATTTTGGGGGTCAATAAGGGTATTATGGGAGTTTTAGATGCCTCATCTTGTGCTTTTTGGATGACCTTGCGAGGGTATCCACGTGTCCGGAATCTCTCGCTTAGCTTACAAGATTCCTCCGTGTATGAGGCCTCACTCGAACACTGTAGTGCAGGGGCAGACTGATCGGGGCTGTCTGGGGCTGGTCCAGCCGACCGGCAAGTCAGAGAGATCGCAGCTACTGCTCCCGGTTTCCTATCCTGCTCTGCGGAGGCCGCGCAATGACGTCAAAGTGGAGTGTGGAGACAGAGCAGCCCCGGCTCTCACAGACGGGACCTGTGCTGCGCGGGAACATCTTCTACACAGGAGCTGCAGCGGCCTGAAGAGGAGTAACGGAGGTCCGAGGCGTCGTTGGACCCTGTGCCAGTTAGGTAAGTTAATTTATTGAGTTGAGCTCTGCCGGGCTGGGCTGTGATGTACACTGCTATGGGGGGCACTTCTCAGGACACAAATGTCCTTAAAACTAGTTAAAAGGTACACTGCTTTTTTGTTGGGGGGGATCTTAATTGAGGAGTTGAGCACTGCCAGTGCTGTCTCTGTCTAATGGCGTTAGACAGAGGGGGTTAATGTGCACTGCTTTAGGGAAGGGGGACAAATTGTGTCGGTTATACGTTCATTTAGCCTAAAATTTACACATTTCCAAAAGATAAAAAGAGAAAACCCACCATACAATTTGTTATGCAATTTCTCCCGAGTACAGAGACCCCCCACATGTGGCAGTTACTTGTTTTATGGGCGCAGAGCGAGGCGCATAAGGGAAGGAGGGACCTGCAGCTGCCAGCATTTTAGTTTTCTCATTTGCCCGTTTTATGGGCTATACAATTTTTGCTTTTCGTTAATAATTATACATATTTGTTATTTAAACTCTAAATATCACAAAATGAGGGGTTTTTTTTCTAAAGATGACACACCACTTGGTTTTTTGGCAAATTTTGACACACCAAGCTCAAAAGGTTGCCCATCACTGCGATAGAACAATAGGTACAGAAAAAAAAATAATGCTATAGCTTGTACCAATTACTAATTGTACCTTACTACCAATTTTGAATGTAAGAGGTTAATAATAACTAAAATTGAAAAGAAAAACTATTTTGTAGTATTTTTAGAAATGTATCTAATTCTAAAACTTTGTGCATGACAATGTAGACACAGGTCAAAGAACAAAAACTGCTTCAAAGGCTGTCATAGTATAGATGTTGCACACATGTAGTAGCAGGTAGAAGCTTTGTAAAGAAACTGTAACTATGCTTTGCCTCCATTGCCTACTGCAGCTGGTGTGTGCATAAGAATAATAGCAACAGAGAAGCGACCGCTGTGCCATTGTGCTGTAAGAATATCCCTAAACTTATGGTCAGAAGTGATGAGTGTATACATTTTCTGTCTTTTTGTCATAATTGTTTGGACAACAAACATAATTTTAGTTGATTGAAAATATAAAGCTCTTTGTAAAATGAGAGGATAATGTCTGAATACTTAAAGGGGTTGTCCACTTTCAGCAAATAGCAAATGTTTGTATGACTAAAAGTTATACAATTCTCCATTATACTTTCTGTAACAATTCCTCGGGCTTTTTCTAGATCTCTGCTTGCTGTGTGTTATAACAGGCCATGCTCCTGTGTGACATCATATGAACCTGGGCTGGTTCTTATACACAGTGGGGCTTATTTACTAAGGGTCGCATATCGCACTTTTGTTGGTTTGTTTGCTGTTAATGGGATTTGCACGGCTTTGGCAGGTATTTAACAAGGGATTGCGCTGGGATTGTAAGAAAGGGCTCTCCGGGCCCCTATTATCCAACAATCATACAAGGGACTCTCTACTATCGTGGATATTTCAATGCAAAACTTCTGAATTCTTGTGTACAATTACAGCATACAATCCAAGCACATTTAAGAGTATATATTCCCCCCTTTGTGGATAGTTACTCCATATAATAAAGTCCATCCGCTCTGGGAATAGCAGGCTGAAACAAATAGTCTGAATTCAGAAGTTTTGCATTAAAGTATCCGCGGCGGAGTGTTCCTGATATGATTTTTAGACCATCAGATTTTTTCCCAGTAAGTGTGATCTGTGTGCTTGTGTGCTTTAGAATCACTGAACTCATTGGGGCTAATTTTTGGTGATTGCACGGCTAGGACAGGTATTTAACAGGGGACTGCGCTGGGATTGTGTCGCACGCAATCGGATTGTGGCGCGGCTGCGCTGGCTTTCATGCAACAGAAATTGGGGGGTGGGACGCCGGACGATCTAACTGACTCGGACTGAGTGATGAATTTAACTTTCAAATTGTGTTGCTAGACAATTCACTTACATGCACCACGAAAAAGAAGATGAACTCCGGCTGACCTGAGGGGGGAAGCGAGGCACACAGGATATCGGGCGCACAATCTTAGTGAATCACAGCACTGTGCATTGTCATCAAACAATGTACTTTTGGTGACTCCGCGGAAGGGTAAGTACATTATATCAGATCAAACTTGCTTGTGGGCAATGGGCTAAGCTAAACATTTGTATTCAAGAGGTATTTTTATTACAGGTATGTTTGTCTATCCATGGGAGATGCCACATGTCAGCTAGATGCAAGTCCCACACTTATTTATCTCTATAAGAGGGGTCCTATGAGCCTACAGTAAGTGGCTGTACTCAATTGGGAATTCTGCCAATAATTGTGGTAAACCCCCAGTGCCATTGATCTGTAGGGCAGTTCCCCATTCAGTGCCCCCAAGAAAATGTATTCACTAAATAAAAGGCTTCAATGTGGAAATAAAATGCAACAGGCCAAAACCAATGAATAATTGCTCTGACTGTTTCTGTCTATGTCGCAATACATATTAAAAGAGATTGGAAAAGAAAGTATCGAAAAGGTGGAATTTGGAGACTTGGGCATGATGGATTGAGATACTTTAGGACTTTCATTGAAGATGGCTCTATGGTCTATAGTGGAAGGGGATGACCGCAGGGGGACAGGAGTAATATCCAGGGGTATGACCCCGGTCACCCCGGTAGTGATCCACATCTGTAACTGCTGTTTTCCATGCACAAATAAAAGATACAAGTTTTGATACAAGCAAGCAAGAGTGCGAACCTCGTCTTTAAACTATTTCCATTGCACTTGGGTGAAAAGAAAGGCGTTCCTGGAGGTCTACGCACCGGGAGTAGAGCAGGTCTGTTAATATGTGATCATAGATCACTACCATTTGGACTATGACCCCGGTAGATTCTCCTTGTCCTCATTCACAGGTAGAAGCAAGCTCCTGTATTGTATTTTTGGTTACAAAATTAATTTCACAAAGTATCCTCCCTTCCATGAACTGGGGTGGAATATGATCTCGATATGGAACTCTAATTCTCAGTATGTGCTCCTCATCTCCTCTCCTAGTGATATTAGCTTGGCCTGTTAGTGGCACTACAACTCTGCAGTTTTCTATTTCTAATCTGGGAGGTTGTGTATTTTCTGTGCAGCCAGCGGTTACTTGGCAAGTCCTCCTGGCCCCTTGCCTTCATAATATCAACATTTAGAAGTAATGTTTAGACATAAGAGAAAGGAAAGATAGTCTGCGGCCACAACCAATTACAGAGTTTTGATCTTTTTTTGGTGAGATGGAAACTCGCCCTCGGCAGGGCCAAATTTGATAAGAAATAAGGAAAGGGCAAGCAGGAAAGGGAATATGGCAGGGGAAGAGAGGTTTATGCGTGTTTCTCAATATTTATTGTTTTTCCATTTCTGCAAATATACATATAGGTGTTCTGGTGGTTTTTCTAAACCTATCTTTTTGCTGGTTAAAAGTGGCAACCTACCAGCATTGCCAAACACAAATATATGCTCCTGCCATTGTTTTACCTGCATATGTGTCAAACCTCAGCAATACATGTTCTTGTTCATATTAGCCAATGCCATCTTATACCTACTCATTCAATGAATGAATATTATGTGATCAGCTCTCACGTCTTGGAGGTGGGTAAAATTTTCAATTTTATTCAACACATATTAAAATCCATCAGTAGAGAGTGCTAGATCAACACGGTTCAGCCTAAATGGCCATAGGCAAGACTGAGGCCATTTAGGCTGAAACGCAATATAGGCGGATATAGGCGGAAAGGCATTGATCTAGCACTCTTTACTGATGGTTTTTAATGTGTACTGAATAAAATTGAGAATTTTACCCACCTCCAAGAAGTCATGGCTTCCACATATAATTTGCAATATCGCAGAATTCTCAGGGCTTGTCGTGCACAAGGAGGAGGTGTGTGGATATAGAAGGAGCTGGATCTGGAGTTTGTTAGGCTATAGCTCTGCGCCATAGATGTTCATTCACTATCTTCTATTCATATTAGCCCCCTCCATGTACATTTATGGGGTCATTCAAATACTTTATCAATCCAGTGCCATAAATCACATTGCTTTTCCCCTGCATATTGGCTCACTCAATGATATTGTCTATGTGATTCTGCCCATCACCCTGGTGCCATACATGAACACCACAAATGCCTATTATGAGGCAAGATACTGGAACGATACAATGAATGCTGTTCATTATGCCAGGCCACATCAAACCTCCTTGTTCTAAAGATATCCTGAATTTTGCTCCGTTCCCTCTCGACAGACTCACAGAGACACACGTCTTTCCTTCCCCCTCAGCTTGCACCATTGCAAGTATTTATAATCAAGTGCAATATAAACCACATTTCCTTGTAGGGTAAGAGACAAGCATTTTGTGTAGATGTAAATGTAGACAGATCATTTCTTATTCAACAAGCTGAGGAATGGAGGGTTTACTCTAAAAGCAACACATATATTTATGCCAAGCCATCTAAGCAATGTGTATTGATAAGAATGCGAAGAAGAGAGACCATGCAAAGGGGGAATTTACGTAATGAACTAATAACTCAGTAGGGAAAGCAAGTTCACTACTAAAGGGGAGAGGGGGTCACATGAACACGTTTTCCAGTATAAGGTTAAACCAAAGACCTGGTATAGGGTTAAACCAAAGACCAACAGACACCGTATACATAGCAACAGCTTCCATAATATCTAATGGAAACTTTAGTACACCATCAGCTCTCAATACTTCCCATGGGTAACACCAGGTTAACTTGCCTGCTCCAAGCATTTACAGTTTCTAAATAACTTAATTACATTTAAATGACTTCACTTGCTTCTTATTTTATGAATGTCTGTATATGCCTCCCTTTGCCCCTTTAATGCACTCATCTCTCCATACACAAAAGATTTTTTCAACATTCAAGTCTATGGAGTAGGGAATGGGGAGGAGGATACTGCTGACAAAGATTACAAGTTCTGGTTGCGGGTCTCCAGAGAGTTCAACATAGAGAGGGACTATCCATTCCACCATTCCATTATTTATTTTACATAAATGAAGCCAACATGGGTAAGTTATGTCTTAAAAAAAAGTACACCCCATGAATCAATGAAATGTCCACTGCCCACATTAATGAAATTTCCACAATACATGCCCCCCTTTAATGAAATGTCCACCGCCAATGCCCCATTTAATGAAGTGTCCACAACAGATGCCCCATTTAATGAAATGTCCAAGATAATAATACCTTTATTTATATAACGCAATCATATTCCGTAGCGCTTTACAAATCATAGGGGGACATATACAAATATAATATTACATTACAAAGTACAAACAGTCATATGGAACAATAGGAGTGAGGGCCCTGCTCTCAAGAGCTTACAGTCTATGAGGATGAGGGGGTGACACAAGAAGTATAAGAGGTTGTATAATGGTCCAGCCATTCTGTATATGGGAACAATATAAAATAATTTTATAAATAAAGTGCTGAAATGGTCCATTTAAAAACTAGCCAGAATTGCTGTTGGCTTTGTCAAGATTCTTCAATGAATTGAGGAAATATTGTAAGAAACAGGTTATTCTACCAGCTATTGATTCTTGGGGGCATATGGGGTAGACATTTCGTTAAAAGGGGGCATCTGTTGTGGACATCTCATTTAAAGCGGGCATCTGGGGTGGATATTTCATTATGGGACGGCATTTGGGGTGGACATTTCGTTATACGGCAGCGTCTGGGGTTGGACATTTCATTAAAGGAGGGCAATTGGGGTGTTATGTAAAGGGGGCATCTGTTTTGGACATTTCATTAAATGGGGCATCTGTTGTGGACATTTCTGATACCCATCCTCCAAAGTTTCAAACATGCTCTTAAAACCCATCTCTTTAGGCAAGCCTATCACACTTGCTAATTGCATGAAATGTCAACTCTCCCTTTACTAATCCATCCTGTGTCCTATCTCCCGTCTGTTATCCGGCAAATTCCAGATATATACCAAGTTCCAGGCTTCTCTGCAGTCACTTTCACCTAGGACCCTGTAAATAAGATGGCGCCTGATGGCTGGTTCAAGCAGCATAATTTTTATTTATTAAATTATTGTATATTGTTTCCTTATAAAGAATGGCTGGACCATTATACAATCTCTTTTACCTCTTGTGTCACCCCCTCATCCTCATAGACTGTAAGCTCTTGTGAGCAGGGCCTATTGTCCCATATGAATGTTTGTACTCTCTAATGTAATATTATATTTGTATATGTCCCTTATGATTTGTAAAGTGCTACGGAATTTGATGGCACTATATAAATAAAAATTATTATTATTATTATGGGGCATGTGCGGTGGACGTTTCAGTAAAGGGGGGCTCTGCTGTAGACGTTTCTGTAAAGGGAAGCATCCGCTGTGGACATTTCTGTAAAGGGGAGCTCTGCTGTGGACATATCTGCAAAGGGGGCTCTGCTGTGAACATTTCAGTACAGAGGGCTCTGCTGTGGACATTTCTGTAAAGGGGGCTCTGCTGTGGACATTTCTGTAAAGGGGGGCTCTGCTGTGGACATTTCTGTAAAGGGGACTCTGCTGTGAACATTTCAGTAAAGAGGGCTCTGCTGTGGACATTTCTGTAAAGGGGAGCTCTGCTGTGGACATTTCCTGTAAAGGGGGCTCTGCTGTGGACATTTCTGTAAAGGGGGACTCCGCTGTTGACATTTCAGTAAAGAGTAGCATCTGCTGTGGAGATTTCTGTAAAGGGGGGCTCTGCTGTGGACATTTAAGTAAAGAGGGACTGCTGTGGGCAATGCTGTAAAGGAGGCATCTGCTGAAGGACATTTCAAGACATTTTTTTAGAGTAGCGATATAATTGTGTAGAATTATGTAGAGATATAATTGTGACCCCCAGCAATTGGAATGCAGTTTTTGATGTTTTGTGTTTAGCGCATGCACAGATACAAGCATCATAAGTTGCGAACACTATGAGCTGAATGTATATGAAGGGTATAGTAAGGATGTCATATCCAGGGCATACACAAATGGGGGCCTGGCCCAAATTTTGCATAGAGGCACAGCTGCTTTAAGTTATGCCTCGACATCATATTACATTGTTTGATAAGGAGACTCCCAGGTTTCATTGTTCACATGGCAGAAACACAAACACGTCATTTAAAAAAACAACAACTGAACATAAATAAAGTTATTGGTGCGTTTTATTAATTTACTTTAAGAATGTTACCTGCAACATATCCATAGTGTTTATTAATGTAGTAATTCTGAGTGTAGGATTGCTCGCAACTCATTTTATTGCATTGTTACTTGTAAAGTCTGTTGAAGATATTGCATGCAAAGAAACATTGATAGCCTTACTACTAAAGGGTTAACAGGGGTGAGAAATTGCCATGTTTATAATGAGATGTAGGATTGAGTGCTGCTGGCTGGTACTTTGCTGAGCTCAATTGGGAGGGGAATGTGTGACTTTATTTTGCTGTCTTATTGACTAGACTAGAGAAAAAAAATCCAAATTTGGGCACATGTACTCTATTTAGATGTCTGGAGGTCTGTAAGGAAAATACTGGCCAACGGGGGAGGGGGTGGGATAGCTGCATTTAGATATTGTCTCCTGCAGAGATTTAGCCTGTAAGCCTGAACTTTATGTATTGTCCTTAGTTAATATCAGACTTATATTAAAATGGACAGTATATGGACATATATTATGTTATAATATATGAGATTTAAATAATTTTCTAAACAACCTACACAGTTTTTCACCAGGAAATACAATTTGGAGACTGCCACATGTATTCCCCAGAAAATCTGCACAACTGCAGTTCTAAGCAGCTTCTGATTTTCTATGCAGCTTTTCAAGTGTTTTTTTTTTCATGGAATCTTTTAAAGTTACCCTTAGAAGATATATGTGTATTCAAAAGGGCAAATGCCTATCCCAGTAATAAAGGAAGTCTACCAGCAGTTTTGACCATACAAAACTACAGACCGTGTTAGGTAGTAGCCATGAAATCTGTGCTACCATACCTTCTATGTGATGTTGTTAGTAGAAGCAGGACTGTGGAAAATGGATTTATATTCCAGGATTGTAGCTTGTTGGATTGGAGGCCTGTGGTGCACTAATGTATGGGATCTCTTCACTGAACACAGCACAAATTCCTCTTAGGCCTAATCCCTTTTGGGCTTTGAGCCCAATCAGTAGCAGACTTAGGGTTATTTACCCAAAAATGATCTCCAGCTATAAAATACCTTTTTCATGTCACTCAGGGTTGTCCTAAGACTGCATTAACACAGAAAGTTTGAGTTTAAAGACCAAGATTTATTGAGAAACGGGTTAAATTTTAAATCAAATTACAAATATCACCTGGACAAATAGGGTTATCACACAAAAAACAAGTGTGGGCTGAATGGGGTTCCTCTACTTGTGGATTTTAGAGAAAGCCTGTTATTTGACATTACACAGCATTTTTACTTATATATTATACCCTTAATGGTAACTGTATTGCACATATGTATTACTTATTGCACCGGCCTTCTCAGTGGATTGTTTTACTAAAACTATATTGCACTTTTCCCTTTGTAGTCATAATCTCATCAGTCTATTTTATAATGAAATAAATGCAATAATTTACGGTTAGGAGGCAGCACAAAGTAGTACAGGGTCAAAGTATGAAAAGAAGAGAGGAGGATTGGCAGCGCCCACAGCTCACCCTTGATGCGCGTTTCGCCTTTGCTTCATCGGGGTTAGTATGATTTGTAAAGTGCTACAGAATATCATGGCGCTTTATAAATATAGATTATGATTAATATTACAGCAGATGGGCTGGGGAGCAAGCGGTTTAAAGAGACAACCCAGTATTCCAAGTCCAGCTACAATCCTTTTTACAGTCCTGCTGTACTAGCAACACACACAAAGGTATGTTTACACATATATTGTGGGCTGAACCTTTCTATAGCTTGGTATGTAAAATACTGCTTCTAGACTCTTATTATATATAATACCACTGCTCTCTGTTGTTAAATCAAACCAGTAGCCTGTTACTTCTTTTACTGAGAGCAGAGGGAGGAGCTGTGTTCTGAGCTCTAATACAGGAGTGCACCAGGAGCAGCTACAATCTTGGAATATAACATGGTGGGCATGGAGGAGCAGAGCGGGCATCACGGAGCGGGTATGGAGGAGCGGAGCGGGGGCTGGAGCAGGCATGGAGAATCGGAGCGGGCATCATGGAGCAGAGTGGGGGCTGGAGCGGGCATGGAGGAGCGGGGCTGGAGTGGGCATGGAGGATCGGAGTGGGCATGGTGGATCGGAGCGGGCATGGAGGAGTGGAGCTGGGGCTGGCGCGGGCATGGAGGAGCAGAGCGGGGCTAGAGCGGGCATAGAGGATCGGAGCGGGCATGGAGGAGTGGAGCGGGGGCTGGAGCGGGCATGGAGGAGCAGGGCGGGGCTGTAGCGGGCATCACGGAGCGGAGCGGGGGCTGGAGCGGGCATGGAGGAGCGGAGCGGGCATCATGGAGCGGGCATGGAGGAGCGGAGCGGGGGCTGTAGCGGGCATGGAGGATCGGAAAGGGCATCATGGAGTGGAGAGGGGGCTGGAGTGGGCATGGAGGAGCGGAGCGGGCTGGAGCAGGACCAACAGCACAGAAAGAACACATTGCAGATGTTCCGAACATTATCGGAAGACACGCACGCCGAACGGTGTTCTTCACAATAGTATATGAAGAACAATATGTGTGAAGAACACATTGCAGATGTATGGTATATTGTTCGTCACTATTGTAAAGAACACCGTTCGGCACGCTTGTCTTCCGATAAGTTAGCAGATGTATGGAACATCTGCAATGTGTTCTTCACTGTGTTCTTTCAATGTGTTCTTTCATTGAAAACATCTGCAAACATCTGCAATGTGTTCTTCTTCAGTGTTCTTTCAATGTGTTCTTTCAGTGAAAAATGCTCGAGTCTCCCATTGACTTCAATGGGGTTCGTTATTTGATACGAGCACTCGAGCATCGGGAAAAGTTTGTCTCGAATAACGAGCACTCGAGCATTTTAGTGCTCGCACATCTCTATTTGTGATGCATCGTGCACTACCAGGTCATTCTCTGAGTTAGGGAATTAGTCATATTGATATTTTGTGGTGATCCTAATTGTTGTTCTTCTAAAAGATTGATGGCACTAGAGCTATTCAGCAACCTGTCACCACTACCACACTCCTTCTTGGATACAACAGGGGGGTTACTGGATTAAACCTCCTCACTACATTGACAGTACTTGGCACTTAACCGGTCACTGTACTTTCAAATAACTCTTAATTAAGAGAATTAAGTGCATCTAAGAAGTTTTGTAATCTTATCCCATGAGTTCAGGGACTGAGAATTCAAGCTGGCAAAGGAAAATGTTACGTGCATTTGTATGTCAACCATTTCTTTAAAATATTGCCTGCTTTAAAGATGTGCCATGAATTCAAGAGGGCTGTACTTGCATAAAGATCATTGTGCTGGCATCTATTGCTTTACATATTGTACAAATGACATATTGTATCGCTTGTGTAAAACACATTTCCACTGCAGTTTTATATTAATATTTTGGCTATTTCTGCTCTTCCCTGTACATATGATATAAGATGAAATACATCCCTGTTGGGAGTATAGAGTAATGGATTATAGTAGTCCACGCCACTATGTATAATCCCCACAGGACGAGGCCCCCTTATAACAACTGAGAAATGAGTCTGGCAGGGTTATTCTCACACTTTTCCCTTACCCTCCCCCCTGTTTAGCCCTTACTCTCTTGGGATGATATATTTTCCCATCTCCAAGTTTCCCTCCAAACCATATTTGCACAAACCCTCAAGCTTGGGTTGGGGTCAGCCAGCAAATGTATTTTAAGTCTCTTGAACTTAAAGTGCAGGCTGTTTTTTTATGCTGGAGGAAACGTGAACCCATTGAGTCACCAGTGCCAAAGAAAACAAGAGAAAACTTCTCCCTTTTCCCGCAGAGCAGTCATAATTGCAAATCATTAACAGTCGGTGACGTATGCAGTTCCTTAGTAAGTGCTGGGTTCTGATGTCTTTACAAATGATTATGATGTACCGAAGAACAGCACCTGCTACTGGGATGTACAGAATAAGAAAACACAATCATCTAATCTTCTTTATATAAGGGGCTTTCAATATATTTTCAGTTGTCTACAAGGCTGAATGAAGAATGCCATGGGCCAAGGTCTCTATGAAAATTGTGGACCCCCCTCCCCCCCATTCAATACCAGAAACATTTCCTTCAGTTAGTCCTGCAGTTTATGGACCCTGGTGGGACCTTCAAAAGTCCAGAAAAGAGTCTTGTATACATGTGTTTTGAGAGACTATACATATATATATAAGGATTTCCAGGGCAGTAGCAAACTTGGTGGGTGTAAAGGGTGGCCATACGTCCCCTTGGGACCCAAACCACTCATATTATAATCCACTACTGGGTGGAGCTGAGAGGGAAATTAATACATGTTCAAATGATGTTCCACTATAGGCCAACACAAAGGATTCGTGTAGTGGGTAGTATAGCCTGTCTCTAAAGATACAGTTCTTGTTAAAATAGCTCACCTGTAAAATGTAGTATATGAAGCCATCATCCAATATGAGCACACAGACGGACCCCAACCAAAATCCAAACAAATGGTGAAGAAAGGTATGAAGGAACAAAAATAAAAAATGCTGCTGTTGTATTGCACTTAGGTTCATTTAAATATAATTATGAATGCATTTAGATCTGTTTCTATTGGATTAAACAGCAAAAGTCTGATAGTGACACATTTTGGACTAAAAGTCTTTTTGACACTAAAAAACTACACATATTTAGGGACACTCTCCATTATACTGTAAGTGACTGTGTTTTTTTTTTTACCTGTAAGGTAGATGTCACTAATGTCTGTGTCATTGACTGACTACTAGTGTTGTAGGTGGTATTATTGGGGGGGGGGGCATCATCTTCAATTTTCGCCTCAGGCTGCAAAAAGGCTAGAATTGGCTATTGCTTTGACTCATTAATAGGAAACATTGATTTCCCTGGGGGTATAGGGACATTGTAAATCGCAGTGCAGGAAGTGTATGTGTGGGGGGTATTTAGTATAAGTGTTAGCAAAGATTCTGTGGGACGCCTGGTTTATTGGCTCTGCTGCTTCTCCATGCATTATATGGTCACTAACCAGGTTATATAACTAACACTGCCAATGCGTAACTCTCCCTACAAATAACAAAGATGTTATCCCAAAAACCTTCTTTTCTAAGTTACCACACATCTGGATTCTGGGTGGCATTAGGGTTGTAGGTTCTTTGATCTTTGATCTCTGTTAGGTTATATCCTCGGTGACCCCCCCATTCATTTGCATTGGGCAAAGAGGGGCCGATTTTGATGGTGAATCTACTGGCCCTTGTGAATAGCCAGGGTCACCATGACATATAGGAGCTGTAAGCTGTAGCTGTTGGTGGCAGAACCCTTACCAAACAGTGATGGATGGATCAGTAGATGGATATTAGACAAGATTTATTCACCGCCTTGTCTTCAGACGACTATACAACAGCAATTTTTGCTAATCTAATATGCAGTGGAGGACAGCTGCAGTATAACTAGCTCCTATTAAAAGTGTCTTACTAAAAAAGAAAGATCAGAGAAGTCATTAGGGCTTCATCATTTATTTAAATCCGACTTTAGCCAGAACTGCTTTAGATGAATGTGATATGGTGAGATGTCATAACTGAAATCAGACAAAAAAGAATGGCACATGAGCGTGTTTAGTGGGGCTTCCAGTTTATGTCAGTAAAAATCATAATCACCTTATATACTGTAAATAAGTATTTGGAGGAGTTCCAAAAATACCAAGTTATACAATAGATTTATATGTTATATCTTTATTATCCTTGGTGCCCCTAACCCACTAAAAACTTGTCACATGAATTTCCAAATGCATACGATATCAGTGTAATGTCTATTGTAGTGTAAGATTGTCTAGTTGTACTTTGCCCCTACTATTGGCTTAGTCTACGCCAGACAGCTGCACCAAAATTCTGGCACATTAGCATTATTTTTGCCGCACTGACCTTTTGGCACAGAACCACATCCCCTTTTATAGACCATGCCCCTTTGTCATATCAGTCATGAAAGTGCCTGAAAACCATCTAAAACCCTTAAAGAACGTTTTTTGTAGCAAGTTATGAGAATGCTAAATCTTCCCCATGGTCTATAAATTTGAAGTTGAAAGAAGACATAGCTGCAGCGACCCATCTTCTGCGTCACCTGACACGATAGCAAGTGAGTAAAAGGCAGCAAAGTATAGAAACAAGGAGGAGTATAAGAGCCAAAGGAAATCTACCATTTGTTTTTATGCATTGTGAACCAAACATACCTTGAGAAGTCTGTAACGACACTGATGCAGAAACATATCTTGTTTAGTCCCAGAACCGAGTGGTTTTGCTCAAATAACAATTATAAAATTCAGGACCTTTGGAAAGCTGTGTGCCCTGGCTGCCGTACATACACGCATCACTAAACTGTCCAGAAAGGACTTATCAACCTGAGGTAGATGACTCACACACAGCAGCTGGGGTATGGTGCAGCGATTCATTACTTCTGCCTGTCAGGAACAACACAGTGATTACATATATTCTGAGCAGGACAAGGCTGGAGCAGTGCATTATTAGGGTAAGAGGAGAGCGCCGGGGCAGCCACAGGAGCAACAGCCTCATTATCATAATTTTATAATTGTTTTTTTCAGCAAAACCACTCAGTTCAGGGATTAAACAAGATATTTTTCCGCATCAGTGTAGCTACAGCAGTCTCAAGGTATGTTTGGTTCATAATGCATCAAATCAAATGGTAGATTTTCTTTAAGAAAGGATCACTTTTTTTAATGGGACATAGTACAGACTTTGCTATCTTCACATGTTATACTGATAATTGAAATTGTATTCAATGCTATTTTTATAAAATTAGATAATGGAACAGGTTTGCTATTCTGCAAGTTGTAAAAATCTCTGAAAACTTTCTAAAAAAAAAGCTTGTCAGAAATAGTGCAAGGCATTTAGATTTTGGTTCGTAAATTTTCCCCAGTAGATTTTGGGGGTCTTGCTGCAGGCTATATCTGATGTGATTTTGGTGCATATTTTTCCCCAGTGACTGTTTTTGATTGTTGTACTGTGACAAAATATTCCACAGGAACAGATCTGGGAGCATTTCCAAAAACAATTTCTGTAATAAAAATCTCCAAATTAGATTATTTTTAGACCTTTGTGGTGCAGTAGTTGTTATGGGGGTCATAAATGCATTACATGTTGTAACAACCACGAGGGAAAACTTTTTCTTATTTTACCAAAAATGGGAACTAAATTCCAATCTGAAAACATTCGCAAACCTTTCCAAAATCTGGTCAGGTTTTTTCATTATCTGATTAGAGACCATAAATTGAATTTAAGTGAGCCTCTGCTCACTCTATGAATACTTCAAGCATTCCAGCAAGCCAAACATTTTTAATGACAATGAAAATGAAGTTTCCGATGAAGTCACTTTTCACCGGTTTTCCAGCAGAGTCTATAGTAAATGTGATGGGCCGGACCCTCCGCCTGTCCGATTTCCACCCTAACACGCCTATAGTGGTTTACAGGTCGGAGAATGCCAGGAACTGGCGATGTTGGGGAGATTCATGTGGTTTCTCTGTCAGAAAACTGGTGTAATGAATCTCCCCTAATGTTTCTTCAGCACTGCTGCTCTAGGAGCCCCTTTCTTTCGCATCAGGCTCCTGGTTCTGTGGGCCGCTGAGCTACAGGCAGCTAAAGACATAGTTGGATCTGTGAGCTGAAGATAAAGATCCAGGTCCCTAATATTTCTTTAAATATCCCCATCTCTGGTTCTGTCACAGAACCACAAGCCTGATGTCACCAAAAATATGAGATTTTTCTATTTAATCTATCCAAAGTAGGCACTTAAGAACCGAAGAGCGAAAAGAGTCGAAAGCGAAACTTCAGCCTCTAAACTTGACTTTTGTCAAGCAAAATATGACTCTTCCCCGCTCACTTTTACTTGACTATGAATGTGATTTTTTTAAATAGGTAAATGGGTGAGATTTCTCTTACTAGAGGGAATTCTAGAAAGGACATTTCATAACCTACCTGAGGGGGCTGGTAGTTTAGTGGGGAAAATCTGGTTTTAAGCGAAAGTAATTTTGTCTTGTCCCTTACAAGCGTGAGACACTCTTCGTGAACAGCAGGGTACATGAATAATGAGTTGTCAACTTACTGTACAGCAAACCTTAGTGCAGATGCACCAATTTTAGTGGGAATTCTTTACTATATGTGTAATGGACCATTCCAAACAAGCATTTATAAATGCCAAAAATCATTTGAGCCGAGTGAAAGAATCTTCCAGCAAGATAAAAAGCAAAACAATGTTGTCTGATGACGACTGTTGAGTCTGCGGCAACTGAAATACGTAAATGGAAAGTGGCCTAGTTGCTGCAACAATTCTTTCACCGCTCAGATATTTGCTAATAATTATACTATACAAATGTAGATAAGGCCTAAAATATGTCTCTTAAACTATGCACTGAAGTATTAGTGCCAAGTATAAATATGGGGACAAAATATACAGTATAAAAGGCTTTGTATAATAGTGATAGATAAGTGGATGGCTACCTCACGCTTCACTTGCTTGAACATGATTTGTTTGTATATTATAGCTAGTATTTGGTAATGCAATGTCATATTATTTAAGATTTGCATAACATCATTATTTGCATGGTAATTTGGTATTATTTGGAATCTGTATTGCATTATATTTTTGAAACTATATGGCAGCACTATATTCTCATCACAGATATTAATGCTCCCACCTCGGAAACCTGCACATCTCTTGATAATGGTGGGGTCCCCTTTCTAAGGTAGAGCTGGAAATAGCTGTGGATATCTGTATACATTGTAGCTGTGATTGAAGTGTCAGTCCCAGGTATTTTGTAGAATGTATTATCCCTGAGTAGCTGAATGCGCACAGTAAAGTGAAACACATGGGGTGAGATATATCACTGCTTTTATGCCATATTTCTGGCTTAGAAGCAGTGAAATAATAGCAATTCTTGCACATTGCAATAATTTGTGATTATAATAGCAACTTCGCCACCTCCACGCCATGTGGGCATAGATGGGTGCAGTGAGAGGTACCTTCTCCATGTCTCCGTACCTTTAAAAAACCTGCAGACTGTTGTTAGCTGGTTTTTAAGCGACACTACGGCAGGTCGGACATGGCCTGAGCCTCTTGATATATGACAAAGAAAGTGAACGGAACAGTCACTACCTTCTTATTTCCTCTGCAGGCTTTGTAATTTATCCCAATCTAGGCAGTCCACAGATAAGCCCATACATCCAGCACAGCTGAAGAACGAAGCTTCAACTCACTATTCCCAACCCTTAAAGGGGTATTTCTACTTTGACAAATTAATGTTATTGTTTGTATGATGAAAAATAATACAATTTTCCAATATACTTTCTGTATCAACTCCTTGTGGTTTCCTCAATCTATGCTTGCTGTCATTCTTAGCTTTATCGCTTACTTCTAGTGGATAGAAATAGAGAGGAGTAATATCACAGCATGGTGAATTATTCTTTCTGCTAAAATGATAAAAACATCTAGTATAACTCACCCTGACAGAATCCTTTGTGTAGTCCCAGGGTCTAGGCTTTGGTTTGAATCCATTTAAAAAAAACAACACGTGACTTGTGTGTGCTGCAAACTCCTCAGCTTTCAGCCCCCATCTTTGTGCTCCTTCACAGGAATAGAGCTCACAGCGTGGTGAGCTGACATCAGTGGGGGAGGGAGGAGCTCTACAGCAGCACAAAGGTTGGGGCTGAGAGCTCAGGAGTTTGCAGCACAGACAAGCATGCACTGTTTTCTGAAATGCTTTCAAACCAAAGCCCAACAGCTGGGACTAAACAGAGGATTCTGTCAGGGTGTAAGGTAAGTTACAACACACAATTACATTGTAATGCAAATGCTTAGAGAAGGCAGAAAGGCATATTTGCCATACAGGTGTGATGTGCTTCTGCAACCTATCTTTAGTGAAAATGAGGTCCCTGGTGATAGGGTCTCTTTAATAATGTAGCCATCTACAACCTGTAACTGTTCTATTTTATAAAGTGGCACACAATAGGATAACATTTAATAAGAAATTGGATACACATTTTAATTGCTGTTTATGTATATATTTTATATTTTAACTTTAGATGTCGGAGCAGTGTTTATTACGCTGTAGCCTTTTATGTATGTACTGATCTTAGTATTACCACTGATATCCATGACGCTTTCCATGCAGTAATTGTTAATAATCAGAGCTTCTTTCTGCCCTCCTCGGGACTTTTCTCCAGAGTCTGTGTATATATATATGGTTGACAATTCTGTCTTTTGTCTGTATATAACAATCCCCCACCTTCCTGTACCTTTTCAGTTCTGGTGACTAGCTGGAGGGTTTTTTCCGGAGAGACAGATTGCCTGTTAATACTTGTTAATGTAAATAATGTCTCTGTTTAGAAAGGATGTGGGGAGAGGGGTCACAGCCAGATCCCTAAATGGCAAAGAAGCTATAATGCTGCGCATGAAAGCTTATAGCAAAATGAAGACATAAACAAGGAGATGTGATTGCAATGATTAAGGAATTGCCCCAGTATAGGAAGAAATGATGGATAGTCAATATTAGAAAAGTGACAGGCGTGCAGGCCCATGAATGGAAGCTAATTGTAAGGAGTAACTGTCCCATGAATGGAAGCTAATTGTAAGGAGTAACTGTTGTATGTGACGGACACAGAGATGGAGGATAATTATATGAATAATATATCCTATACATGTACAACACAGGCCTTATAAAGGTTACACACATTTTTAGCCTTACTCGATCTTTCGTGTTAGTGTTGCGCACGGGTGAGGAATGGCAGGTGTGAAGAAATAATGCAAACATTACATCTTAAAAGCCTTTCTACTCATTCCAGACAGGCAACATATTCCATGTGCAAGGACATATATAGAGTTTGAAACGCGCTGGTTGTACAGTATATCTGACTATGGATGTTCCAATATTTTAATCTGATGATGACTTCATTAAAAATTCTTTGATTTTACTGCTAATCCATTGGTGCTGGATCCATCTTTCTTCATCACTGGCAACATACAGTATTCCCTCTCTATATAAAACATCTGTTTGGGACTGGGCAAATGTCATTTACAAAGCAACAAAACAAAGGCAGGGAACTGAGGAGTGCAGTTCTGAGGATATCTAATTTTTTCATATTTTAAATGTTTTTACATGGTGCATTTGTTTGATCATAAAATTTACCATCACATTTGACACACAGCCATTTTTATGCTAAAATCTGAGACTTTTGGAGCTTTTGTGCCCCACACACACAAAAAAACAGGTTTGTCCGGTGTGGGGCTTAGCTGGAGGGGCACTTTATTAGAGTGTGTGACAGAAAATGAATGCAATTTATTCCTTGAATGTATAAACTAGTTGGATTCTCCACCATAAAGTTGTCCATATACGTTGTCCATATTTATCAATGTAATGTCAGTCAACCCCACAGCATTCTGATGTGTAAGGGGACGTCCTGGAGGATTGGACAGGTTGAATTTACCCCTTAAGGAAACCGCCCTTTTTAATTTTTGCTTTTTTTATTTTTCTGCATACACAGCTGTATAAAGGCCTTTTTTCTGTGTAACAAATTGTACTTCCTAGTGATGTTATTTAACCCCTTAACGCTGAGGCCTTTTTTTGTTTATGCGTTTACATTTTTCACTCCCTACCTTCAAAATCTATAACTTTTTTATTTTTCCATGTAAAGAGCTGTGTGGGCATTTGTTTTCTGCATAACAAATTGCAGTTCATATTGAAAGTATTTAATACTCCATGCCGTGTACTGGGAAGCTGGAAAAAAAAAACTCCAAATGCAGTGAAAATGGTGAAAAACCGCATTTGCGCCATTTTCTTGTTGGCTTTTCTGTGCGCCCTAAATGACATGTCTACTTTATTATCTGGGTTGGTACAATCACAGGGATACCAAATTTATATAGGTTTTATAATGTTTTCATACATTTACAAAAATGAAAACCTCCTGTACAAAAAATTTTTCTGGCGCTAATAACTTTTTCATACTTTGGTGTATGGAGCTGTGGGTGGTGTAATTTTTTTATGATGTTTTGAATGCTTCTATTTTTAGGACTGTACAATCTTTTGATCACTTTTTAATATTTTTCAAAATGGCAAAAAAAAGTGTCATTTTCGACTTTGGGTGCTATTTTCCATTATGGGGTTAAACACAGTATTTTGATAGATTGAGCATTTTGGGACGCAGCAAACCCTAATGTGTTTATGATTTTTACTTTTTATTTATATGTCTTCTAGGCAAAAGGGGGTGATTTGGGTTTTTAGTTTTTTTTAAATATATATATATTTTTCAACTTTTTTTACATTTTTTTTTTTACAATTTTTCAGACCCCCTAGGGCAGTGGTGGCGAACCTATGGCACGGGTGCCAGAGGTGGCACTCAGAGCCATTTCTGTGGGCACTCAGACCATCATTCCAGGACACAGTTCACCAAATAGGACCAAATCCACCAAATCTTCCTGCAGTCCCAGGCAACTTAAGAGAAGCCACACTTCATTAACTGTTTGGAACTGCAAGAAAAGTGAGAAGGTGTTGACAGAACTGCAATATCTTTAGAGGTTCTCATTCTGGACCCAACATTCTTCCTCTATAGAGAGTCCCTAATGGGAAGCTACAACAAGAGTCTGAATTTGCCCTCTGTATTTCAACTGTATTGGTGACCTCAGGGGGCCGATATGATTGAAAGATGTGGAAAAACAGGTAGCAATAAGTTACTGCCTAAATGTTGGCACTTCATGGTAAATAAGTGGATTTTGGTTGTAGTTTGGGTACTCTGTCTCCAAAAAGTTCGCCATCACTGCGCTAGGGTACTTTAACCCTAGGTCATCTGATTGATCCTACCATATACTGCCATACTACTTTATGACAATATATGTGGATTTTCCTCTTTTTACCGATCGCCATCCCCTGATGAAATCACGGGGTGGGACGATCTTCACCAAAATGGTGGTGCCCATGCGCCACTGTCTTTTTGAAGCCGCTGGTGGCGATGGACGGGTTAGCACCCGCACGATCAGTTATTTTTTGCAGCAAAGACATACAGGCTATGGAGAGGGCTCAGCCCTGTATACAGTATATTAGTATATGGGGACTTTGCACATGATTTGTTACGTGTTATGTGCTACTGGTCTTATAAAGACCCAAGGCTGTAATGGCAAGTGATCATCGTTCCCCGATGATGTCATGGGGAGCGATGACCACAGCTAAGATGGTGGCAACCAACACGCTGCTGTCTGTTACATGCCACCGCAGATTTGCTGGCGGCACGTAAAGGGTTAACAACCGCAATTGGTGCCAGCGCCATTGTGGGTGTTAGTTGTGGGTGTTTGCTTCATTTTGCAGCAAACACCTAGCATGTATGAAGAGGGCTCGGCCCGTTAGTTCTTTTCATATACCCGCTGCCGCAACATGATGTTATGGGATGTCATGGTGCAGCAAGTGGTTAAATAAGCCTTAGGCTATCTGGAAAAAAACATGCCAAATCTCTTCCAATAAACACTTCTTTTCAGTTTTTTATGGCTTAGGCATCCATGTGGCATTAATTTTTCACAGATTTCTAAAGTCTATGAATCCATGAAATCCATGAAAAACAGTTCTGACTAGAATATGCTCTTTTTTTAATAGGTCAGTCAGCCGTCTGCTGTCCATTCTAAAGTCAGGGAGTAAGAGTTCTCTTTACGGAGACTTTGCCAATTAAGGCTGCTTTGCAGGCATGTGGAGACTTATAGCCATTGATGCTCCATTAGGAGATTCTGGGAATTATATGTTTTCCAGGATAAAACAGACAGCACAAAGCCATTTTTCATTGTTGTGTGTGTCTGCCCTAATGCTTTTGTCAAGGGAAATCAGAGGCATCTTTGTGTACTTAAAGGGGTCTTCCCATTTCAGCAAGAAAAACATTGTTTGAATAATGAAAAGTTATACAAATTTCCAATATACTTTCTGTATCCTCACCGTTTTCTAGATCTCTGCTTGCTGTCCTGCTACAGAAAACCTAGTTGTTTATTTCCAGTAGACAGAAATCTGCCCATGGTCACACAGGTGCTTAGCTCATAATAACACACAGCTCTGATTACTGTCTATGATACTAATGAGCCGTGCACCTGTGTGACCATGGTCAGATTTCTATCCACTGGAAGTAAGCAATGAAGCTTTCTATAGAACGACAGCAATCAAACCGCAAGACATTGATATATAAACCATATTGGAAAATTATATTATTTTTTCATCATACAAACAAGAACATTAATTTGTCGAAGTGGGAATACCCCTTAAACTTTCTTCATTCTGAAGACTCAAATTTGACTGAGCTATACATTGAGCAGGCAGAGCTATGAGCAGATCATTGCATATGGCAGCCTGTTCTGTGGACATGACCTCAAACTACTATATGGTTGCCGGTACCGTTCATATAAAAAGAAAATTGAGAAAATTGCATTGTTGTATAACAATGTTTGCTCCACTGATAATTGCATATCCCACGTGTTTGTATTAGAAATAGCCAGCCAAGTTATATGGTGAACTTAACTTTGGGCAAGCTTTAAAGGGAACCTGTCATCAACACTTGGCCTAATAAAGCACTACCAGAATATTGTCAAGCAGTATAACACCTTCTAGTTAATGTTTCTTTCATGACCCAGTGTGGTGACATCATCCAGAAAATCAACTTTGAAGTGAGATGTAAATTGATTGTATAAAGTCAAGGAGGATGACAGTTCAACAATGAAGCTCTAAACGCTTACTCCTCTGTCATAAAAATCATAGAGATCTGCTTATTAATGTCTCTGGTTGCAGGACCATCAGGGCAGCACGGTGGCTGAGTGGGTAGCACTTCTGCCTTGCAGGGCTGGGGTCCTGGGTTCAAGTCCCACCCATGTCAACATCTGCAAAGAGTTTGTGTGTTCTCTCCGTGTTTGCATGGGTTTCCTCCCACACTCCAAAACATACCGGTAGGTTGTTTAAATTGTGAGCCCCATGGGGACAGGGACCAATTTTTGTGTAATCTGTAGGCGCTATACGAATAAAGAATTATTATTATTATTATTATAGTCATGGAGGCTTTCTAAGGAAGAGAGAGCTTGATTTCAGTGATAAAAATTTCCACCTCCTTGACTTTATACAACCAATTTACATCTCACTTCATAGTTGATTTTCTGGATGATGCCCCCACACTGGACCATGAAAGAAACATGATCTGGAATGTGTGTCAGCTGCTTGAAAACATACTGGTAGTGGTTTATTAGGTCAATTTCTGCTGCACAGGTTCCCTTTAGGACCATGTTCACATTTTATGTTATTTTTTTCAATCTATCTCTTCAGAGGAGCAGTAATTATGGAATGCCAGATATATCCCACTGTCGTATACTAGATGTTTTTGTCATTTTGGCAGGAATAATAATGCAGCAGGCTGTGATATTACTCCTCTCTCTCTAATAACATTATTAACATTGAATGTTGTACATTTTTCTGTACAAGGGAGAATCAATTTGGAAGCACATGTTGCTTTACTATTACATAGTTCATTTTTTTTCAATGTATTTCTTGTAGTGCATTGTAGATATCCCTACATGTTTTTGAAAAAATTGTATATATGGTAAGTACTGCCAAAAACACTTCCTATGTAATTGTCCCATGTGGACACAGAAAGTTAGTCCAGAAAACACAGACTGCAACAGAAAACCTAAGGGTCACGCTGCTCACTTTCATCAGACTGTGCACCTTTTTCAGGGATTAAACGTCTTGCACAGGTATTTAAGTAGTGTCTGCGACTGATTCGGACTGAGCGCGGGATTTAACTTTCAAATTGTGCCGCAAGCCCAAGCACTTACATGCACTACTTAAAAGATGGTGGACTTGAGCGGGGAAGCGACACATGCAGGATATCGTGCACGATATCTTCGGACAATGCACTTTCGGTGAACTCCAGCGGGAATGTAAGTAAATGTGCCCCATTGTGTTTACAGCATATGACCCAGGAAAACTCCTCTTGCAAATGACAAACGGGACCCCATGACTGGATGGATGTGCAAAGTTTGTCACTATACTAAGCAGGTATTTCAACCATCAACTTGTCGTTTTAGTATATTAAAGAATAAAAACAAAACTCATAGCACATTGTATACATTGAACACTATTTTTGTGCATAGTTTTGCAGTAACGGTGACATTTTAGACATTCTTTGACAAATACTCCCCATACATGCCTTATTAATGTTTTTTCCTACAACACGACTATTTATACCTTACAGTTCAGATTGTAAAAAAAAATTAAGAATTCATCACAGTAGAAACCATGCTAAACAAAGCCAGAGAAGCATTTACAGTCTTAAATTTAGCTCCTCTGCCATGTAAACACTCCTGACTGGCACCACTGTGTTTATCATAAGCTCACAACCATAAGATGTATTTAATGTATTAGTAGCGTAGTAAAGTAGAGCGCAAGCTTGTACGCACGCTGCCTTCATACAGATCAGCTCCAGGGCTGGCAGGATTAGTGTCACTTGTCTATTACTGGGCGAATAGTTTGAGAATGGCTGTTGAAAATAAAAGTTCATTGCAAGTGTTTATATGACAGGACAGGAGCGGAGACGCTGGCTTACATCTAAACATTGCCTTATTAAGGCAGCGCTGTAAGGTGGGGTCACGCCCGCTGGGTCATGAAACATGATTTTACCATCCCAAGAACAAACAAAAGCTGACATTAGGATTTTCGTCTCTTAAAGCCTTGTTCTCTATTTATATCAATCTGGAAGTGGTTTCTAAGCGTCTCCATGCCTTTGTGGGTGAGATCGTTTAGGAAAAAGATAGAAAAAGTGTATTTCATGTTGTAAATTTGTAAATAAAGATTAAATACTAGGTGTCATTTGGGTCCAAAGACTCGTATAACTCTTGTTTGAAAAGGTGTTTTATAAGAGCTGTGCCGGCGCCCGAGTAGAATGCAGGGTATGGTGCCAACCATGAGCTGCCTCTATGGAAGAGTCTTCAAGGATCATATATGTATATATATATATATATATATATATATATATATATATATATATATATATAATCCAGGGATTACTTACATTGCTACACAAAAAACTTTATCTGTAAATATAAGAGGTCCATAGAGGTGTAAATGTGATAGATCCCAGTGACAGAAGGGAATCCCTTAAATAATCCTCTAGGCCAGTGGTGTCAAAGAGACAGAGTGACCAAAACGCAACCCAGCAGAAAACTATTTATCACAGCAATTCAATCCTAAAGACAATTCAATACCCTTGATAGAAGGAGGTGAAAATTGGATCAAAAAGGAGGCTAACAAGTAGCCATTCACTTTTAGAGGACTTCCAGGTATGGCTGACATAGAAGTGCTATAGAAGTGATGTGCTAGGTAGAGATTTGCATTATGGTACATTCATAGGTGGCACTTGTGGGAACCTCCTCTTGTGATTGCTGAAAGTCCCTCCCTGTAAAATGGCAATATTGGGCATGGCTTTAGTCTACGTGGTGACCATTAATAGTGGGTCCCTAAATCGTGAAATATTGTACCTACAAAGTAGTCTTATTTAGTAAATTCTAGTAGGAATTGCTTTAAGGCCACGTTCACACGACCATAGCCTGCCAGCACATAGCAGATGAGGATGGGAGAATAGAAGATAGCATTGCACAACCATACAGATGGAAAAAGATAGAATATGCTCAATCTTTTTTTCGTGTACGGTGCCCTCTATGGGGATGTATATATGGCTGCAAGCTTGTGTGAATATGGCCTAAGGCAAACCATTTCATGTCCTTATGTAATTTTCAAAAAAACACAAAGCGTATTGTTAACATCACAAAAAATAATATACATATAAAGATATCAAATAAAACCAAAATCCAATATTGTGTGAAATCAAGCTACTAGGGGTGCAGAAAAATAATTTCCTGCATGGAAATCCAGAAATAGGGGTATGATCTTGGTACTAAGAAATGACCAGTATCGGGTACTCTTCAATAGTTTTTTTTTCCATTGGAATTGCGAAAAAAAATGTTAACGCAAACTTAAATGCAATCTGTCAACGCAAAACCCCACAATATACCCTGAATAGTACCCTATTGAGGTGTAATGGTAAGTGTTTGCACCAGTTTTTTGTCTGACTTTGCTCTTAAAAGAACGTGCAAACTGCTTGTACATGTATTTATAAAGTGTCTGCGCCACAATTCTGTCTTAGCGAAAATTCTGCAACATGAATAAAGTACATTAAAAAAAATGATGCCCATTCCCACAGCAGTGCAAGGGGCACCAGAGTAATGACATCTGATGAATCTGGCACACTCTGTACACTCCACAGGCAAACTGCACATGTGGGCTATTGTCTTCTGAAATCCAGTGAAGCTCCCCTGCTTCCCAGACGTCCTGGCTGGTAACATCTGTCCCTCCGCATGCACCTTGTACCTAGCTCCACGGCAGTACAATTTGGTTTCAATATTCTGCATATGCGTGGTGCGGCTGACATTATGGCGCCAGACGTCTTGTCCCCATCCAGCTCCAGTGGTGCAATTCACATGTGTGGGTATTGTATGTCGTGTCCACCTAGCTCTCTCGCAGACGACACCATGCACATTACCCACGCATGTAAAGTGCTCTGCTGGAGCTGGACAGTGACGAGCCTCCTGACCGCGTATATGTTGCATATTCAAGCCAAGTTGTAGTGCCATGGAGCTGCAGATTGTGAAAAGACTGTGCAGAGGGGTGGATTTTACCAGCTTGGATGACTCTTTGGAAGCTGGGGAGGTTGACTGAAGCGTTACTGACAATGATGGTTAATGAAACGCAGACAATCCACATTACACCATAAGTACAGTCACCTATAAGGTACTATTCAGGGTTTAATGTGGGGTTTTGTGGTGACAGTTTTCCTTTAAGGCGACCCAAGTTTTGTGACTCCTGATTTTGGCTCCTGAATAAGCTTTATTACTGCATACCTATATTGAACATTTTTAGGTTTCATGCCAAGTTTGTTACTCTATCATCTGGTGGGCTCAGACAGTATAATAACCCTGTGGTACCACATTGTATAATGCTCCATTTCTTTGGCACCACATTGCATAATGACTCTTTTCTGTGGCACCACTATATAATGCCCCCCCCCCTTTCTGTAGCTCTACACATAATAATTCAACCGCAGCTCTTACACTACATAATGCCTCCAAATCAGTGTCCTCCTTTCCACACTGTGTCCCTCTAGTTATAATCCCGACATAATGTGGCCCACCAGCAAATAGTAACACCTTTTCTTGAAGAAGCCTTATAATGCTTCTATTGCCCCCTTTCTGTAGCCCCTACTAATAACATCCCTTGTTTCAACCCCCAATAATAATAATATTGCTTCCCTCTTTGATGCTGCTCTCAATGGCCCACTTTCAGCAGGACTGATGACATCATCATGTCACACCCACCAGTGCCCGAACTCCTGGAAGCAGCTGACAAAGCCAAAGCAGTGCAGTGGCGAGCTGATGGCCCCTGCTAGATGATATATTGTTTTAATGGACACAGAAACGCTTAAAGGTGTATTCTAAGACTGTGACCAGGTGGAATTGTATAGAGCTACAGGAACATATAATCACAGGATACTACTTTCATTTTGTTTGTGGTGGTACTGTTGGGTATGTATTCCCAAGTTTCCTCACTCATTACAGCTAATAGTTGGGGGTCTCAGAAGCAGGACACTTTAAAGGAAACCTACCATGAGGAATCGACCATCAGAAGTAGACCTGACCGTAGACCATAGGAAACTAACCTAACGTGTTAACTTTATTTTAGTAATATGTAAATTAACTGCAGTACCACTGGGGCGTGTACTGACCAGACTAGTACATGGCCCACAACACCAAAAAAGAGAGCTGCAAAATATTTAGAAAAGTATATATCTCCTTAATTAACAATCCATACAAATAAGTACACATATAATTCCCCAAAAACTGGGAAAATTCGAGATATGGGGGAAACAGGACGTCCCAGATGGAGTGTGGGACCACCACAAAGGACCAAAGACCCCCCTTCCGTATGCCCCGAAGTCAAGGTGTGCCAAATTTAATTATCAAAAATAATGTGTCCAACAATAGGACAAAAAATAGGGTTAAAGTGACAACAGTGTGGTAGAAATCGATAGTTCAATAAGCCAGAGGTACCTTCCGGTATTATAGGTTCCAGAAAACTATGTCACACTTACCCACAGGCATGGTGAAAGGCAGAAAGCGAACAATAAGAGGGGAGGCCAAAAGATGCACCCTGACGCACGTTTCGCACCAATGCTTCGCCAGGAGGTAGTACTGTACATGGACCAGTAGCCTCTGCAGTTAAAAACTGTATTTTAGTAATATGTAAATTAACAACTTATTTTAGGTTACAGGATTATTAAATTACAGATTAGGGCAGAGGCAGGCGGGAGAAATCTACCATCATATCTACTTCTGATGGTAGATTTCTCATGATAGGTTTCCTTTAAAATGTGTTTATTTTTAAGGTGCCCTTATAACAAGTAGGTAGTGTTCAAAATGTCAAACCCCTTTGGTGGGAGCTTTTGTGTGCAACATAGCACCATGATTCCAAGAATAAGAAAGGAAAAATGTTACCTTGAAGCACATCTGCTGACGGCATGGGAAACATAATAATGAACACACCAAGAAGTCTAACGGTAACAATTACAACAAATATGTTAGGTATTTTGAGTTTTTTGTTCTTAAAAACTAAATGTGAGATGGGAGTGTATCTTGTACTGTATTTCTTTACAGTACAGGCACCCAAGGGCAAAAAAAGGCTATAGCAACTAATAGAGAAATTGGTATTTTTGTTTCATAGCGGGCACTGAGAGTGGGTGTTCACAACACCCAACAAAAAGGTGACCACGAATATTACAAGTATCTTATCGCTATACAATAAAGATGAGAGCTCAGGATATAATATGCCTATGTATATTGATATTGGGTTTAACCTATGCCCCCTGAATTTAGGGAGTGCTTCATTAGCCTAGTTACGCCGCTTGTTTCATTTCCTTTTTAATTATACATGTAATACATTTTCTACACATACTGTATTATACGCACAAATAAAAGAAAAATACTGCATTCACTGGGCACTTAATGCTCTGACAACTGTGATATTTGTGGGAACATTGCGATTCTGGAGCCGACAGAAGAGGGTAAAGGGAGCGGTACAGACGCAGCCCCCATCTTCATTTCTCATGCAAAATGAGAACTAAGAAAATTCCCACAGTCTTCAGAAGTTGCAAGCAGGAAGTCCCATTAACCTCATGTATGCCAGGAGGCACTGCATGGTAAGGAACTGGTTAATAGATTGAAGTCCCTTTCAGTTTGGTTCATTAGTGTTCCCAGACAACTTGCTGGCACAGAGTTGGTCTCACTCCTCTGTTTCTTTCTGTTGTGTCCCTCCCCCCCCGCTCTGTTTCCCCCCCCCCCCCCCCCTTCTCTTTCAACCCTAATGATTCCCACATGGTTCTTGGTATCTCAGCCAAGCCTCCTAGCATTGTCTGAAAACTCCAAATTTAGAAGAAATATGAAAATTGTCAAACAGTCAGTCCTTAGTGGGTAAAACTGAAAACCTCCTAAACTGTCACAGGTCAAAGCAAGAAAAGGAGGGGGTGTCACGTGAGAACACCCCCAACCAATGGCATCCCACAACAGCCTGACAGATGTGCCTTATAACAGCCTGGCCTCTCTTCCCTCCAGCTCATATAAGGTAAAAGAAAAAAGGTCCTTTCCCCCAGATGGTTAGAAACTAGTGCAGGAAAGCCCTCATCTCTTACACAGAATCATGCTTATGCAACCCAGGGGGATCAAAATCTCAAGATTGCCTTGGAGGAGGTAAGTCATGATTTCCTTAACTTGTACCAGAGAACCTGTCCAGTGCACTAGGAGGACAGCCTATAGTTATCATTACACAATGCATTCAATTGTTTCACTTTTTTGCAGTATGCTAGAACAACATTGTAAATATGTTTACTTAATGTTTTTTTTAATAGAATGTTTAATGATAGGACTCTAAAGAAATATGTAAGTATACTGCCCCATCAATCATCCTGTAAAGCAGCTGATGAAATATCTTTTTCCGTATAGAGATCGGCCAATGAGTAGAGACCAGTAGGGACTACCTTTGCAGGATTGCGGTGTATTGGTACTCATGTGCAACAATAATGTAGCTTCTATGGATGTTCTGAGTAAATGTGTTTACGTGCAGGTCTAAATAAGTCTCGTATTATATAAACTAAAATTACTTAAACGACAATAGTGAAAACTTATAAGTATCTTACAGTGTATTATATTAAATCTCTTATAATCTTCTTTTATAGTCATCCATAACCTAGTCCTATCACCATCTCTCTTAGTCATCTATAGCCTCATCTGTCATTTCTTATAGTCAACTTGAATCAATTCTCTCATTTTCACCGAATATAAATTCATCCATGACCTATCCGCATATTCATCTGCCAGTCATCTTTCACCTATTATCACTGACATCTCTCATATTCCATAATAATCTATAACCTAGCCTGATGTTTCATTGAATTTTTTATAGTCATCTCTTATAGTAAACTAAAACCAAGTCTCATAGTCATCTGTCATAATCATCTATAACCTGGTCCCATAGTCATCTATCACCTGCAGCCAAATATAGTCATTTCTCAAAGATAAATATAATGTAGTCTTATAGTCATCTCTTATAATCAACACAGTCCTTTATTATTCTCATTGTTATCTTTCATAATCTTCTATAACCTAGTCTTATCGCAATTTCTTATTCTCACATATAAACTGGTCACTAGTTCTTAGGATCATTTATAACATCTGAAAGAAACTCTAGAAAAAAAAAACTATATTCTCTGCTCCCTTATAGTATTCTCACAGGTTCTTATTTCCTTTTTTGACTTTTTACTGCAAAATTTCTTTCTTGCTTCCCAAACATTGTCCTAAACTCCAGCCTCACGACAGCCCCTTAGCTGCAGCTGTCTGCTATTCATGTGGTGCTTGTGTTTATATCTGGAGTCCTCAAAGTATGTGAAGACGTCTTTATAACTTATATTCAGCATACAGAACGCAAAGAGCTTGAATGTTCTTTAAAAACGAAATAATCTCAATTTAGTTGGGAATGAGTGACATTGAAGGATGCTTCATAGACATCTGCATTCTCTATTTCTAGGGAAGTATTTGTCTGTGTTACATTGTTATCAATCTATTCACAACTCGTTTAAAGCTGAATCAAGAAAATATTAATTTTGCTGCTGCAAGTTTATTTCCTTGGCAATTGATTCAAAGATATAAAGTTTAGGGGCCCCAGCTACAGGTTTTGTATTTTTTTGGATGCAGAGTGTCCATGGACAAGTAACAATGAACGTTCATAGAATTGTGGGTTTAGCTGTTTTATACATTAATATTGCCATAAGAAAATTAGCATTATTTATACACTCCTTGTGAGTGAGCATTATCATATTTCCTCTACTGTAATTTATGGAGAATTACACAATGACATTCATGACAGACCAGATAAGCCTGAATGCATTTCCTCAAAGTGAGTGGGACTTTCTCTAGGCATGTGTGACCTGCCAAACCTTGCAGCAACTTCCTGTCAGGAACGGGACATAGTCTTGGCAGCAAATAGGCTAGGCAGCTGCTCCAGATGTGACCACTTTAACCGCTGGAAAAACCCTGAGGCTCTCACCATCATGCTTAGACTGGCTAGGTTTACTGATTTCCCCAACACATTATAATCCTAATCCTCTGAGTGGCAAAGAGTGTGTGTGTTCTAGGGAACCAAGCTCAAGCACAGTATAGTACAGGGAACATTGACTTTTGAGTAACCGATGATATAGCCGGTCTGTTTATCTAACTACCCATCTATTGCATGGTTTTCATTCATATTCAGCATATAGATATTTGATTTCTTATTCAGTGCAGACATCTCATCTGAAATCCTACAGAGCCACTTTTCTATTCTGGAATACTCATAATCCTTAGTTATGAATTCTTAATAATAAATATGCATTTTATCGTTTGTTGGTCAACTTATCTCATATACTACTAGTTTAAATGAATGTCCATATCTGCTTTTTTTTTTAAAACAAACAGTGCCGTACCTGTCCATTGGTCAGGTCTGGTATTGCAGCTCTATTAAATTTTTAGGAAACCTACCATCAGGAATACACTGCGTTATTCCTGATGGTAGATTCCTTTCTGTCTTCAAAGCCCTGTACTGTCTTTATATAAACTTGCTCCCTATGAAACTAAATAAAAACTTTATCTTATTTTATGTAAATGAACTTTACAGACTATTGGGGTGTGAAGGGCTACTCCACACCCCAGAACCAACAGCACTCTTCAGCTCTTCTACCAGTGCCCACACATCTGCAATGACTTTTGACTCGCCGGAGCTCCAGAGAAGAGCAGAAAGTTACTGCGCATGAGTGGGCATGGGCTGAAGAGCTGCAGAGCACTGGGGGACACCCCAGGAGCTGAGACTACAGGGGTGTGGAGTAGCCTTAGCTCCCGGCGCTAGGCTACTAAAACATAACATTTTTATAAAGTTAGTAATGGGGAAAAGATTAGATAGAGACAGTGTAGGGATCAAAGAACCAAGTAATCTTGGCATTCACCATAAAACATCATTTCTTGTCAGTGTTCAAAACGAAACCACGCCATAGCCATCAAGCTAGCTCCGGCGCAAAACAACTGTCGATTGCGGCATCTATAAACTGCCCCCCACCCCTGATGGCTATGGTGTGGTTACGTTTCTAACGCTGAGTAAGAGCGAAGGTTTGATTTTTTCTTTCTTTGATCCATGCAACTCGGCAACTCGTTATACACAGTTGAGCACCACCACTGCATCACACATTGTTCCATTGACTGTAACTGAAATAAACTTTCTCCGGTGGTATCCCGACCCTGAGACAGGTAGTGCCCTTGGTATTTTCTTTCCTATGGACAAAGACAGTGTAGGGCTTAGAAGAGAGAAGGCAATCTACTATTAGGAATACCTCAGTTAGTGTGTTCCTAATGGTAGGATTCCTTTAACGGCTTTATTTTGCTCACCTCTTCCTCCACCACTGTTTTCACTGCTAGTCACTTCTGCTACTTTGTTACTTGGCCTGGCTGATGTCAGCCAATCACACATCTCAATACATCAGTCATTTGATGTTCGTGCCAAGGTCACCACTGGCTGTAGCATTGACTAGGCCCAAAGGAAACAGAAAGAGTGAAGAGAAGTGAGCACATTGTTTGCTTTTTAATATTTGCCTTTATAGATTGATTACCTTGCTTTTCTCATTGTATCTAATTGGACTGCAGCTTGCATATTCTAAGTGTTGTTTATATAAATGAGAACTGGTTGAAAAGGGTGACTACACTACATTTGCCCCAATTTTCATAAATCTACAACATTGTCTCTGTCTAAGATTCTTCCAACTCATAGGGTGCATCAAGATATTAGGTAACTTACCAATATACATCAGGTAAAAGTTGTGCACTGCTTTCTTGAAATGTAAAGTCAAGCCCCTGCTTCAGAAATGTCTTTTACCGCAGCAGCCATTCCTGCTGCCGCAGATAGATGGTCATATGATCCTGTCTGTCCATGACCTATTTACCTTTCAGGACCTCAAGATTCTATTCATGAATACTGTCATAAGGTCCTAGAAGGTAGATTGGTGCTTAGGATTACATGACCCCTCCTCCTGGTGCCATTTTATGGGTAGGAATGTAGGCTAATGTGGTAAAACACACTTCTTGACTTTACATTAGGGGCTTGACTTTACATTTCAGGAAATCGGTATACTTTTAAGAGATGTAAATTAATAAGTTACCCTAATATCCTTTACCACACACCTTACAAAAACAAAATAGCCGGTTGATCCAGCACCATCAAAGCTGGATCAATCTGCTATTTTGTTGCATTGCTTACTCCAGTCTGAGGAGTGTTCTACTCCGGTGAGCTGGACTTTTTTGCAATATATTTCTGTACCTTACTAAAACACATTTAAGACTCTCCTGTGGTCATGCAGAACACAGAAGTATTGTCCTACACTGACTTTAGTTTAAATGTATCAGATAAGACAATAGGTTCACATTAGTTCACAAGGTTAGGTTCACATTTGTATTAGCGGCTTCTGTCACAGATGCCACAAAAAATTCTAGAAGTAAAAGTGAAAAGGTTTTCTCTTTGGTCAGTTAAAATGACTGATAGAAGACCAACAAACCTCAAACAGTCCATGGAAACATTTGGGCTCCATAGATGCCCCTCATTTTAAGCCTCCTCCCACTAACACAGAGCAGACCAAATTTTGGGCATAAATGCCCCGTCTTAACGAGACGATAGTAAACAGGTCCTACCTGGCAGAGATTGTATGTGGAGCTACTAAGAGGCCGGAACCTCTTAGTAGATACCAGCGCCAGAGCGCCAATAGGGGGGTATTAAACGCCAGTAGGTGTAAAACACCAGTATTGGTAAATTCCTCCTATAGTCTTGGTCATTCCCGAGTTTACTGACCAAATTTAAAACCCTTTGTGTTCAGTTGGGTCTTAAGTTCTAAAATAGTATACAATATACTACATACTACATTCAGGGACATGTTGGGAATCCTCCAGAGAAGCACAAAGAAGACAGCCATAAGACTCATTTTCATATAGGGTTTGGTTATGAGCCAGCTTAACTACATACATGTCTGGTTAAGCTGAGACTATTTGTAAGACAAAACTAGTTGATCCTATAAAGAGAAAAGTATAAATGTAAATATTTAGACCTCTTTAGTGTTTTAGGTCCATTCCTAGTTTTGCCTTACAAATACTGACGCCAAAAATGGAGGCGAGCATTGCCACTTGATAATAATGGTAAATTCCAATGCTGCTCCATTCATTTGAATTAGGCTACATTCACACGATGTGTGCCCACTGTACCGTAGTACGGCGGGCACACGTCGGCACAGGGGAGAGGAGGAGAAGGTGAGCGCTGCTCACCCCTGCCCCTCTCCGATAGCAATATATGGAGCATGGCACCGTATTCCAGGGTAAGATAGGACATGACCTATCTTTCTCCCGGCTACGGAACGGGCACCGTATGACGTTGTGCGCCCATTGCCGCTATGGGGGAGGTATATATGGCGTATATATGTCATTCGTATATATGTCCCCCAATTGGCAGGGTGAATGTAGCCTTAGGCTTATAAAAACCCACACAATTAGGGAGATTTATCAGAAGTCTTTGAGGTAAAACTGTTCTAGTTTATAAAATGAAAGCTGAGCTCTGATTGGTTTCCATGTGCAACTGGAACAGTGTTACTTCAGACATTTCTGATAAATCTCCCCCATAATGATTTCATCATTAAAATAATGAAGCATCATTGCTGCCATTTGTGATGGCCAATAAATGAATGCCGTTATATATGTAAATCTAGCATGAGATAAAAGGGTTTGTCCAGAGGTTTAAAAACATGGCTGTTTTCTTCCAGCTCCTCTCCTGACCATGTGTAGTGCGTGGTATTGCTGCTCAACCCCATTCATCTCTATACAACTGAGCTGCAATACTGCCACCAACCATGTCAGGTGTGACCTGTTATTGGAAGAAAGCCGCCACTATAACATCATCCAAACAAAACACATCAAATATAGATGGGGTGTCCCCACTTTCCCCTTGCACATTGAATTTCATCAGGAAAGTTCCTTTATTCTCAGTGGATACCCACATCTTTGTGTCTGGGGAGTTTTCAAAGATTACATAGTAAATGCTTTGGCACAATATAACATACATCCCATGTTCTCACAAAATTCAAGTTTGGGGTCTGTGGTTTGGATTACTCCATCACTTCCTGTTGCTCTCTGCATTGACCCTCCATTCCACAACATGTGAAGTGTCCTCTCTCACATGCTCCCTGACCCCTCATGTCTTTTCAGTTGTTTTTATCCCATCAAGAATGTTACTTATAAACAGAACCATGAAGAGTCTGTGTCACACGCTCCCCATTTCCTTTACCAACTAATTAACCCCATGATTGTTTTGTAACGTAATGCAGTTATATTTTCCACCATAGAGTACATGCATCAATAAGTGCTCATGGGCACTACCAGACAGGGACAGTGACTACCTATAAATGTGTGAGGTCATCAGTTCCAAATGGGGCCTGTGTTTTAGCATTATTTAATGACTATATAGGCAGGGTCATCTGTGGGGTGCAAGACAGGAGTATCAAACATAACAGTATAAAAGATCTACAGATGAACATAGAGGCTTGAGCTTGTATTTGGAGTCATCATGAACCTTGTTAGTTGATGGAATAGGGGTATGAGAACATTTATTTAGTCTGAGAAGGGGCATATTCTGTAATTCCTAAATATAGCAAATGCCATATTTACTTTTAATATAAAACATTGTATTATATCAATGGTATGTGATACAATAAATTTTATTTTACTACATAATATAAGCAATAGGGAACTGTCTCCCCTATACACTGTCAGGTATAATAATACAAGCGTTGGACTTTACTTCATCCTCTAGCTTTTGGTGATATAGGAATCGAGGATCATTGTAACTAAATCCCTTAATGCAACAGTCTGAAATATTTCCCAAGTCATAACAAACTGCATAAGATGCAGTGCACATCACTGCTGAGACTTCTGTGCGTGTATACTTCCATGACAAATTCCTTATGAAGACTCTGATGTATACTGCGATACTCTATAGATAAATGTTACCCATAGGATTTTATGTAAAATGAACACATTTTCCAGAGATCCCCCTGTATAGAATGACATGGTCCAACATGCATATCTATAAATGGAAGTATGCCTACCTCATGGGTGCTAAAAGCACACTTATTTGCCATCTATCAGGTGTTTGGAGCTTTACAGAGATATTTGATACATATTGCAGATGATGTACTCATATAATATTTACTTCCCATTTATTCATTTCTTTATGTCAAGTACAAGGTATAAGTTGTGCTGTATATTGGGGAACTATGTCATAAAGTATGTAATAAACTGTATATAAAGTAACAACACTATTTCCAGAACCAATTTTAGTGGTAGCCTTCATTTATGTACAAGAAGCTGCGATATGTTAAAGGAAATCTACCATCAGGATGAAGGACTGTAAACCAAGCTCACGTACATACTGGTGTGCGCCCCCTCTGGCAGGATCTACTCTTTTTTTAGCTTCTTATGTCCCTGTTTTTACAGAAAAAGTGCTATAAACAATATGCAAAAGAGCCTGAGGGCCCAACAGCCTTATTTGCATAATTATTAAAGCCTTTTTTAATAAAAATCAAGGACATAAGAAGCTAAAAGAAGTGCTGATACTGCCAGAGGGAGCACACACCAGCATGTAAGTGTGCTTGGTTTACAATCCTTCATCCTGGTGGTAGATTTCCTCTAAGCTGCTTTGTCGTGTGGACACTTTGGTGGTGAATCAGCTTCCCCTCTGTCTAGCTGTTAAATGGAGGAAACAATGTAGTTAACAGTTTTTTTTAAACTGATCCACAAAATATCTGAAGGCACAAAATCTATATTTCAGTCTTCTTGTATAGCTGATAATATGCTAAAAAAAACACAATCACAACTTTCCCTTCCATCATAACCATCTAAAGTAGGATCTTATGCACTATATAAGTTTCGAGGTAGCCGCATAAGCAGCAGCTAGCTCAAAACCGCCAGAGAAGGTGCATGGTCACCGAGCAGTGAGCACACACACCCGCCATGACCTAACCATGTGACCACACCGCAAAGTATAGCACATTCCTATTCCTGACCATTTTTGTGGTGCTGCCACCCGCTTTCCATGGAGATGGGAGGGTTAAGGAGTGCTTACCCTCCCAATCTTGCCCAGGTGAAAACGTAATGTTTTTGCACTGGTTCGTGCGCATAAGGCCTTACTCACAAATGGAAGGAGCCCACAAACCGCTAACTGTATCTCTATAAATCAACTTCTCAGACTCCTGTGAGGTTAACTGCAGTCTGAGCAGCAAAAATGTACTTTTTCAGCGGAGTTATGACATAAAGGTCAGGGTTAGATAGTAGAGTAAGCACAATGACATATACTACACAATACCTCAACAGGTATCTGACACCAATACAGCCAGATGTATAAAAATATATGATCCCAAAAGCTATAAATCATTTATTTCTATAAATCATATCTATAAATATCCAGATAACCTACAGTCAGATGCTTGAGGCTATACTAGTAGCTCATACCTGTCTCACATTTTTGATTTATCCCCCCCCCAAAAAGTCCACACAAGAAAACTGGAAAAAAGAAATAGCTTGTGCCCCTAACAGACTGGCTCAATGCCGGAGGGGGATTTAAAGTGTTTGAAGCATCAAGAAACTACCTCTGACCATAAAAGGAAGAGATATTTTTCTTCAGTCCGGATCATGGAAAAAGAAAAGGCTATTTTTAGTTAGAGGTCTGGCGGCATCAGAGGAGCTGCATAGTGTGATAATGATCTAGAGCCAGTGCATGACACTTTAATACACTCATATACATCAAGAAAGTACACTAACGTCATTGAGGGATCACAGGGCTTCTACAATGGAAGATCTCACTGGAAAGTGCATTATTTAATGAACGCAGTATTCAGACTACTCTATGGAAGAGTAGATTATATAGAAATGTAGAAATATGTAATAATATCCACCATGACTTATAATTATTAAGTGTAACCAAACCAAACTAGACAGTTTATGCAAATTTTATTTCCGTAAGACAAACGTATAAATTCATTTTTAACGTAACACATCAGAAGCACTGGAAATTCTCATGTAGATATTTTATGTACTGCTTATGTACTGATTTCCTTTAAAGTCTCTTGAAGGCTCCATTGATCTCTGAAATCTACAAGGAAATATGCACATAACATACAGTTTTAATCGCAGGCTGAAGCAAATTTACTTGTGGATTTTAATGCAAATGATCCTTACGTATGCATTTTTTCTGCTTCGACTTCCTATTGATGTAATACATTCAGTATTATTTAGACTGAGCCTATATTCCAGTAGTCTCCTTCCATGGTGCCCGCAAAGATACACATTATTCCATGCTAGCCTACAGATGCCTGAAATCTTGTTTTATACTAGTGTGTTAACATATACAGTATGTAGACATATATGATGGTTTAGCTACCCGTTTTAAATCTCAAATTTACACATATTCTTATGTTTTATTTTATAAGCTACAGTTAAGTCTCTAGAATAGCCTGCCTCAGGAGATCTTCAAAGAAGGTCTAGATGCCTTTTTAC
Source organism: Engystomops pustulosus (assembly GCA_019512145.1). Lineage (NCBI taxonomy): Eukaryota > Metazoa > Chordata > Amphibia > Anura > Leptodactylidae > Engystomops > Engystomops pustulosus. The sequence continues at coordinate 159,240,221 of CM033644.1, read as the reverse complement.
ACCAAAATAACATTGACTGTTATATTATATAGAATTGTGTTCTCTTACATCCCTTCCCCATTTCATCTCTTCCCTTTAGTTGAACTTGGACTTTTTTTATTTAAGCCGTACTAACTATTTAACTATGGCCTCATACACACGAACAGATGCTAGCCCACGACACAGCCAGGATGAGCATCCAGCCGGGTGCAGGAAGGTGGAGAGGTGAGAGCTCCTCAACCCTCCCCTCTCCATAGAAAGACTAGCTGGAGCCTTAATATGGCAAAATATAGGACATGTCACAACGTGTGCTCATCGTGTTGCACCCAGGTGCCATAGACGTCGATAGCTGCGATACCTGCGTAAAGATAATTTCCCAAAAATGTAGTCATCTGGTCTGTTAGATAGCTGGATATGACCACCACTGCTGAGGTGATTGCACAAAGAAGATGGTCACTGAAGCCAAGTGGTCGGGCAGGCATCAATAGCACATTTCCGACCACTGCTGGAAGAGTGCATGGGGTGGTTGTATCCAAGGACAGCTATATCATTTCTAACGGACAACATGGCTACATTTATGGGAAATTATCTTCAAACAGGTTAGTTTATTTAACATGCAATTGAAGAAATGTTTATATATGGCAGATAAATTAATTCAAATGTGTACACCCAGAATACCCCTTTAAGTCAGTTCTTGGGTATGTTTACTCTAGGGAGATCTAAGGCATGTTGTAAGGAATTGTGGGAAATAGTAACGTGATGTGACAGCAGCAGGGTTTAATGTCTCAGTTAATGTGGTAGCTGAATCTAATGATGATCCGTTTCCCCAGAGGGAGAGCAGACAGGAACCAGCTGTTGCCCATCTGCTTGGAGATTTTTCCTCAAAACTTTAAAAATAAAGATGCATGAGATTCAGCCTTTTCTCTGCCCCCTCCCCACCCCACCTTTATCCAATACAAGCAATGTCCAAGGGGTCAAACCTCCAGGAAAACACTCATTATCCCTAGAGACAAGATTTGGACAACCTCCAGGTTTCAGAGGGAACCTAATTTAATGTTGACAAGGCAATAAAGCCGGATCTGGTCACTCCTACAAATACCCCTCATATCACAAAACAGTTTGGCCCTGTTCGATTTTCAGGACTAAGATGATGCATATAGAGCTGCCTATATAGATGTCTTAGAAATCACTAAATCAGACCCAGTAGAGCGCTTCCAATTCTTGGAGCAGATGTGATGAGAGAAGCCAGCTATCCAACAAAGAATGTTCTCTTGATTCCTTCCAGATCCAGACGAGGCACAATCTTTAGATCACTACTCAGCCAGGGACAATGCATATGTGTAATTATATTCTTATTTACAATGGAAATACACAGTTTTTACCCTTAGGCTTGTTACACAGGAACATGTGCAGCCTGTGTATACATGCCATGAGGTGGCAGGATCCCACAGGTTGCACACAGAGCAGTAGACGGGAGTCCCTCTATTATATTTTTATATAATACAAGGATGTTCCCAATGCTGGTTAAACAGCCGCGCCACAACTGTATTAACTATTACAGCGTGGCTGTGCGGCCTGCAGATTGAACGTCCCTGCATTATATAGAAATATAATGCAGGGACTCCCGTCCACTGCTCTGTGTGCAGCCCGTGGGATCCTGCCACCATACGGCACGATTACACAGTCTACATGCGTGTAATCGGCCATACACTGTGAAAGTTTATTTCACTGTAGTCTTTCTATATATTGGGTTATTTATAAAAAGTCTCTCCATTTGAGGGACCCATTTCTATAATGTTGTATTTCACGACATATTAATAGGGCTCTGAGAAGAATGCCTTATAATCAGATTGTTGTTGTGAGTTCCGTTATAGAGTAAAGGGCTATCTAAAGTGGAGAAGTTCTAATCTAGTCTAATAATAATCAGTTATGATCCACATTATAAATATCCGATGAGCTGGGCACCTGACACATGTTTTACAGCTGAATTAAACACCGCTATGGTGTGCTCTCCAGATACAAACAATGGGTTGTGGTCCATTGTTTGAACCCCATGTGTCACAGGGACACTCACATACCAATGACCGCATTAAAGACTGCCTGGGCAGGAATAGGGCCTGCTCTGGGTTATGAAGCTTGGGAAGTTGGCTAATGTTTCTGGTAAACTGTAGTAGTGTTTATGAACCTATAGAAACACATGGTGATGGCAAGTACACAGGCAGAAAAAAAACACAGATGTGTGTATGGAGCCTAACAGTATTCCCGCTCAGCCACTACAAGTGAACACAGATTTGCACTACAGTACATACATCATGTTTGGTTTCCATATTTGATATCCTATACATATAAAGATAGTAAGAAGGTCAATGACCTAGGTTATAGAAGAGTAGCATTGGATTGAACTTCTTTTTCTCTTTAACCAATAGGCCATTGGAGTTTTAGTTTTATCACTTTAGTTTTTGTTACACAGAGTGATCTATAATGCCAGAGGATTGTGTTTAAGTTATGATAGGGATTATAACATTCATATTGAATACCATGAATTTGATTAGTAAAGCATTTGCCGTCGCTTTTCATCTTGCATCATGTATAGAGCAGATTAGCTTGTCACCAAATAAGCTGTAATAGGGCAGACCTTTATTACTTCCATCTTAATGATGTAATTTGGAACTGATTCATTTAGGTTTAAACAGAGATGCCCTTTGACTCAAGCTTATTAAGGGTTGTTTAAGGACTGGATGGAGAAGGGCTGCTCTAGATCAATGGCATCATTCACATTAAACCTGCACATCATAGCATTGCCCACAGCCCACATCCTTTTCAAACCATCTTCTTACAAGAGACTAATTGTACTTAGATTATGCAATTTATCCTCTTTTTTTTGCAGGCATGAATCCAGATTAAGTCCCCAGCAATGATGGAGGTGGTACAAAGAAACAGCCATACAAGAGCAATTAAAAGGATGAGACGTGGGTTTGGCCCAGACGAAATATAGCATTCCAGTCTTATGGCAAGAGGGAGGCCAGGTGAGGAGTATGAAGATTGGGAGGGGGGATTCTTGCATTTGGCTTTTATGGCCTTGAATTATTTCCAAAACCTTTTCCAAACCTCATATTAACAGCTGGCCAGAGGGAGAGGAAATACCGTGCACAGTTGTATATAAACGTATCTGTCATATAGAGCAGCCAATTTAACTCTAAGCAAGTACAAAGTGCCAAGAGCAGATATTGTTCTTTCTAAACTGTTCAGAATATTAATACTTTAATGCTTAATAGTATATAATAATTTCATCATTATTTAATGGAATAGTGGGGAATGGAGAAGCATTTTTTAACTGTTCTGAAATCAGAGGAGCACCACTTGTTGAAGATGGAAAAGAGTTGGAGGAGGCGATGAAAGGTCAACTTTAAAGCTAAAAGAATCAGTATAAACAATGGTTAAAATACGGGTTAATAACCAGTGGCGTAACTAGAAGCTTATGGGCCCCAGTGCAAAGTCTGTGCCAGGCCCCCGACTATAATGTATGGTTTATAGTAATAGTCTTTTCATTTTGGAAAGTGACACCATAAGGGCCCCCTAAACCTCTTGGTCCCTGGTGCGATCGCAACCTCTGCACCCCCTCAAGTTAAGCCCCTGTTAATAACTGTCTGCACCTGATTTTTCAGGTTCCATGTCCTGGAGGGGCAGTGCAGACATTACTGTATACACCCCCTCTCTATGATAGGCAGTCCCATATCACTGGTTGGAGGGGTGTAATAAAGACATCCGCACACCCCTCCAACCATGATTTTGAAATGGTTATGATGGGGGGGGGGCATGCATACAGTAATTACTTCACAGCCCCCTCCTACCGCTGGAAGCCAGCAGGACATGGGACATCACAGGAAGTCCTGAGTCCTGCTTCCCTGGGAACATGAGACTTTGTCTGGATATGCATATAATACTAGCACTGTTAAAGTTTTCTATAAATGGCCAACCTCTTAACGCACAAGTATCCTACCCAAGCAAATTCACTAAGAAGCACATGTTTCTTTGGACTATCAACAATTAGACAGAAAATTGTCCTACTACTAGTTTAACATACCTGTTATCTTGGTGGCAGTATCCTAATGATCACCAGAAAATAACATCAGGCCTCCAGGACGGATGTCATCTGGCTCTCTTTCTCTCTCTCTCTTTACCAGCAAAGGAGGTCTGGCAGAGGGTGGTCCTAGTCATGTTATGAATGCTGACAGTAATGATTGGATGACCACATTTTTTGCGAAGTGCACAGATTGAGGTTATTTTCAACCCATGAACTGCTTGACATGAGCGTATATGCAACTAATGTGGATATAACCACCATGGTTTGGCTTGTGACCTGTTGTATACTAATACATGTCATCTTTTGTTTCCAGTATGAATAAAATATGAGTAATGATAATATTCATGTTTGCTACTCCAGATTGTCCAGTGTCTTCCAGCCCGAGGTGCAGTGCTGCATCTCTGGTCAGTTGTGAGTCTGAGATGAAGCACTGTAGCTCGGGAAGGCGGAAATCTGCTACCCTGAAGAAAAGGACTGAAAAATGACAGAAGAAAACAGTTTTAATGGTGCAGGAAATCTGCTCAAGAAACATATACATCTCGTGTATAGCACAAACTAACTGGTTATTCCAGCTAACTGGCCAGAAGATTGTTTATAGAAGACCTCCGTCTGCCATTAATCTTTTCCCAGTTGTTTATAGGTCATCTCTGCCGTGAACAGATATTTGTGCCACAGCTGGAGTCTATGTTCAGTTCTTGCTCCCGGGAGGTGAAGCTGAAATGTGTTGTCAGGAAGATGCATAAGTCACCTTTGGAACCTAGTCCTCACGGTCCAGTTTTCCCAGGAATCCCTTGGGTGCTGTGGTGGGGATTCCTGGAAATACTGTTCTTGGGGTCTAGGGTTTTCAGCCAGAAACATCAACATCTTCATCAAAATGATTCCAAAGCAGGTGCTTGTATCCACAGGGTTGCTATTGTATTGCGGTTACATGGCTTTTTTTGATACACGTGTTTCTCTGTGTTCTGTTTAGGCATAACTACATACAGTAGAAACAGTATCCTTATGCAGGAGCAAGGAAGACGCTGCAACTATTACGCTCTTAGTAATAAGATTCAATGTAGTATCTTGTAGTTGGATTGTTGCCATTGACCAAAAGACTATGCCTTGTTGGGTTTAGTAATGGTGAATTCTCACAGTGACTTAGCTATAGATTTATATTTATACTTAGATTTCTAATTTAATATATCTAAGCATTTAGGTTATTTCCTTCTTTTTATGTTTTGCTATGGATCATTCTCCTTTGGTTAATCAATAAAAAGTATCTAAAAGAAGTTGTTTATTTCTGTCTATGATTTTTTAGGAATTAATACATACATAATCTATCACAAACAATTTATTTCTTGTTGGGATTCAAGTAGATAAGTAGATATAAGTTCAATCCATATAAAAGTAAAAAAGTCTTTATTCCATGCTGCGTTAAAAATACATAGCCATCGTGAAGGTTAAAAAGATGAGAGCGGGTGACGCTTTTTTGAGCCCAATGTGGCTCTTAGTCACATTAGTCGTACAGCAGGTATCATTTTCATTAAACTTCAAGGAAATCTTAGGCTTCTCAGGCTGTTACACTTCCTTAATAGAGCCTAGGTGGTTAGGGACACTAAATCAGTTACTGGTCCTTGTGGGCCTTTGGTTTAGTGTTACAAATTGCCCTGTTACACCTCTGTCTGTGGCCACTATAAAAAGAAAATACACTTTTATACCTACCTAAAGATGAGATCAGTGAGGCCTATATGACTAATCTCTGGTGCTCTCTGTGCCTGTGTGGTGAGTCAATGAAGCCAGTAGTACAACCTGCAGAACATATGCAGTTAAGCTGGGTTTACTGCTTCGACACTGGGAGCTCCATATTGAGGTAAACATATATGTTTGTTCTTTTTATTTAGTGTCCCGAATGATACAGACAGATTTGGGACCCTAAACCACCAGTGGTGGTTTAGTGTCCCAAATTGCCCAGACAGATTCCATTTAATAACAATTCTGGAGTATCTTTAAATGAGGAGTCTATAATGTGACATTCTTCTGATGACCCACTTGGAAATTTTTATGGTAAAACCATTCCTTTGGTTAATGGAGTATCTCCAAAAAACATTCTGACAATGTCCAGGCAGTTCAGACAGAAAAGGCTTAATAACCACTGTAGCAGTCATAACAGCTATAACCGGGCCCAAGGTATCAGGGGGGCCTAGTCAGCAAGACTAGTCAGCACACATAATGGTGATTGAAGGATGCACAGTATGTACTGTATGCATTGCTTCCTCCACAGTGCTCTTCTTCTGGTATGATCATCTACAAGTCAACACCGTAGGTACCATATTACTGTGCTGACGCATGAAGTATCCTTGAGGTGGCAAACATGTAGGTGCCAGATTGCACTGGTTCTTGCTAAATAGAAGGTTAAATAGCTGTGCTAAATAATGCTGGTTAGACACCTCGAATTAGACAATGCCCAAATACACTATAACACTCAATAGTTAAGGAATCAATTTAGGTAGCATCTCTTTTGAGTTCATGGATTCGATAGAACACAAGAAGGCTCTTATTTAATATCAAAGTGCTTACAAACAAATGGATTTACATACAAAGGGTAACATAAAATAATACAATGCAAACATATCAGTTTGGTAAAATAATAGGGATAAAAACAGAAGTTAGTACATTGCGTGACATTAGAAGTCTGGTGCTCGGGGAAGAAGAAATAAACGATTAATCTTTCCAGTAGACATCCCCAAGGAATAATAATTTACTATGGTTCCACTTCCACCTAAGTAGGATTCCAAATTCCACTCTAGCCCCCCTGCCTGCTATGACATGAGGTCACAAGGTAAGAGTTCTCCTTTAGGAGAGTTTGCCAATTAAGTCCGCCTACAGGAGTGAGGAGACTTAAAGCCATAGTTGCTCCACTAGGGAATTCTGGGAAGTATGCAAATACGTTTTCCAAGGTGTTAAATGGAAAATAATACCTTCTTTTGCTACCTTGAAAGGCAGCCCCCTTAATATCAAGTATGACCTACAAGAAGTCTGATGTGTGATTAAGTCAAACTAGTATATCTATTCCAGAAGGAACAGACAAGAGATGCTACCATATCTGTAACTAAAGAATTAAGGATCTGGTGTCCAGTCTGTCAGACCATTACATTGACTATTGTGATACCATTGTTTTCCAATACAGGTTCATGATCTCACTCATAAGCATGTTACCACCCAACTCTCCATTCTCCCATTCTCCAAGTCAATCATCAGCGGATGTATCTATGCAGTCAGTAACCAGACTTCTTAGTATGACTGTAGACAGCATTGTTTCAACCTGGTTGGGTGACATGAGGTGTATGTCCTTTCACAACCAAGTGCTTAATGACATGCATCAAAATCTTTATATGATAATTTCTTGCCATTTGGGCATCCTAGGAACTTGGTCTTACTTTTCCTTCATAATGTCCCACACGCATGCATACTAAACATGATACTAACAGTTTTAATAATATGGAAATGATTTAATCGCTCCCTGTTGCTGGGGGTGCGTTTTGTTTGTCTTTTATACAGTAACCACTTGGATGAAGTTGTAAAGGAGAAGTATGTGATGGAACATGAATTATGCTACATATTTATTTGATGTATTTAGCAAGATGGGGTTTTCCAGGTGTGACCTCCACTATACAGGACACAATTTGATTAAAGATCCCGGTTATCCATCGGTCAGGCAGTGTTGTATTATGTAAGGATAACCATCATGACAAGCAGTAGGATCAGGTATTCAGTCCTCTTTAACATTAGGTGGACCACTTGAGGTAGGCTTTGAAAGATGCTACCATGTCTGTAACTAAAGAATTAAGGATCTGGTGTCCAGTCTATAAGACCATAACATTGACTATTGGGATACCATTGTTTTCCCATACAGGTTCATGATGTCACTCAGTCTTCACTCATAAGCATGTTACCACAATACTACACCAACCACCAAGTCAAGCATCAGCTGATGTATCTATGCAGTCAGTAACCAGACTCCTTAGTATGACTATCATTATAAGGTAGGGGGAGTATATTTAGCAGTGCTTGTAAATGTGACTGATCGATTACATTCACATAAATATAATGAAGCTGGAGCTGCTGGCACAACCACTCCCCAATATATGGTGCTGCCCCTGGTAAACATCGAAACGTGGAAAAGGGGGCATTCACTGTGTCTAGAAGAAGAGCCGGGAATATCCTGCTGGAGGAAGCTGTCGTAAATTTGCTAAAATATTTCAATAGGGTCATGGATGTCTTTCTTAGGTGTCAAATCACAGGTTAAAGTTCCTAGATCACTGGAAATGGCTTGTGGATCTTTCTCTAGATCGACATTATAGGTGAGGCTGATATGAAGGGACATATTTTCAAATCTATACATGTATACATTTTATAAGGTGTAGTTCACACTAGATCATAGCTTCTAGTTACATAATTCTTGATGACATAGTTTGCTCAAAATTTCTTATTAACTTCTGCATGTATACACTTCCTACAGAAAGACACATATGGCATTGACTATTGGCTAAATGAACAGTACTCAAAGAGACAGGTGTCCGGGCCAACCAGTAGGTAGTCTGAGCTTTTATGAAGCGTTATAATCTTCTTATATTTGTTATCCACGCCCTCCGTCTTTCTAAAATCAAGTTTTAGATGATGCTAATGAGTCAGAAGGGCTCTGGCGGGCATCACCAGAGCCCTTCTGACTCATTAGCATCATTTAAAACTTGATTTTAGAAAGACGGAGGGCGTGAATAACAAATATAAGAAGATTATCACAGTCACAGTGGCTGGATCTATGAGTTAGTGCTGCTGGCGTATAACGCTGTAGCTTCACAGACTGTTAGACTGTGTCACCCTCCCTCAGCACTCCCATGTCCTTCTGCCCATAGCAGAGGAAGTTTAAGTACACAGAAGTGCTCCTTGCACACTGTAACAGCCTGGGAATCTGCAGCACAGAGGGGCTCTAACCCCACAGCCACCTGTCTCATTACCACAATTTTAAAAGTTGATTTTGTTAGGAAATAGGCCATGGATAACAAATATAAAAAGACTAACACAGTCACTTTGTCGGGAACGATGGGTGTCATGCTTAATCTGCTGAGCTACTTCTGCTCCATAACAACACAGTCGTTTACACCACTTTTGCAGCATGACAGGTTCTCTTTCAGGTCAACAGATGCTTTATTGATGAGTAGTAAATCCTCCCTAGTTATGGCTTTGTTCCATAAAATGATCATAATAATCTTTATTTATGTAGTACCACCAAATTCCATAGCGCTTTACAAATCATAGGGAACATATACAAATATAATATTGCATTACACAGTAAAAACAGTCATATGGGACAATAGGAGTGAGGGACCTGCTGACAAGAGCTTACAGAGGATGAAGGAGGTGACACAAGAAGTATAAGAGCTTGTACAAACAGAACAGTATAAAATAATGTAATAAATAAAAATTCTGCTGCTTGAACTAGCCATCAGCCACCATCTTATTTACAGGGTCCAAGGTGAAAGTGACTGCAGAGAAGCCTTGAACTTGGTATATATCTGCTGTTTGCCACCAGATCATCCAGAATCAAACAAGCAATTTTAAAATTTTAAATGAATATATTTAATTTGAAATACATTTCCTTTATGTATTTTAATTGAAATAAGAGGCAGTTCTACCATCACCATAGACAGGGATACTTAATATTTTCTCATATTTCAGCATCCCAGCTTCCTGTTACTGGGTGTCAATTGACAAAAAAAAACTAAACTGTTGTGATTTTTTTTCACGTTGTACAGAAGTCATAACAAATGTAACTTGAGTTTAGTCGAGACTGACTCTACCATTAGAATACAGCTGCTAGACAAAAACTACGTAATGCCTGCTAAATATTTATCTTTGCTTTTAGAACCACATCATTGAGACCACCCGCGTCACCCTACATACTATTTCTGAATCTGATCGACCTATATGGCAGTATAAAATCACCATTACATGAATAACATACAGTACCCCAAAAACTTCACAGAATGTATAACTGGCACCAGGGTGCCTACTGCCTCTGTGAAACTAAACAGACTGAAAGAAGGCTATAAGAGGAGCTCAGCATGGACTTTTCTACAGTATATAATTGGAGTAGAATCTCCCAATGGCAAATATGCGCCAAAATTTTGTTTAAATGTACCCTTTTATTCCCACTCATTATTATTATGGACAATAACATAGGATTAAAAACTTTTTCAACTTGAGTTTTTTGTAAATGATTTTCCAGTGACATCATTTTACTTGCACTGATAAATGAATAGCTGCTGCCCCCTGCTGTCCAATAGTTAAACTGCACAAAACAATCGTTTCAATTTTATCGTTTGTTAAATTTGCAAGCAGAATAAATAATAACGTCTGTGTACACACAATGGAAATCATTTATGAACGTATTCTGAGGTGTTCTGATCATTTGTGTTTTAAGGTAATACACAACATTAATCAAAAGGAGTTTTCTAACTCATGATATCATGCGGAATGGACACAATTAATTGATCACCGAGGTTCCAACCAATAAGAGTTCATTAATCATAAGCGTAGTAGGTCTACGAGTACCCCTGACAGCCCTATGTGAATAGCACAGTCGCTGCAAATGGATTTCTCTGCTCTAATTATACAGTATCTATTTGTAATTCACATCAAGTAATGAGGGATATTGATGCTGGGATTTAGTTTAATTTCCATTTTAACATAACTACTACTTGTTATAGTGACTGCAGTCACATTTAGTATATCATAACATATAGGCTTTTCATCATACTTGATGATGATTTATCATTGTCTTTCCTATTTAAGGGCAGCCTGTCACCAGCAATGTAATTTTAATTTTAAAAATGCCTTTGTTGGCATTCTGAATTGTTTCAGTACTTCATAAAAGTATTTTGGACATTACCTGGCTCCCTGCCAGCAACGTCCGGTGAGTCAACAGGGGGAACAGCTCCAACAGCTCAACGCCCAATTTCCTTGTTTAGCTGATGTATGCAGGAGAGAGTGAGCAGGAAAGAAGCGGAGGGAGGGTGATGAATGAGGAGGAGGGGAAGATGAATTAAGGAGACAGGGACTTGGACTGTTGGAGCTCCACAACCCCTTCCCCTGCGACTGGAAGGTGCTGGCAGGGAGTCATGTAAAGTCTGGTACACATTTGTTCGTAGTGAAACGATTCGGAAAATCAAAATCAAAATCAATGATAAACCAGAGGCAATTACTTATTGGTCCAGAAACAGTGACTGTGCCTGGATCTTCTTATATTTGTTATCCATGGCCTCCTTCCTTCTAAAGCTAACTTTTACAATTATGTTAATGAGCCTGAGGGATCTCAGGGGTGGAGTCCCTCCATGCTACAAATTTACAGGCTATTACAGTGAGCAATGAACACTTCTCGCCTGACTGTCGCCTGACTACTGTGAGGTCTAGACAGAGTGGTCATAATAGCTGTGGGAGCAAAGATCATTATGACAAGTACCCCGTGTATCTGAGCAAGAATATTTAATACAGACACTCTTTACACTCACAGATTTTATGTATATTTATTTTGCTGTGTTTTTTTCTGCAACTTTTTGTGGCAAATGTGCACTGCTCTTCATTGTTTGCCATGGTCTTGTTTTCTGCAGTTACAGGTTATCACCTGATCCAAGATGTTAAAGTTGCAACTTTTTGTAAAAAGGTACAAAAACGTCACAAATCCAAACCTGCTCTTTCTAGGCTTAGGAAAGCTGCATGCGACTTTTTGGGGATTTTTTCTGACTTTAGGTCAGAAAGTGGTAGACCTTCAAAGGAGTTAGCCCATGAAAGAAAAACTCTCAAATTTCAATCCCACTAGTGATGCTTACACAATAAAGATCATTTTTAACCCCTTACTTTACAATTTTACTCATTTGTATTTCTGATTTATCTCCTATCACTCCCTAGACTGGTCAGTGTAACATTCCAGAGTGTGGGAGGGGACTTTCTAACCAGACACTTCATGATTCCTCTAGTGATGTGTGCTGCCAATGTGGTTATATTATCAGGGTACAGGTTTATTGACACTTTCATTTAGCTTGTTTTCAGCATTCGGGATGAGTGGATCCTCTGGACCACCGCACCACTAGCCGACACCTGGGACCGGAATCTAAGTGGCTCCTCCTGGAATGCAAAGTTAGGGGCTATAAAGGCAGAGAGGAGCTCAGTGCAGCATCAGACAGAAGAACAATGGGGCACATTTACTTACCTGGCCAAGGAGTTCATCCAAAGTGCATTGGTCTGACGATCATGCACTCTGGCGTGATTCGCTAAGATTGTGCTCCCGATATCCTGCATGTGTCGCTTCCCCGCTCAGGTCCGACAGAGTTTACCTTCTTCCTCCTGGTCTATGTAAGTGCATTGGCTTGCGACAATTTGAAAGTTAAATCCCACGTTCAGTCCGAATCCGTCGGATCGTCCAATGGCCAGCTTAGCTGCGCCAAAATTTAATCCCCTGCTAAATACCTGTCCCAGCAGCGCAAATCCCAAAAACAATGAACAGTCCGACGAAAGTGCAATCCGCGACCCTTAGTAGGGTAAGGTCAAGAGGCAACCAAAATTGTGTACACCAGGACAGATACAGACAGGTTGAAATTATATCTGTGAAATGCTGTATTTTTTGTTAATAATTAGAGAATGTGTTATCTTGTTATTCTCAGTACATTTAAGAATCTTGTCTTTGTGGGAATACCCTTTAATTGAGATGTATTAAAAAGGAAAAACGCTTGGTTTTTCCCACGGAGACAAGTTAGGCCCTATCTACAGTGCTGAGACACCCGCAGATCCTGAAAACGAGGGCTTGTCACTCCATGACAGTAATTGGTGCTCAGCAATTTCCGTCAGCTCCATAGAGATTACTGGAGCAGAATGGTCAAGCGCGGGCGTCTACTCCATTAGTGTGAGGAGCGGCGAGGGGTTCGTCGGACCCCACGGTTTCTCGATCCCCACTGATCAGAAAGTTAGGCCCTATAAGTTCTTTGTGGAACTTGTCTTTGTGGGAAAACCCCTTTAAGACACATCTGAATATATAAAAGCAGATAAAGACAAAAAGTAAGAGCACAAAGCCAAAACAAAGTAACACGTGCCTCTACGGGTTTCTGAAAAAAGCAGAATACTCAGTTCTCAGAATGATTATAGCTACATATCCTTTAAATTCAGTATTAAGAGAGCTACATATACAATAACCAGGATCTAAGACAGTAAAACACAAGGTTCAGCAATATAAGAATAAGTGACACAGCGGTTTTTGTGACGCTGAAGCTTTTTAGCATTCCTCATTCCATTCCAATGATAAGTATGACAGGTTAACACACGGAATCTATGACTCACAGTCATAAGATATGTATTTACCTATAAGAAGTGTTTCATGTACGCCTTGGTCTTATATTGTAATTCATATGAAAAGCTTTTAACGACTTGTAATTATATGACAAAGTCTTGCAGGAACAGACTTCCTGTCTTTCTTGTTCTCCTGGAAGGCTCCTTCTACCCCTGGCTATATGTAGAAACGTTATCCTGATAGTTCTTAGGGTATTTTAGTCTTATTTCAGTCTTCTTTGGTCTACAAAATGTATGTAATATCCCATTTTATAAGCAGGGGTTTATTACAACTGCCATGAACCTATATGAATATTATTGCCCCTACAAATCCGGAATTCACTTCCTACATATGGTACTAGAATCAAGTTTCTTGGGAAATGGAGGAAGCATCCCTTCTATTGGATTTCAATGTGCAGTTTCAGGACATTTGGAGGACCTTGTCCGCATTCTGCATTATTTCAGTACTTTATAATACTTTAATTCACTTAACTAGAGGGGCAGCTGCAGCCTGTGTGTGCTTGTGTCAATCTCATCTCCTACACCACTGATGGCAAACCTTTTAGAGCGTGAGTGCCCAAACTTCAACCAAAAGCCACTTATTTATTGCAAAGTGCCAGCACAGCAATTTAAGCAGTAATTTATTTCTCCTTGTTCTTTGACAACTTTCAATCGTTCAGCCTCCTAAAGACACCAATGCAGTTGAAAGGAGGAGGGCAAATTCGCCTATCATTGTAGGAAGATTCTTTGAGTCCTGTCTGGTGAACTTCATGATGGCGTGATGGCCTGGGTGCCCAAAAAGAGGGCTCCGAGTGCCACCTCTGGCACCAGTGCCATAGGTTCGCCACCACTGTCCTACACAGTAATCCAACTCTCTCCCCACTTCCTGTCATGTGCATTGGAAGGCAGGGGAGGGAGGCAGATAGTGTGGAGAAGAGGGAGAATGAGGAGACACAGGTGCACACAGGCTGCAGCTGCCCCCTTACCCGGATACTCTCCACACGCTGGTGATAGGGAGGCATGTAATGTAAAACAGACAACAGGAATGATTTAAAATGCTGTCAAGCATAGCATAGGCTATCGGAATCTGTCACCAGCTAAAAGTAACATTCCTGATGAAAGATTTGTTTTAAGGACCTGGAACTTTTTTGTTATAGTGTTTGCATTTTTCACTCCCCACCATCAAAAATCTATAACTTTATTTATTTTTCCATGTAAAGAGCTGTTTGAGGGCTTGTTTTCTGCATAACAAATTGTGCTTCATAGAGATGGCATTTTATATTTCTTGCCATGTACTGGGAGGCTGGGAAAAAACCCAAGGGGAGGGACTTCTAGGGAGAGGGGGAGAAAATAATTTTTAGGTTTTTAAAACTGTTTTACCTTTTTTCACCTTTTTATTACTATTTTTAGACTCCATATTTTAACCCTAGTGAGTCTGATGGACCATACCATTTACTACTGTATATATACCACACCACATACTACTGTATTGCAGTATATGGAACATTTATCCTGCTTTTGCTCTATGTATTTGACTATTGCCTACCAGTGTTATGTACTGTGGCATTATTGATGTTTATTTGATTATATGGATATAGCAAGTCAGTTATGTTTATAGTTTGATTACAGATAGGCTCCAAAGTTACATGTATTCATATGTAGGAGTGGAGATAGGACTGACTTTATTGAGTTAACTAATATATATATATATTTTAATGTGAGACCTGAGGCAGACCTAAGGGTATTCCCATGAAGACACAATTCTTAAATATAACAAAATAACACATTCTTCAATAAAATGTTATTAATAAAAATACAGCATTTCACAGATGTAATTCCAATTGGTCTCTATCAGTCCTGGTGTTTACAACTTGGTTGTCCATGGATACGACCATAAACTATGGTCAGGCAGATTTCTATGACATGAATAGCTTCTCTGGTACTGAATTGGGAGGGACGGGAGACTGGGAGCACTGCAGTCAGAGGCACTTCCTGTCCAGCAGCAGCGTAAAGGAGACAGCAGCAGCTCCACAGGCAAGATAGAAGCCAAATGAAAGTGTATAAAAAGCCTGTACATGATAACCTAAGCAAAATGCGTTGTGTTTTAAAGACCTTGAATAAAAATTTTTAGTATACTCACCTCTGTGTGCACCATCCTTTTGGACCCCAACAATAGACAACCTAAGCAAAATGTCAGCACACAGGATCTCATAGCACAGAGAAATCATGAAGTGTCTGCTCAGCTAGTGCCCGCTCACACTGCTGAATATGACCATCACTGACCATCACTGAGTGATAGAACCAAAACAGCAATAAAATTGAGTAAAATTGCAAAGTAAGGGATCAAAAATTATATTTATTGTGTACACATGACTAAAGGATTAAAATCAGTCACAGTTATATTCTTCCATGTTGCAAGACGTTTGATTTGATCCATTAAAAAGTATTGCATTTAGTACAACCATGTGCTATGGTTGTGCTAAATGTGCTAATGTTATCTGATAACATTAAGATAATGTTATCAGATAGATAAAGATAAAAAAGATAAATCTGACCAGCCTAAAAAGCCCCAATGTGCCCCAATAACTTCTAATATGTTGGCGCTATATAAAAAAAGAATTATTATTATTTAGCCTCCTTGAACCATGAGAGGAAACGAAAAATCGGGAACAACCTAAAAAGGTGGCTCTGCACTGACAGTAAACTATCCAACTCTAAACCTCTTGAGAGAATCTGCAGAAAATGACAGAAATTCTCCAAATCCAGGTGTTCAGACCTTGTGGCACTATATTTGTGAATGCTGAAGGTTGTATTTGCTATTTTTTAACTAGCTACAGCTATGGGTTAATTGCCACCTCTACGATATTCATACATTAGACTCACAGATGTAGAATATTAGAACCACTAAAGATTTTCCAATCATAATAAAATAGAATGTAATGATTGTTTGTACAGAACGGGCCACAGATTAGATTGCTGTGATACAGAACTGCCAGCGTGTCTGCATCCTATTAGGTGTGTCAGGCTCTTAAAATTGTTCAAGGAGCATCACATTCACACCCAGATTTTCCTTTTCATTCCATAAACCCAAGTATCAATCACACTTATCCTCCAGGCTCCACCTCAAGTCTCCCTGGACTCTGCACCATGTAGAAACCCAGAAGGAATTTCTCTAATGGTAATGCAGAGAATGTGACCCAGTACGCTCTCCTAGCAGCTGGCACTATATGCGGCTTTCTTACAACTGCCTGGTATATATAGCAACAACAACATGTGTGACGTTCTAACGCACCATCCTTGTACCATCTGCCAGGGAGACTTCATGGCGTCTCAAGTGGAACAATGACAGACAAGTGTGCAGGGATCTTCCTGTCCACTTCTACGATGGTGAAGTTCCAGCTGTCACATATTACATAACACCTTCTTATTTTATCTATCTATATATCTATATATGTATCTATATATGTATCTATGTATGTATGTATCTAACTATCTATCCATCTATCTATCGTCTTAGGCAGTGTAAGTTGTATGAGGAAATGATGGCAAACTGCTTTGCCTTAGATTTCAACTATATAGGTGCCCTAAGGTAAATATGTTTGGAACTGGGCCGCACTGAGTTACTGCCCTATAGCCTCAGTGCGGTGTCCCTCAGCAGTATACTACAGAAAGTATTTGACCATATGCAGAAACCAACTTTTGCTCAAAAAACACAAAGCAGAATACAATGGAAGGAAATTGCAAAGCAACATATGGTAGAACTATGATATATATAGCAGTCCAAGAGTGGATGGTTCTTCCTGCATTGACATACTGATATGTGATTCTAAAAAACCAAGAATTGTAGTAAGAAACCCCTTTGCTCTGGGCTCTGTTATGTGTCTATCAATGGTTGATTGTAATCAGGTTTTATTTTTATTTTTAGATTCTATTAATCAGTAACTTAAAAAGGGAGGACAACAGTTTTTTTCATGAGCACAAATAAAAACCAATAAAAACATGCAACATCCCCCACTCGAGTGGCTCCAGAATAATGGAGTGGCTGGCTTATGTGGCCCTGGGTGCGTTGTGGTCACGGTGCTTGGTATTGGGACCGGAAGACGGGCCAACAGCCTGGCAGGTCTCCAGCAGGTGGTTTGTGCAAGAAAAGATGGAAGGAGATGCTGATGAAGGAGGTTTCTCCATGAGGCAACCCCTGAGGTGTATATGGAGATCCCTGGGTGATGAAGGATGGGGAGCCATGATGGCAGACAGCCTGATCCAGGGATCACACAACGCAACGTTGTGCAAATCAACTTACATTTCTTTATTCAACTTCAAATGGCAAGCAACTGCCTTAACATCAGCAACAGATCCAGCAGGCTGGAAAGCTGGTCCGCAGGAAGGGATGCTCACAGCCTGGTAGATGGAGCATCCAGACAGTGGACCTCTGCTCTGGGAATTAGTCTCCTGAATTTTCCAAGGTACCTCTGCTTCCTGGTAGTGTGACACTGGCTTGTACAAAAAAAAGCCAACGGTACCCCTTGAAATGAAGGGAAAGAGGACAAGACTAAATAAATGAAGCTATGCCACCGTCACTGTACTGCATATTTCTAAGCACCTTATTTAGGGTGCCAATAAGTGTTTTTAGACTACCTTTTTTTATTTTCATTGCAATAATAAAGAGTTACATTTTATTTGACTGTCATAGCTTAATTTATTTAGTCTTGTCCTCTTTCCCCTCATTTCAAGGGGTACCGTTGGCTTTTTCTACCATGACATGGAGGCATTAGACCTGGTTTGGCCATCAACATAGGGATGCCATTACACAACTGGTATTTGCTATGTTAGTCACCCACATATATTCATCTCTACCGCATTTCCCTCTTTCTGTTTTCTATATTCTTTATTTTCACTGGCCTGTGAAGCACAGACATGTGCAGCTCTCTCCTCTTACTTTGATGAATAAACTGCAGGGCCCACTCTGACTGAGCCTGGCCTGGCCTGACTGACCATGTGCTACCGCCCACTAGGGGTTTTCATACTCCCTGGTCAGGTGGCGGCACTCTCCAATCAGCTTCCAGCGTGCTTTACAATGGTACAAAGGCAGTGACTTACCAGGCTGTGACTTACAGCTACAATTACAAAGTTTCCCATGTTACAGACCTCCTAGTGAGGTGATCAATCTTACCAAGTAGCTACTGGCATGAAGAAGGGCATTTACGCAACACCTACCCATCCCATGCGTTGGCAGGGGTGTTGCAAACATCTGACATCGGAGAAAAGTCAGGACAATGACAATATAGGGAGGAATATGGTTGTGACCTCTTCCAGCCCATTCAGCTAATGGGTGAAGATTTAGACTAATCAACAAAACATGTTACTGATTATGACTTAACATTTGGTTCTCTATACAAATCAATTGCAAACAGAGTTTCAGCAAAATGTTGATAATTTTACTGAATGGCACTGCATTAATAATAATAATAATAATAATCTTTATTTATATGGAGCCATTATATTCTGTAGCGCTTTACAAGTCATAAAGGGATATTAGTTATAAAAAAAAACCTTGACATATAAGAAAAGTCTCCTCAGCCCAACTTAGGCTGGCCTCTGGCAAGACCTAGAAATGGGATGACTGTGGAGGTCCTGGTGCCTAAATTATGTTCCTGGTCTCCAAGGTGAAGCATGCCCCCCCAGCGGGATAACTACAGCAGTAGCAGCCATAGCAGCTGCCAGGGGCGTAACTTTAGGGGGTGCAGAGGTTGCGATCGAACCTGGGCCCAAGAGTTTAGGGGGCCCTTATGGTGTCAGTTTCCCATATGAGAAGACTATTACTATAAACCATACATTATAGTCGGGGGCCTGGCACAGACTTTGCACTGGGGCCCATTAGCTTCAAGTTACATCTTGTATATAAAAGTATATAAAATGTATATATAAGTGCACATCTTTAACACTACACAGCATGAACTGGCAGCTCAGATAACAAATGTTTGGGGAGAGGGAGGGGACAGCAGAACAACAGGATGAGGGATGTCTCATCTCTAATTCCTGTTGTCTACATCCCCCATGTGGTCAGCAGAATAAATGTGTTATCATGAGTGTATAAATGTGTGAGTATACAAATATGAGTATTTTATTAGCCTGTAGGGGGGCCCCATTTAGAAGTCTGCTACGGGGGGCCCTACCTCTCCTAGTTACACCTCTGCTCCCTCCCATGGCAGCACAAGGGAGCAGAGGCAGGTACTTTTATTCATGAAACAGCTTAGACATACATCCATACTGGATTCAGTGGGACAGACTTAGCCTTCAACTTTATCTGCATTCCAATAACACAGATAAGGCTGTCAAATTAAGGCTGTCAAATTCATGGTTTGTTTAAAGGGGTTATCCGGTCATAACAAGTTAGGCCCTATCCACAGGATAGAGCCTAAGTTGCTGATTGGTGGGAGTATAAGTGATGGGTGGAGCATGCGCAACTGGCTGCTCCAGTTATCTCAGGTGCAACAGGGGTACAAAAGATCTCAATTTTTGTGATCTGATCAGCAAGTTAGGCTCTATCCCGCTGGATCCAGGACATTTTTGACGCATGTATACTGAGGCATGGCAGACGGCACACATCAAAGGTTTAGTTAGCGGTGTATGTAAAAAAACAAGATAAGGAGCATTTCTTATGATATCCTATAAGGAAAAAAATAATAATGCAGGAATCTAAAAGCTATGTAGGATAATCTGGTAAAAACTGAGTATTTTGATAGATGTTAAACATTTTTTAGCATGTGAAATGCAGTAATGCCACTTTATATTACAAAACTACACTCATGTGGGTGCCATAGGGCATCTGTGTGGATAAACAGAAATATAGCAGCTTTATCATCATATTTCCATGTTACATCAGCAGAGGGCACCCTAGGAGCCATTTTCAGACACAGCTGAGCTGATTATGTAGAGGGTTGGGAGGAGCGAACGCTGTAACCTCTGAACAATGACTCATCCGGAAGCCTCTCTTTTTTTCCAACTTGGAAATTACATATCCTTTCCCTTCCCTGGTGAATCAATGGTGATACAATTAACTCATCCCCCTCCTGCGCAGACTTTGTGATGTTCCTTATGTATCTCCTATGCAGATAGACCTAAACATGACTAGGCAAATCTTAGGTTCATTTCTCTCCAGACAAATAGGAAAGGTTATAGGAAGCGACTTCTAAAACTTGTATTATTCATGTTTGTACAGTACCATAACTTTCTAGTAGAAACTTCGAACCATATTCTATTCTCTTTTTTGTGGTTCAGAGGTGTTTTCAAGGAGGGTTTATAAGTTTACATCATACTTCATATAGAGATCTACGAACATAGAGAGCACGCTTATGTCCAAAACTGCATGGAATGCTCCTAGAACCGGTCAGGTGACTTGAGCCATATTTATTAGACAGCCCCCGGTGACTTGAGCCATATTTATTAGGCAGCCCCCGGTGACTTGAGCCATATTTATTAGGCAGCCCCCCCTGACTTGAGCCATATTAGGCAATCTTGAGAGATCTGGAAAAAAATATAGGTAAACCAACAGTTAATGTAGAAACTGTAACAGAGAGCAGAGTAGATTTGTTGTGGATCTGATAGATTGTTTTCTGGCATTCGAAAGGGCAGTTTTCAGCAATTTTGCAAAACTTCTGTCTCTGTTTGCAAAATCATAAAAAGTGTTTCAGCACTGGGCAGAATGGGCCTTGGTGGCCAGACTCATTTACTATGGCTTATGATATAAAACTGGAGTGATGCTCAAACAGGCACAAAAATCAAGAGATGTATAGCTAACAAGTTTGCCACATCTCGCATTAGTGTGACTGCACACTAGTCTTAATACAGCTAATCCGTCATCCATATGGAGCAAACATATGACAGATCACTAGGTCCCTTTCTAGGTCTCTTACTTTTATAACTAGTCATTGATAAGTTGTTACTGACATCTATGAAATTACTAACAGTTTTCACATAGTCATTCTATGTCAAAAAGATTTTGAATAAGCAGGTATATAGAAAAGTAGATGACAAAATCATATGACTTTAGGGACTCCTTGTCTGTCAGTCAAGGAAAAGAGATGTGGTATCAATTATTATAGCTGACAAAAAGTACTTCAAAAATAGTATTAGGAACTGTAAGAGATGAGAGTATATTTATTTCAAAAGAAACCTATCCCCAGTGATGTGTGAGGTTTCACAAGGAGTGGAGTCATTTTCTGAACGAGCCAATGACATCTAAGACACTTTGGAGTTTTGTCTTGCAGAAGGAACGCGTCTTCTTAGTCACAGCTGTGGAACATCATTAGAAATGCCTGAAGACAAAATCCTGTCTTATAAAAGTGGAGCACATGATGTACATGTCAGTACAGGCCCACAGCTTGTTTTATAACAGTCTGGAGCAGCACAGACATTTATCATGAGTCGATGTAACTCAGTTATATCTAAATCAAATGAATTACAGTCTACATAATGTAAACCCATCATCTCAACATTATAGATACAGGTGTCCTAATGTTTCTAATATGACACTATTTTATAGGACCCTCAATTTATTCCAATAATT
The DNA here is from genome assembly GCA_019512145.1 of Engystomops pustulosus. Taxonomy (NCBI): domain Eukaryota; kingdom Metazoa; phylum Chordata; class Amphibia; order Anura; family Leptodactylidae; genus Engystomops; species Engystomops pustulosus. The sequence goes on along the minus strand of CM033644.1, from coordinate 159,218,235 downwards.
ACACACATCCTGCTGGCCATTCATTTTATTTCTTCCTCTGGGATTTTATTTTCCATAAATAAAGTAGGATAAGTTTATATGACATTTAAACCAAATTGTGATTATATGAGGGCTTATACACATAATTTCTGTCATAGAAGCCCTTATTAATGTCCTCCTGAGAGTCCTGATCAGTCTACACTCTGCTACTGACAGATTTTTAGTGTATAAGGCCTCATGTACAGAAACTATTTTTGGGCCATGTGCTAGATCAGCGAAAAGCACACGGCCCCATGTATTTCTATGGGCTCATAAACATGGTGGGGGTTTCCAAGGCCCTGTCTATGACGGTTTGGTGGCAAATTCTAGAGCAAGTCATATTTATGCACAATTGTTTTGGTTGGGCAATACTATTCTTCTGTCAATGAAGCATGAGTGGCCTTTAAACTCAGATGATACAGTACCCGCAAACAACAGAACACAGTGGCACACTCTTCCCTCCTAAAAGAACTTTCGAATTTCAGCTTCTCTTCCTTAATCATATCCTGCTGTTAGATAGGAAGGAAATGTCACCTTACAAGTTCTCTTTAAATAAAGTGGACAGATTGAAAAGTGTATACCTAAGTGGTGAAGACTCCAACGAAACCTAAAGAAACGCTAAGAAACCATGTCCCATATGTTTCACTGGAGAAGTTGGAGTAATGGAAATAGTTGGGCATTTTGATCTAGTAAGACCTTCCTTTATGCTGTCTGTATGGTTCGTTATATATCCATGTACCTGTCTCAATTAAATACTTTTTGGCCTGGGATGAAATTTAAAATGTCACAACACTGTGGATTGACCATGCTCAACATCATAGTTCAACATCTCTTTATTATATATTATTTATTGTTTGGTGCAGTTTTTATTTTTGTTGAGCTAAACACAGGAATAGATACAAAAGAGAACAAATCCCTTATTTACACTTCCCAATTATTCCTTTTTGATCTACTCCTAACGTTATTTAAGTACAAATCCACCTAAAACTACATGACTGAATACAGAAAACAGTACATTTTTTAAAGAACCTGACAGAAGAAGCCGACACAATGACAAGTACACCTTGCTTAATAAATTGACATCTGTCATCAGCCACCATCATATATTAAGATTTGTTATCTCTTTTATCAGTTAGTCTCCTAAAGCTGCTCAATATTCTGAAAATAAATGGTTTTGGACTCTGCATAAGAACGACTGCCCACTGATGAGGGAAAGACTTGCTGACACAGCACATTAACCCAATCCAATATGTCCTGCTGTCTCTGCTCCAAAAGATATCCTGCAATATCATCCTGTTGTCCATCTTACTTGTGCATCTGAACATGTTAAAAAATTCAGAAACTTGCTACCATATTTGTCCACCCTTTAAGTCAGCACTAATGTATGCATGGATGCCCACTCCTGCTTTCTTGGCATCTGAAATGCTTTCAAGTTTAGCTTCCCATCCTCCAACACTGACATGCTATTGGTATGTGTCCACCCACACATCTAAGCCAGTGCACATGTGTCCCCTGAAAACCGGGCATCTCAGAAAGGAGATCTAGAAAGAATTCCCTAATCCTTCTATTTAAGAAATATTACACAATTAAAAAAATATTTTATTTCTGTGTTCTGGTTTTTTGACATTATTATATTAATTACCAATTGTTAAGGGTCATTAAGGTTATTCTTAAGAATTTAAGAAAATAAATAATCCTTCATTAATATTTTATTAATTTATATTAATGACCCCCGGGGCTTTATACATTAGAGTTTCAATATTTTGCTCACTTGGGTCGAGGAAAGGAAAAAGTACAACCCTGTTTTAAATGGCAATTTTGTGGTAAAAATGTAACAGAAAAAGATTTGCTGGTTTTAGTGGATGGCAAACTTAATTTTAGTTATCATTGCCTGGTGTCTGCTGCTTAAGCAAATAAAAGTATGGGATGTATCAAGAGAGGAATAGATTCTCATGATAAGGACATAGCTTTGCTCTTATATAAATCACTGGTCAGACCACACATGGAATATTGTGTACAGTTTTGGGCACCAGTGTATAAAAAGCATATAGAAGAGCTGGACTGGGTGCAAAGGAGAGCAACCAGGATTATTAGGGGAATGGGGGGACTAAAATACAATGACAGATTACAAAACATGGGATTATTCAGTTTAGAAAAAAGACGGGAAGACCTCATTACAATGTACAAATACCTGAACGGACAGTACAAGGATCTCTCCAAAGATCTTTTTATACCTAGGCCTGTGACCAGGACAAGGGGGCATCCTCTACGCCTAGAGGAGAGGTGATTCTACCAACGCCATAGACAAAGGTTCTTTACTGTAAGAGCAGTGAGACTGTGGAACTCTCTGCCACAGGAGGTTGTTATGGCCGACTCTATGTACATGTTCAAGAGAGGCCTGGATGACTTTCTGGAGAGAAATATCACATATTGTCGGAATAAAACTTTTTGAAAGTTTCTTGAAAGTGAAATTCATCAATATTGTATACATCCGATATATTGCACTGATGTTTTGCAGGGTCAGCGAACGAACTGGCTTAGGACGCCGGTGCCCTAGGAGGCAGGGACGCGCACGCCGGAGCACGGAGACCGTGTGTGGATAGTGGAAAGGTGAGTGAGGCTGCTGCAGGGAAGATGGGGGCACAGGGAGACTCACGGGGGAAAGAAGATGCAGTTTTCCCAACACTAAACCAAATCCATAAGATATTTCAGTTAAAAACACCTTGTATTCCATCATTTTAAAAACATGAAAAATGCCATGACAAAAAAATAGGAAAAAACTGACGCCTTTCAGGAGATCTAGACGATCCTTAATCGTAGTTTGTACAGGACATGCAGCAGACTAGTGTTACAGTATTATAGGAACAGCACCTATAGGGCCGCCCCGGAAATATGTCACGAGCATCATCACAGGTAAGTATACACCTTATAAATATGAAACAATAGCTATATACAAAGAAATAGGTTGTGATCATATACAGAGAATTAAATTGGGATTTAATGTATATAGATTAGATCTCTACAATGATTTAAACCTACAGGGATGCAGGTGTTTAATGTGAGGATCCAATATGCCTCTCTGGGACCCACGGGTGTGCCTGTGACCCGGGAGAGAGTGAGCACCCACGACAGCGTCATAGCCATGGCTATCTCTAATGGGCTCACAGTAGAGAGAGGGACACAGAGATGGGTTGCTTTGGGTTTGTCAATGCAAAGGTTTCTCCTGTGATCACATGTTGAAGTAACATTGTGTTTCCAAAACGCAATGTTTGCGTTATGTTCTAAAATGCACCGCAAATGCAGAGCAAATGCCACAAGTGAACATGGCATTAAGGTTTTAATAACAGTTTAATCTCGTTTCAGTGCTTGATTTACAGCTATAATCTGAACTGCTATATCATGTCCAGGGCCGCCACTAGGAATTTTGGGGCCCATGACTGGAAGATTTTTGTGACACCCTAACCCCCCACCCACCCACTAGTGTCCATTACCACATTGATACATAACATTGTATACACTATTTTTTGGGAACAAAACATTTTTAAGTCGTGGACACTGCATGTGCCCACTCAATATATATGCAATAGCCCTGCCAATGCATAGGCTAGGTGGTTGTTGCAAATAGCGCCCTCTCCATGTTAGGAGGTCTCCAAAATAGTAATTGCAGTTGTAAGTCACTGCCTGCTAAGGCAAGATTTAACATGTAAAATGTTATTCACCAATGATTTCCTTTGTACCATTGTAAAGCAAGCTGAAAGCTGATTGGAGAGTGCTTCCACCTGACCAGAGTGCTGCCACCTGACCTGGTGGGCGAGAGCACATCTTGGAGCACCATCTTGGAGCACATGTCAGTTCCTGTGAAGCAGAGGAGAGATCAGCATATGTCTGTGCTGCAACAGCCAGTGTCAATACCAGGAAGGAAAGCAGAAGCGTCTCAGGCCACTGCCTGAGACCCTGGGCAAGTCAGGAGACTAAGCCCCAGAGCAGAGGTCCATCGGCTACATCTACCAGCCCAGCCTGAAGCTACTACCAGGCTGTGAGCCATCCTTCCTGCAGACCAGCTATCTGCTACCATCTTTCCTACATGCTGATTCTGCTGCTAATGTTTGGCCAGTGCCTGACGTTTGAAGTTGAATAAATAACTGTAAATTGATTTGTACAACGTGCCTTCGTGTAACCCTGATCAGGCTGCTTCACTATCACGGGCTACCCATCCTCCATCATCCAGGACTCCCATATACACCTCAGGGGTTGTCCCAGGGAGAAACCTATTGCATCAGCCTTTCCCTCCATATTTCTTGCACACACCACCTACTGGAGACATGCCACACTGTAGGCGCGTCTCTGGTCCCAATACCAAGCACCCTGACCATACTGTTTCCAAGGCTGCATAAGCCAGCCACTCCGGTATTCTGGGCCCCGGGTTGTCTTCAGCCATCGATGAAAGGCTAGGCCCCGGGGGGTGATGTTGCATATAGATAGCCCCTGCATGTGCCCACTCAGTATATACAGTAGATAGCTCCTACACATGCCCAATCATTATCTACATAGCCCCTGGACGTACCCACTCAGTATCTAGATAGCTCCAGCACATGTCCTCTCATTATATAGATAGCCACACCAGTCCATAGTCAGCCACCCCTAGTTCACAGTCAGCTCCCCCCAGTCCACAGTCAACCGCCATCCATTCATACTAGATGCCCCCCTTTAATGAAATGTCCTCCCAGATGCCCCCCCCCTTTAATGAAATGTCCCGCCAGATGCCCAACCCTGTTAAAATAATGTACCTAGCAAGGTCCTCTTGAAAAAAATCTATACTCACCTTCGGCTTCTTCTTCCTGGCCACGTGGCACCGTCTTCTCTACTATGACGTCACACGGTCGACAAACTGCCATGTCATAGTGATGCACCCGGGCCAGAAGAGGAGAAGATGGAGCTGCAGGTCATGGAGTGGAGCCTGAAAGATGAGTGTATGTTTATTTTCCCCCTCATATAGGGCTCGGAAATGGGGGGGGGGGGGAGTTAGAGGGTACTGTGAGCCCCTCGCTTTTAACTGGAAAATGGGGGGCCCTTGAACACAGTCCCACTCTTCTGTGTATTGTGTATGGGAACAATCCTGGTAGCCAATTTCTTGTCCCTCTGAAACTGTGTGCAGGAAAACTATTTGTGATGGAGTCTATATAGGGGAGAATGTCTTAGATATGCAGGATAAAAGTCATATAATGCTCAAAAGTAGTGTTACTCTTCAAGCACACACACATCATCTACCAAAAATGTCGGGGCACATTTACTAAGGGCTATGCAGCAGTTTTCTGGCAGACTTTACACGTCCTTTTAGGTTCAAACTACTTGCACAGGTATTTAAGAAGTGCCTGAGCCACATTTGTGTTGCACGCAACCGTTTCTTCATTCGACACAAATTGAATTCTGCAGAGAAATGGGCGTTCCGACTGTGCGCCACATTAATCAAATCAATGCAAAGTGCGATAGAAATGTGTCGTACACCCTATGTTAAAGGTGCACCAAAAAAAAAGTGTCGGGGGGCGCCAGATTCATAAAGAACGTGCGCCAGAAATCCTGAATCTGGTGCCCCCTGCACAGTACACAGGCTGAGTGCACATAGTACAATTTTCTCTGTTATTAGTAAATGTGCCCAGTTATGTTTGTCGGAAACATTTCTATTTCTGATCTGTATCTAGTACATCTTAATGTACATAATAATAATCATCTCCTTTAATAATAAAACTTTACTTTACCCAAGATTTCTACACGACGACTATTCTAAAGCACAAGATATTATCACTAAATGTGGTTTTTACTGTTCTTGTTTTATGCTATTTTACGTAGTTTAATGTGTATGAGCCCATAGTCCGTGCATGATATTTACTGCGCTATATTATTAAAGAAGACTAGGGCTATATTGATTTTTAGTAATAGATTTATCATATAAAGGATCATATTAACCTATATACTTGACATCACAGGCTTACAGCTAATTCGTCATAGTACACGCCTGTTTGCATGCCTTGGGTGTAACTTAAAAAATACCTCTCACGTGTTTCCTGTGGGAAAAGCTGCATGTGCATACATTTACATTTCATTGGCACATTTATTCAGAAGTTAATTTTCCTGATTTCTTAGGCTAATTAAAGATGCCACCTTGCACATTTTATGATGGCATTTCAGTGACGTGGCACCTGGAACATAGAATCATTACAGCCTATTCATAAGTAAAGGGCGATAAAAAGTTTGTGTTCTGCCTAGTACATATATAGATGATGTATAAATACTGAAGAATAGTCTATGGGTCACAAGTGGCCAGGGCTGTGGAGTCGGAATAGTGGAGTCGGAGACCGTTTTGGTGGCGTCAGAGTCATTATAAAATAAACCAACTCCAACTACGCAAATATATAATAAGTTCTGAAAATGTATTTAAAATGTCTTTTCTATTCCTGATCTATACATTTAGGCCAGGGGAGAACAACATTTAGTGGTCCAGGTGCCATGCTGTCATGCTGCTCAACTTTAAGGGGCCATATCAGAACCTGAGATGCACCAATAACCACAACATTGAACAAAATGCCACTGTAGAGATTATAAATACCATAGCACAGCAATAAATACCACCCTAGCAACCAAATACTAAATTCAGAGCAGACAATAATAGAGGAGACAGCAGAGCAGACAATGATAATAATGGAGAGACCCCCAGTGTAGACAAATAATACTGGAGACCCCATAGCAGACAAATAATAATGGCGACCCTCAGAGTAGACAAACAATACTGGAGACCCCAAAGCAGATAATAATAATGGCGACCCCCAGAGTAGGCAAATAATACTGGAGATCCCCAGACTTGACAAATACTGGAGAACCCCATAGCAGACAAGTACTGGAGGCTCTAGAGCAGCCCAAAAAAATCCTCTCCTTTCTTCTCCTCCCTTTGTCGTGTAGCAGCTTCTTCTCTCCTCCATCTGCTGCTCTGCTTTGTGTCCTGCGCTGTTTGTATGCGCTGGGACAACGGCAACAGGACCCAGAGCAGAGCTGGGCCAGGAGCTGAAGAGGACCCAGGAGCAGTACAGTGCAGCTGACAAGTACTTACCAATCCTGGGTCCAGCTCCTGGGCCATTCTACTCTGGGCCAGTGTCAGGAGTCATGGCACAGAGTGGAGTGGCAGGAGTGCACCAGGAAGTGACTTCTCAGCTACACTTACCACTACCTGGTCTCCTGCACCAATAAAAGTTTCCATCAGTTATGGAAGCATTCATTGCATATAAAACAGTGCTGTCCAGTCAATGTTGTGAAGCCGGTGACCATTTTAGGGGAGGTGTAGTTAGACTTAGGGAAATTGCGGAGCCGGAGTAGGAACTTTTGCTTTCTGACTCCACAGCCCAGCACTGTACATACCCCTGCCCTCTACATTACCTGAAGTAATCCTGCATTCCCATATATAAGCACATATACATATCAGCTGGTGACTAGCTCATGCAGCATTATATATATATTTGATACCTTATAAAGAATTGTAAGCTCTACTTGTACTTTGTAAAGGCATATTTCGTCTGTATTTGTATCCCATAATCTTTGGAATATGATTGCACTATGAAAATAGATATTTATTTGTCTATCTTTCTAAAGCACTTACTGAAAATAATGGGTAGCTAGTGGGTAACTTGGAGATGAAGGCGCTGGCAGAACAGAGCTGCATAATGGCAGGGTTTCAGACACAGGAATACACATCCATTGATTAAACAACCCAAGCTCTTGAGGTCAAACGCATTCTGACTCACTTGTGCGTGCATGAATAATTGAAGTGTATGCAATTTATAGCAGATGAATATTGAGCTGTACTGTAAAAGGAAAATATTTCAGTTATTGTGACACCAGATTTAAAAATAATTAAACTAGATAATAGAACACACATAGAACTGTATCCACTGAAACTTTCAAAAGCCCCTGGTATGTATAATTACAATAGTCCTGACTGAAGACTGTCATTATCTCTCTGCTAGTCTCAATCTGAAGCTGACCACACAAGCCTGCTCCTTGGAGTGAGCAATATGATATCTGTCTAGACCTCATTGCATTGTGCATATGTTGGCTGGCTACATATACAATATAAAATATCATTTTCTACACTTTCTGTTAATGATATGTGTCTATTGTGATTCCATGGGATACATTTATCATATGCCAGAATATCGTGCACCAGCGTGTGATGAAAGTCTTGCCCCTCCGTCGCGACAGATACATCAAGAGGTACCTTATGTATAAAGCAGTTGGCTGCGCTGGAATACAATTCTTGTAGAACTGAATACAATTCTTGTAGAATTACACTATTACCAGTGACCAGTGCAGGCTATAGTGACTGGGAGTGTCCACTCTGCCTCTGGAAGTTCACAAAAATTGCGATTATTTTTTTTTTAGGGGTTGTATGGCAAAAATGGGATAAAATCTCATCCCATTCATCCACCGTTACTCCTATAAATTATTATCACCATTTCCATATTTACAAAGGATGCGATGTATGTATGATATATATGCTTGCTTTCATTTATTTCTGAATGTTCTAACCTCAAAGTATATCGCGTCATGTGTTCTGCTGTGTGTGTGTCCAGTGTCAGACAGAGATGCCTAGGACCCACCAGTGAAATTGATTCAAGGGGCTGGTCCTAAATATTACCTATATTGTGGTAGTTTGGGATCTGGGAATTTCTAGGTGCTTTCAAGAGAGGCAGTGAAATAAAAATGTAAAGGGGTATTCCCATTTCAGGAAAAAATATTAATGTTTGTATAATGGAAAGTTATGCAATTTTCCAATATACTTTCTGTATCAATTCCTCGCGGTTTTCTAGATCTCCGCTTGTTGTCTTTCTATGAAGCTTCTGTGTTTGCTTCTAGTGGATAGAAATCTCACCATGGTCACACAGTTGGTTAGTATCATAGAGAGTAATCAGAGCTGTGTGATATAACGAGCCGTGCACCTATGTGACCATGGTCAGATTTCTGTCCACAGGAAGTAAACAATGATGTTTTCTATAGAGTGACAGCAAGCAGAGACTAGGAAAACCTATGGAAACTAGGAAAAATCTATGGAAAATTGCATAACTTTTCATTATTCAAACATTAACAATTATTTGCTGAAATAGTAATACCCCTTTAGTAATACCTTTCCCCATCCCTCTCTTTCAGTGCAAAAGTGACTGCAGACAGGGATGGCACTAGATATTTCGATGACTGGCAAATTTTGTGCAAACCTACAATGCATATCCTCCCACCTGCCTTCTCCACTCATTAGTTTCTCATCTAAGGGTGCGGTCACACGTCGCGTTTACCGCATGCGTTTAAAAACGCATTGCAATAGCTGGAGAGTGATTTGCCTAATTAAACAGCTGCTAACACCTGTGTTTACAAAACGCAACCGTTAACGCATTGTTAACGCATGCGTTAACATCGCGGTTAACGCATGCGGTTGTTAACGCATTGTTAACGCATGCGTTAACATCGCGGTTAACGCATGCGTTTTGTAAACACAAGTGTTAAGAGGTTTTTAATTAGGCAAATTCACTCTCCAGCGATTCCAATACGCCGTTTTACAACGAAGGCGGTAAAGCGGGAGTGGCCGCAACCTGACACTACTACATCACCTTGCATACATATGTTTTAAGACTATACACAGGCCTGGACTGTAAAGAGGATAGAGGTTCTCCCAAGTGCCCAGTTTTGAATCTGTTATATTAATTAATTAATTTAATTAACTTTTAAATTTGATCTAAGTTTGGGGAATTAAAACTAATATACCAAAGCTTTCATGCAAAGACACTAACATAATGAAAACATTTCACATGGGACTGTAACCAAACCAATCTTACTAGACTAGATACACCTAGTATACCAAGATGGACTACCATAGATACAATTGCCAGAAACCAGATTACTATAATATATATATCGTACATGCTTACTATGTGCATAAATACACACACACAACACACACACCACACACACATACATGTAAGGCCACACAGACACAGAAGGTACCTGTGAGGAGGAAAGTCTCTATGGAAGAGTCTGAGGAGGAGTACTGTGGACCAGGGACCCTGTGGACCCACAGCGAGAGGAGAGAGTGATGGTACATAAAGAGCAACCCGGGACTGGAGTAATAACGTGGCACCTGGTCTTCACTCAGAGCCTCTGCCGCAAATGGGCATGGTTTGGTGGCGGTGGAGGTGCGTGGACCAGGTCATTCCACTCCAGTTGCGACTAGGCCACCACGTGGCAGCCAGGTATGACTGGGATGTGAGTAGGACACAGTACGAGGGCTGGGATGACATCAGGAACGCTGTGACAGGGATGAGCTGGAACTCACGGCAGGCAGGAGACAAGTAGCTGCACAGGATCCGGCGGGCAGGAACGGAGAGGCCCTTGGAGAGAAGAGTGTGGCTTGGAGGCGTTCTGGGAACGCTGGAATATGGGAGCCACCAGGAGACCTCTGGAATGCTGAGACAGGATACACAGAGTGGTCTGGACAACGTTACTGGAGGAACACTGAGGCGTTGGAAACACTAAAAAGGCTTTATTCTCTGCCAGGAACCGCAGTGGAGGAAACGAGGTGTGGAACGCTGGAAGTTCCATGAAGAATGCTGAAGGATCCGGCCAGGATGGAAGGACGGACCGGATTATAGAGGTCTGAGCCGATTAGCCAGTGCCAACAGGGGGATGATGCCACTTTAAGGCTGGGAGAGACGGCGTGCGCGCTGCCCTAGGAGCGGGATGAGTTCCTCAGGCCTAATCATCTCAAGTGAAGCAGGCTCGGGAAAGGTAAAATCCGGGTGGACCGCTTGACAAATACACTACTTACCAGAGCAAGCATACGAAATAAAAGAATTCAAGAACCTAACCTATGGGCAGCTTTAGAGTCAATATTATTATGCGATGCTAAGTTATGATCAGAACCAGATTACCACATAGATATGGCTACAAAAACTACAGAACTACATGATAGGTGTTACAAGAACGAGGCAAAACCTACATAGATACAGTAACATACCCAACCAGCAGTTACCTTATAGATACGGGATTATACCGTAACTGCAGGTAAGTGAAGCTCAAGCTTCAATTTACGGATTTTTATTTGGATTGGGAGAATTTCCAGTTTACCCACAGGAGGAGGTTGAGGGAGTATTTGTTAATATTTATTTTGTTGGTTAATGGTGCCATTATATATACAAATATCAGGCTGAGGGGTAACTTCATCATACTTTGCCACAGACGGGTGTGGAATGCACCCTTAGGGTAAGGGAGTTAGGAATTGATAACTAAGTCAAAAGGCACCCATTGTTCTCTATACAGAGAAGTGACAAGCTAATAAGCTAAAAACATGTAATAATTTGTAAATTGTAATCCCATGTTACAATTTTACCAATCCACCTCACTGCTACCAACCCTACAACACAGGATATCGGCGTTTCAGCCATGTAAACCACAACGCTCCATATAGTGATGACCGGACACGGTGGGGTAGGGTGGAGTATTATTATCAGTGGTGTACCAGCTCAGGAACCATATGTTTTGTCCACCCTGGGAAAATCAAAAAGAGCTAGTGCTGCTAAGTCTATTATCTATTTACATCCAGAAAAAAATATAACAATAATCTATTCTTATTTAAAGAAGCTAACAAATCAGCATTCACAAAAGTATGGTGAAAACGGGCTCCTGAAACACATAACAAGTTCTTGTCAGTGAAAGGGACATGTGATTAAACAAATCCTGACATATTATACATAAAAAAACAACACCTGACCCTCATTTATACAATGAAACAGGTACATGAAACAGTAAGCAATTTAACCTATTTATCCACCAACAAAGAAGTATGGCCATAGCTGATTAGAAGAAATAATACTTATAATATATTAATACATATATTTACAAGTATATTCAACTTATTAGTATTAAAAATAGTAAGACCAATTCCATTCAAAACTTGCCTATGTTTCATTACACTGATGCTAAAAATGCATCATAGTACCCTGTCTATGGACAGGCGAGACTGGTACTGGAGCCAAGGAACGCGTTGTCAGTATTAGTTTCTTAAGAAGTTCTTGTAAACACTAGATATCTCTCAATTGAGAAAATACAGATACAGAGAATCTTTAGCAGTTCCAGGGACACATCCTATCTTTCTAAAAGCAAGAAGCTTTTCATTCACAAAGCAAGGCTTCATGTTTGCTAAGAATGCATGACGGCTGTTTCATGCTTTAGCTCTATAGCTATCACTAGTTAGCATCTTACAAAATTGTCTCCTCTGTAGAAAGGCCCTATTCATTACATTTCCAGGAAAAGCATGCTACAGCACACGGAGAAAGGGAGAGGTCTTTTAGAATGTTGGGTGGATGGTAACAAGGATTTACATATAGCCAAAGTGATCTCAACAGGAGTGACGTCTTCATTTATCAACTTTCTCATCTCTATACAGTCCCTCTCACCTATGTGGTAAGCTTTTTTGTACGACCATGATATCATTGTGCAATATTGCAACATGGACATTTTAGGTTCCCTCAATTAATCATCAAGTCCTGGAAGTTACACAATAAAGATACATTTTAAAAACCCCTTCTTTACAATTTACACCGTTTTATTCTGTGTGAGCTTCTTATCACTCTCATGATGTGGTCAGTAGAGGTAAGGCTTTCTTTTCCTAATACGGCACAATATTATGACCTCTCTGTGGTTGTAGGATGGCTGTGCTGCTGACCAAGGTGAGTAGATTATAAAGGGTACAAAGGTTTGCTACACTTGTCATTTACCTTCATGAAACATTGTACTAGTATACTGGACACATAGATAAAGATGAGATAGATGAATGAGATCCACAAATGCCTATTACACAACCAATATACACACGTCAGCTCGGGAACAGTCATCTCCCTGGATAAGAATTATCTGCCCTGTAGCTCTCCTCTTCTGCTGCTGTTGTTTTGCGGTCCAGGATCTAAAAAAAGGAGTCAGTTTTTGTATCAGTGTTGTGAGCGCCGTCCTGGAATGGCCATGAGGGGGAGTACGGCCAGACAGGAGCTCCCCCAGCGCGAAGGGAACTCAGCTCCACTGATGTCAATAGATGAGCTGTCCAACCCGGTAAACGCCAAAAAGAATCAGAAGATACGGGTCGTGAAACGGGCAACTAACAATTGTGTACACCTTGAGTATAGGAAGCAGGTTGGAATATATCTGTGTAAATGCGTTGTATTTTTTATTGATAATGTGAAATGAATGTGGTTTTTTGTTATCCTGAGTATATTAAGAACTTGTCTTCATGGGAATACCACTTTAAACACTTGCAACGTTGCTATCTTTTAATACCTGTTTCCCAAAGTGCCCCCAACTACATATATGCAGACATGTAGCATACCTTAACGTTTAAATAGAGGGGGACAAACAGCCCTCCCTTTTTCTAAACCATACCCTTTGTCCCACCCTTGCCCACCACCCAAAATAAATGTCCTTAATGGCCAATAAGAAAAACATATTACGTTCCATCGTCCCGAGGCCACAATTCTACTTGCTCCCTCCACTGAGAATCTGAGGATGACGATGAACGGGTGGGGCCATGGACTAGGGGAGGACGTTACGTGACTGAGTGGCCCCCATCCCTCATCCTTGTCATCTCAGAGTATTGGAGATAGGAGAAGCAGTACTGAGGGAAACGATGAAAAAGGTAGATTTTTTTTGTTTATGAACGGAGGAAGGAGGCGAACAGGAGTGAGTCCCTTCCTGGTCACCTACCTGCTTCTACAACCTCAGTTTTGTGGGGTGTCTGGCAAGCAGAGGCGAGACTGAAACGGACTTCCACTGAATTTTTCCTGCCAGCTGGGACAGCAAGGACAGTTGCCGAGAAAATGGACTGTCCGCCAGAACTCCGGGGTCGGTTAGAGGCAATGTCTGTTAGTGCCATTGGTGACTCTGCAAAGCCAATTGTCCAACCATAACTCAATAATATAATACTGCTCTTCACACTATTTATCCTAAACAACTACTGTACCAGTGTTTCACTGTAAAGGCTTCAAACTGAAATCTATAGAATTTAGCTTACCCCCCCCATCATTTAGTTTCAGGTTCTTTAAAAAGTGCCCTGAATAAGGGGACAACCCTCAGTCCCAGAACTTTCAACACTGATAAACCCTTGCAACATGCTTCAACCCGTTTCTCTACGTTTTCTTTCGGGCAATGATCCCAGAGTGTGAATATCTGTGGAGAAAAAGTGCAATGTGCAGGACTATTCTGCACTTCAATTTTATGCTAAGAGCCTACAACTCTGACCTGCTTCACGTTGCGTAAAGGTCATTAAACTATTAATCTCCCTCTCTCAATAACCCAAATGCTCTTCCATAACACTTCCTCTTTTACTAACCTAAAGGTGCTGCCACCTCTCCCAGGCCATGGTCTGAGATCTGGCCACCACTTTAAAGATAAAATTAAACTGCTTATTCGCAGGAAAATAGTTCTCACATCCACTCCTAATCTCTTACCTCTGGTACCTCAGGCAGGGGACGCTCCAGACTTCCAGTCTCTTCCTCTGACCCAGTCACAGCCTGAAGAAGTGTCCACGGCTCCTATCCTCTGCTCGTCCCATACCGTGTATTTGTGCCACCCATCCTCATCCAAGCTCGTTTTAGAGTCTCTCTCCCCATCTCCCTGTCTCATCTCACGTATTCGTCATCCATCTCTCTCATGCTGTCTTTTCTTCCCTGGTTCTTTCCACCAACTTAGGCGTCCTGGTACCCCATTATCTAGATCTCCTCCCTAACTGTTCATCCACTTACTGTTAACTACGATCCAGTTCTAACTCTCCGTCTTTTCATTCTAAAACTCCCTGGAACGTGTGGTATAGTTCTCGATTACTGATTCTCTCTCGCTAACATCCCTCCTTGACCCCCTATATAGGGTTTTCGTACCAGGCATTCAATGAAACTGCTTCTTTCTAAAGTTCCATGATCCTCCTTCATCGCGCTAACAAGGGTGACTATTTTCTACACTGTCAACAAGCAGGAAACTCGGTTTGTTGCCACCATCTCGCATTCCGAGATCGTCTTCCATCGAGGACGTCGGTACACCTGTTCCTTCCCTCAATTTTTATAAAACAAGTTTAAAATGTTCTATTGTTGAGACTGATTCATTCTGTGTCTAGACTACGTACTGTAACTAACCTATCCCTATTAATCGGTCCCTTCTACTCACTAAACTCTCTGTTTCACATCTTTTCTTTTTAATACAGCAGCCAAGGCTTGTGTTTCAGACCAATGATACCAAGATTTCCTCCTGGTTGCCTGTCCTCCTTCCAATACAGTTTAAAATAATACAACTCATCCACAAAGCTTGCATGAATGCTCACCTCCCTACCCTGTCTCCTCATCTCAGTTATTGCCCAACCCTGCTCTTCAATCTGACCACTGAACTTTACCGTATATCCTCGTGTATAATCCGAGATTTTCAGCACAAAAAAATGTGCTGAAAACCCTACAGCCTCGGCTTATCACGAGTCAACTAAGGGCAAAACATAAACGGGTCAAAAAAAAAAAATCATACACCCTACCGGTGTCGGATCCCGGCGGCAGCTCCCTATCTTGGCAGCGGCTCCGCTCCCCTCTTTCTTCTTCACCTGGCGTCTTCCGGCTTTCTCTTCTTTCTTTCTTCACTAGCCGGCAGTCGCGTCCATGCGATCTGCGGGCGGGCGCACACTATGATGCGGCGCTGTCGCCGCTGATGACGTCATCGGCGGCGACACTGCCGCATCATAGTGTGCGCCCGCTGGCAAGTCGCATGGACGCGACTGCCGGCTAGTGAAAAAGAAAAGAGACCGGGAGCCGCCAGTGAAGAAAGAAGAGGGGAGCTGTCACCGAGGTTCGGAAGCCGCCGCCAGGACCGGGAGCCACCGCCGAGGACCGGGAGCCGTGCCGAGCATCAAAGGTGAGTATCGTCGGAGGGTGAGTATTAAGTTTGTTTTTTTTATTCACTTGGCATACTGGGGGCAGGCTGTATACTACTATTGGGGCAGGCTGTATACTGCTATTGGGGCAGGCTGTATACCGCTATTGGGGTAGGCTGTATACTACTATTGGGGCAGGCTGTATACTACTATTGGGGCAGGCTGTGTACTACTTGGGGGCAGGCTGTGTACTACTTGGGGGCAGGCTGTATACTACTTGGGGCAGGCTGTATGTTACAGGGGGGAGGCTGGCTGTATACTACAGGGGGCTGGCTGGCTGTATACTACACCCTCGGCTTATACTCGAGTCAATAGGTTTTTCCAGTTTTTGGTGGTAAAATTAGGGGTCTCGGCTTATACTCGGGTCGGCTTATACTCGAGTATATACGGTAGATTAATCTCTACCTTAAAGGAAACCTACCATGAGGATTCTACTATCACAAGTAGATCTGATGGTGGATTCCTCCCGCCCGCCTCTGCCCTAATCTGTAATTTAACAATCCTGGGTTAATTTAATTTACATATTTCTAAAATTATGTTTTCTAACAAGTTAGGTCAGGTTCCAGGATTATTATATTACAGATTAGGGCAGAGGCAGGCAGGAGAAATCTACCATCAATTCTATTTCTATTAATTTGAATCTCTCACTCACATCTCCAGGACTTTTTCCTAGCTATAACAATTCTCTGGAATGCCCTGTATCGGACTATCAGACTAATACCCAACAGTGCTCTTAAAACACATATCTTTAGGCAAGCTTATAACACTCACAAACTGCATGAAACTGCAGCTCTCTCTAACTCATTTTGTGTCCTACAAATGACTTATCTTTCTATGCTTCTGATTGTATTATAATATTTTGCTACTTCTTGCTATGTTATAAATTGACCACATGCTGCAGAATAGTCTAGGCTTTGCAGCCAGTCTTGTGTACTAGCTTGTGACATCTCCTATGACTTGGTAGTATCAAGTGATCGATGATAACACAGTTAATCATGTCGCAAACATTCGGTTGCTGAGCAGCCCTTTGACAAGCATCGATTGCAATGCTAGGACTGCTCTGTACACAAAGTGAGTTCTGAAGTAACACTGGTTCTGCAAACATGGTATTATTCCAATACTCTAGCATCCTTGGTACTGGGTTCAGAGATTATTTTTAACTCCATTATTATCTGGGACCAAACACTTGTGAATAGTAGAGGAATCACTAATTTCTGGGAAAAATGCTCATTTTGTCGAATCTTGCAACATAACAAAAATCCAGATTATCTGCAGCACATTGCCCTGTGTAATTAGGAGTGGGCTGCTGACAGGAACAATCACAGTAATCTATGGACAGGGCCGACGCTAGCAATGGGCATATCTGGGGAAACCAGTGTTTGTAGGGAGCCCCATAAAAGCCTATACATAATGAATCCATGGGGGGGGGGAGGTCGGCTGTATCTAATTGATCCATAGAGTGTCAGGGGGGCTTGTATAAATAACCATGAGGGGGCTGTTTGGTATGATAAACTAAGACATATAAGCTTTTGAATTTTTAATGCCACCACATGAGTTCAATGTAAAGGGGCCCACTGAGGCTGTCACCCAGGGGCTCACTGAAACCTGGAGCTGACCCTGTCTATAGACTTTGCATCTTTGATCAAACACATATATTATCTGACTCAAACATTGCATTGTATTATAGGATCCTATTATAATTCTTAATGGGTTAAGATACAGGTAAATTCAGCAAGGATTAGTTCTTGAGACCCCACCAAATCTATATTAAGACATTACTGTGATGTTATTTGCAATGGTTGCGGCAAGTTAAGAGTGTGGTGACAGGAGTAGGAGTCAGATTTTGCTGGGTAAATACAGTCCATGAGCAGTCCGCTCTGTGTACTCTCACTACTGTGTAAAACAAAGCAGATTAAATATATAACTTGGGCTGGGAAAGCATTACTGGAACTGGAGCTTTGTACAGCAGCAATAAATGTATTCTGAACCTGTAATCCCAGTTTACATACAAGACTTCCCTATCTATAAAAAGAGGTTACAGGAGATACCAGGTCATTGATTCCTATCTGAGTCACTTCTGCCTGTGACTCTATAGTCAGGTGCTTTAAAATTCTCAATGACTGAACAGTTCATGGAATGGAAATTTCCTTCCCTTCATTGCTTGAGGTATAATATGTGAACTGCCTCATATGTAATATAAAATATATGGTCATCATGTCAGAGAAAAAGTCCTGTTTTGTACAGTAAAATACACAGTTTTATACATTCATATACTGTCTTAATCAGCGTTGTCATGTGCTGGAAAGGGCACTTTATTGTCAGATACTGCTGATACCCCATTGTCCTCTTGAGAGCAGCTATACCACCCACAGTGCTCAGTAATAACCTGATATCCAATGAGTCTAACAATACAGGCATTTAGACTATAGTGCCCTCTGATGCCACCTATATTCTCCAGAGTGACACTATATTGGGCCCTCTGATGCCACCTATATTCTCCAGAGTGACACTATATTGGGCTTAAGTCTACTCCTCATACACAAAATGCATTCACTTAGCCATATTTTATACCCAGTTATTACATTTCCAAAAAACATTCCAGTCCCTTGAAACTAAAAGCTGTTAAAATGACTTTCTTTTTATTAAATAAAATGATTTATCATTGCACATCTTACAATAGAAATATGACTACTTAACTTACTACTCTACTGTATCTTGCAGCCGAGGATCAGATACAGAACTTGAAAATAGATAGAAGATATACAGAGACAATCTACTGGCCAGGGCCATAACTACAGGGGTCATAGCAGTCATAATTGTGACTGGGCAGCCTGCCACATCATGTCCTTCAGAGCCAGGAACACAAGGCAAGGGGACGTGAATATTGTACTAAAAGAGAAAACTGGAAACTAGCAATTTAGATTCATTTAGCAGTATTATCCTGCTTTGTACAAGATACATAGAGACTGCAAAACATAGATTTTATCTTTCACAATGGAGTGAGAATTTGTAAAGTCTTATAATACAGTAGACAGTGGCATAACAAGACTGTAATGGACCCCGATGCAAACTTTGAACATATACCTAAACTCTTATCGATCTCCATGTACTGCATATTATACTTGAGAAAACACATGTACCGTATAAACGCTACACACATATAATGGGGCATATTTACCATGACCTATGCACCACGTCAGTGGCGTAGAAACCCTGAAATAATCACAAATTGGGATTATTTAGCCCAATCTGTCACCATCATGTCAGTGGGGCATGAACGAGTGTGAAGGGGGGACGCGGCCGGGAGTAAGGTGGTGTCACAGTCCACGCACCTGCTCACTAGCTGCAGCCGGCGACTTTTCACCAGCTATGTACATAAAGTGAATATAATGAATAAAGTTATACATTTCAAGGTTTTTAACAAATTAATAGGTTTTTTGAGAATGAACTAATCATTCTTTACCCCAGTTAAAATATCAGGTAATCGATAAAGTGGATCCACCGAGACGGGGGGGGAGAAGTAACAAAACTTTTGACATACTAATAACATGTTCAGTGAAGTTACTAACCTTGTACTAATAGAATTGTAATATTTGTATTATAATATTGAAAAACATGAGAACAATATTATATTCTGAAGGTTTTTTGTTAAAGTAAGGTTTTCGAATCGATAGGAACGATGGTTCCATTTTGAATTTAAGATTGTTAATAGTCACATGATCAATGTCGGGTCACGTGACATAGTCATGTGATCGTGACGTGACAGAGTGAATCACTCGGCTCACCGGAAGTGACATACTTTGATTGACACGGCTCACAGGAAGTGACATAATTTGCAGGAATGTCAGATGCCTTAAAAGCTCACACATGGGAGGAAGACACCAGCTGATGAAGGGTCAGGAGAGACGAAAAAA